>JAPPVO010000016.1:41519390-41857634 GCA_030407325.1 Camellia japonica | reverse complement strand
GTATATAGGAACTTGAACACATATCAGTAAAGCAAGCACGCATACCATGCAATGTGTATATAGGAACTTGAACACATATCAGTAAAGCAATGCACGCATACAATGCAATGTGTATATAGGGAACTTGAACACATGTGAGTAAAGCAATGCACGCATACAATGCAATGTGTATATAGGAACTTGAACACATATCAGTAAAGCAAGGCACGCATACAATGCAATGTGTATATAGGAACTTGAACACATGTGAGTAAAGCATGCACGCATACAATGCAATGTGTATATAGGAACTTGAACACATATCAGTAAAGCAAGGCACGCATACAATGCAATGTGTATAAAAGGGAACTTGAACACATATCAGTAAAGCAGAGCACGCATACAATGCAATGTGTATAAAAGGGAACTTGAACACATATCAGTAAAGCAAAGCACGCATACAATGCAATGTGTATAAAAGGGAACTTGAACACATATCAGTAAAGCAAAGCACGCATACAATGCAATGTGTATAAAAGGAACTTGAAATTGAACATGGTAAAACATGATGCCGAAACGCAACGTGTTGCAGCACGCAGTATGATTGAAATGATTTACGGAATTCACAAGATATAAAAGGATACGGGAAGGGACGTCCTTCGCATGTATCGAGCATCGCTTCACAAAGTCATGGCTTGAGGTCAACTCGAAAGTCCACTTTCATTCTGACAGTGCATTTTCTTGTATTGCCTTGAGTGATGAAGGTGCCAAACCACACAATTGACCCGAACAGGGGCGTGAAAGGTACGATGACCAAAAATGGGGGGGGTTACCGGTGTCAAACCCAGCACTCTGCTACCCTGCTATTCTCCTACTTTACTTCCTTTTTACTAGGAGTTTAAGCACATTGCACTGCCTTAGGCAGGTTTTATTTCTCAAAAGCGTGTGTTTTTGCAAAACATATGATGGAAATGAAACAACTATTTGTTCAAAAAGTGCTATATTTGCACGTTCTATGCATCGCATCGCAAGGCATCACACAACAATGTGACTGAAATTGAAACCGTGTTTGAAAACCAAAGCATCGCATCGTAATAATCAGGTAGTAAACCAATTACAACTCGATAAGCAAAACAGGGTGACTCAGCAAACTAGCCAAATGCGAGTACACCTTGACAAACATTACAAAGACTCAAAGAGAGTGAAATACAACTCGATAAGCAAATATGCAACAACTCGATAAGCAAATGGGCGCCCCCTCGTAAGAATTGATCACTGGAGGGCATCGAAAGTGGTGGGATCTTCCAAATTCCTAGCATAAACAGCTCAGAGGACAAGGAAGAGAACCACCGCCCGAGAAGAAAGGCTACCGGCCTGCGAGGAATGGCCATCGGCCGAAATGGGGATCCACCGGCCGAAACAGATGGCCGGTCGGCACTATAATTGGCCGGTCGGCACTAAAATGTCAGCACCAGCAGAATGTTGACATCTGTCTTCACTCAACCTTATCCTCTTCAAAGGGGTCTCAACTTCGTGGTTCTCTTCATTTCCACACTGATTTACTCCAAATGGAAGAATTTCTTGCCCAAAATCTCGCAACTTGGATTAACAACTTGGATGGCTCGGAAAAGCTGAATTTCCGGGCTTTCGGCATAAACGCACTATTCACTTTGCGCCGTACCCCGCTGCATTTTCCATTCCTCCATGCCGCGGCAAGGTTTTGGAACCCGGTAACACATGTCTTTAGCTTTAGCGGGCAAGAGGTGTGTCCCACTTTTGAAGATTTCCAAGCTCTAATGGAATCTGAGCGCGATGAGGAGATCCTGCCCAACTTCGTTTTGGCCATGCTCAAGCCTTGGACAAATGTGTGGGCTCTCAATGCCCGATGCTCGTTCTCTAATTTGTGACGGCGGACATTAGATGTTCCGAGCTTGGTTTGTCATTTTTCCGAGACTGGTGATCGCGGCGACCATCACTGGCAAGGTTTTGCGACACGCCCTCTGTTTATGCTGCTGTCTCATTTTCTGTTTATCTCTGGTTCCGGAGGCCCAGTGTCCGGTTGATTGAGTTGCCCAAGGTTTGAGGAGGGCAAAAGCTGCATCGCCATGGTCCTGGCTGAGACACTGCTGGGCTTAGACGCCTTTTATCGTCGAGAGACGATCAGGTTAGCAGGGAGTCCACTATTACTGCAGGTAATGTTTCCCACCCCATCTCACATTTATGTTTGCTCACATCACTCGGCCCTCAGGCTCGGTTTTTCTCACAAAAACCTTTCCTCACTTTTTCTCTCATCGTATTCTCTCTATTCTTTATTCTCTCATTTTTCATCCCTCCCCAGGTGTGGTTGATGGATAAACTGAAGGTTGTGGACTCTTGCCCAGCATATTCAGCTCGCGGCTACTTCTTCAGGCAACGCCTAGTTGACGCCCTTGATGAGGGCTGGTGGTTTGAATGGATGTGCAGTTTGTCCGCAGACCGCATTGCTTGGCGGTGCCCTTGGCTCAATCTCCCGGTGATGAGCTACAGCATGACCCGTCAACCCGGGATCCAATTGATTGGCTTGACTCACTGTGTCTTCTACTTCCCATTCCGTATCCTGCGCCAGTTTGGTCATAATCAGACTTGTCCGCCGGAAGGGATAGAGTACCCGGTTACATTCCCGATTCGAGGCGCACAGCTGGCCCGGTATGCCACAGCATGGAGGACGAGAGAACTCCTGGCCCCCGCTCCCGCTTTCAGTTGCACTTTGTCTGATGAGTGTTTGGACTGGCTTAATGAAGAGGCACAGATCGGGCCCAGCTTGGTATCAGAGGCTTCGACCAGCTCTGGGAGGGGGCGCAGGGACATTTGACTTGACCATGCCCCGGATTTATTGCTTTATTAGTACTTTCAAGTTTTCTTTATGAATGTAATAAAAAGCAACTTCAATTGTATGCAAGAGCAAGAGAACTTATTTGAAATCAATGAAATTGAAGGTTGTGGTACTGAAAATTCTCCGTTTTGGTCCAGAAATGGTCTTAGTTGTAAAAAGATTATTTGAACAAAGTCATCTTCATTAAAACTTTTCAAAACTATTTTCGATATGGATCAGAACTAGACACGCTTGAGATCTGTCACTGAGATGCACAACCCCGATCCTAGCAACTGGAAAGTTGCCCCTTGTTTGAACGGTACCGCGCGGCACTGTACAGCAACGGAAAGTTGCCCCTAGTCTGACTAGCACTGTACCGGAGATTGCGATAAATGTTGATGGGCAAAGATGACCAAGATGATCAAATGGACAAAGTTGATCGGGGAAAAGTTTATGGCTGAACTTCAGGACGAAGCTGCCTACGTATCCCAATGATGGGAATCAAGCCTTACGTAGTTCAGGCTTGGGTTCACTCGAGTATTTTCACTCTCCTTTTGCGCTCTAACTTTTGCCAAGGCCGCCCTTTGCGGGTTTTCAACCTTGCGAGCTCAGTTTTTATATTTCTAATTTTTTTGTGCTCTGAATTTTGCCTAGGTCGCCCTTTCGGGTTTTCGGCCTAGCGAGCCTCTCAGGGTAATATTTCTTCAACTTGTCCATGTTGATCGGTGGGAGAACTCTAGGCCATCTAGGTCCATCAGAACCACAGCTCCACCTGACCAGATAGACTTGATGATATAGGGACCCGTCCAATTAGGTCTGAACTTGCCCCTTGGGTCGTGGATGGGAGCTCGGTTGTCTTTGAGTACCAAATCTCCTTCCTTCAAATTCCTAGACTTAACTTTCTTGTTAAAAGCCCGGGCGATTCTGCGTTGATATCCTTGGACGTGGTACAGTGCTTTTAATCTCCTTTCATCAAAGAGCATGAGTTCCTCGAATCTGCTCTGCTGCCAATCTGCCTCAGTTATTTGACATTCAGCCAATACTCGTAAAGACGGAACCTCAATCTCTATAGGTAGAACGGCCTCCATCCCATATACCAAGGAATACGGAGTCGCCCCGGTAGAAGTTCTAATCGACGTTCGGTAGCCCCACAGAGCAAACGGCAACTTATCTGGCCAGTCCCGATAGGTTTCCACCATCTTCTGCAGTATGTGTTTGATGTTTTTGTTGGCGGCCTCAACTGCTCCGTTGGTCTGCGGCCGATACGTGGATGACTTATGAAAAGCCACATTATACTTCTCCAACAGATCAATCACCTCCTTCTTGAAGTGAGAACCATTGTCCGAAATGATCTCATTCGGGACACCATAACGGCAGATAATGTTGTTTCTGATAAACTTTGCGACATGCGAAGCCTTCAACACGGCATAAGATTGGGCCTCGACCCACTTTGTAAAATAGTCTATTGCTACCAAGATAAATTCATGCCCATTCGACCCCTTCGGGGTAACAGCTCCAATCACATCGATCCCCCAAACTGAAAATGGCCATGGTGACGTCATGTTGTACAGCTTTGACGGCGGGATGTTCATGCGGTTTGCGTGAATCTGGCATTTGTGGCATCGCCGAACAAAGCCGATACAATCTTCCTCCATGGTAGACCAGTAGTAACCTTGTCTGAGGATCTTTCGTGCCAACATTACCCCATTCATATGTGCCCCACATTCTCCTCCATGGATGGCCTCCATCAGGCGCTTCGACTCTTCGGTTTCCACACACAGCTTGTGCATTCCCAGATGACCTCTTTTGTACAACTTACCCCCGCAGATGATAAACTGAACAGCCATTCTTCTAATTGCCCTTTTGTCCTTGGCATTTACCCCTGGTGGATATGCCTCCTTTTCCAAGAAGTTCCATATATCGTGATACCAAGGGTTGTTATCTTGCACTTCATCTATGGCAGAGATTGACTCGTAGGCAGGTGCAAATTTCTGGTCAATAATGACTGGACGCATCCGGACCCCAGATGGGATGTCTATCATGGAAGATAGAGTTGCTAGCGAATCTGCAAACCTGTTGTTCTCTCTTACTAGGTGAGTGAAATTTAGCTTTCAAACCGCGGAATTAACAAATCCAAGGTCTGGTGGTAAATTATCATCTTTTCCTCTTTTACTTTCCAATCTCCTTTAGCTTGAGATACAACTAAGTTCGAATCCCCAATGACGTCCAATCGCCTTGCCCCTAGTTCTAGGGCAGCCTCTAGACCGGCAATACATGCCTCATACTCTGCCTCATTGTTCGAGACTTTGAATCGAAGCTTGAATGCTAAAAGGATACGGGAATCATCAGGCGCTATCAGCAACACTCCTATCCCATACCCGTATTGATTTGACGCTCCGTCAAAGTACATCGTCCAAGTTTCATCTTCGATGTGCAGAATGGCTTCATCTGGGAACAGGTACTCAACCGCTTCATCCCCTTCAACCGGGTGGTCGGCAAGGAATTCTGCTACCGCTCTTCTTCTTTTACTGACTTGCGCGTCACATACTTGAGATCAAATTCGGAGAGCAACAGCAACCAACGAGCTAGCCTACCCGTAAGCGCTGGTTTCTCGAAAAGATATTTGATGGGATCAAGTCGTGAAACCAACATTACAGAGTGCCGCAGCTTCCTGGTAGCCCATACCAAGGCCAAACAAGCCTTCTCCAACGGAGTGTAGCGGGTCTCGTAATCCAACATCTTCTTGCTCAGATAGTAGATAGCCCTTTCCACTTTATCTTCTGACTCTTGTGCGAGCATGCAGCCCATTGTAGTTTCAGTCACTGACAGGTACAGTATCAACGGTTTCCCTGGCTTTGGTGGCGACAACACGGGTGGATTCTGTAGATATTCTTTAATCTGTTCAAATGCAGCTTGGCATCGGCCGTCCCATTGGAACTTCTTTCCTTTCTTCAGGAGACCAAAAAGTGGTTCACAAGTTAAGGTTAGTTTAGAGATAAACCGCCTTATGAATTGCACTTTACCCAGAAAGCCTCGCACCTCCTTTTCAGTCATTGGTGGTGGCATTTCTAAGATGGCCTTGATTTTGGAAGGGTCGACTTCGATGCCCCTTTGTGTAATCAGAAATCCCAGCATTTTCCCCGCTGTAACACCAAATGTACACTTCTGAGGATTCAACCGCAGCCGAAATTCCTGATCCTTTGGAAAAACTTTTGCAAGGCGGTGTAGTGGCCCTCTCTTTCTTTGGACTTGACAATCATGTCGTCCACATACACCTCGACCTCTTTATGGATCATGTCATGTAATATTGTGGTTGCAGCCCGTTGATATGTAGCCCCAGCGTTCTTCAACCCAAATGGCATCACTCTGTAGCAATATGTACCCCACGGGGTGGTAAAAGCAGTCTTCTCCCGGTCTTCGGGTGCCATTACTATCTGATTATAGCCTGAAAAGCCATCCATGAACGAGAGCAAAGCATGCCCCGCTGTGAAATCTACCAACTCGTCGATATGCGGCAAGGGAAAGTCATCCTTCGGACTGGCTCTGTTCAAATCCCTGAAATCCACACATACCCGGATTCTGCCATCCTTCTTCGGCACTGGAACAATGTTGGCCAACCAAGTCGGGTATTCGGATACCAGCAGGAAGCCTGCGTCAATCTGCTTGGTGACCTCTTCCTTGATCTTAATGGCCCAATCAGGGCGGATCCTTCTGAGCTTCTGTTTGACAGGTCGGGCCTCGGGGTCAAGAGGGATCCGGTGCTGTACAATCTCAGGATCGATTCCAGGCATGTCTTCGTAGGACCACGCAAAAACATCTTTGAAATTTTTTAATAAAGCGACTAAGCGCTCGCGTTCCTCTGAAGACAACGTGGACCCGATCTGGACCAGCCGCGGGTCCTTCTCAGTACCAATGTTCACGGTAGTGATTTCATCCATTAAGGGTTTAACAAACCTCTCCTGCTCTTGTTCAATTAGTCGTTGCAAAACCGGAGGAATTTCGTCCTCGTCGTTTTCATCAAAATTTTGAAAGTCCTGATAGAGCAATAAACCAAAGGCACAGAAAAGTACTCGGAAACCACAGTCACCTCATTCTCATTAGATACTTCCGAACCGTCCAATTCTTCTGTTACAATAGACTCAAAAGAGAAAGAAAAAGACGACCCGGACAGGACTGTGGCATCCGGGTTATCACCCCCAGGAATACCGAACTCAGACTCAGACGAGCTGGAACCTGATTCCGACTCACAAGACTCGGTGGAATCAGATTCCGGCTCACTACCTGACCCGGTGCTGCTAGATAAAAATCCCTCCTCGTACTGCCAGGTGAAGGAGGGTGCGATGGATGCATCCAAAATAGCTGCTGGTTGGCTCGCAGCCGTTTCATCTCCGATCATAGACACCGAGGAGTTATCCCCCAAGCACAACTGGTCGATCGAAGGATCTGAAAGTAGACATGCCAGTGCTACCCCCATTTCAAACTCTGTGTCCGCAGACTCTGCTTCCTTGCTATGCTCAGTCTCAACTGTTGGGTCTGTCTGCTTTTCAACAACATCATCCCCAGATAACTGTAGGTCAAAGAAAATTTCGAACCCCGGCACGCGCTTCTTCTCTGCGTTCCACCACGGCTCCGGAAAACCACAGAATGGAAAATCCTCCCCCTCCCGGACGAAGCGTCCGTTCAGGGTACCTCGGATGGGCCGATGCATCAATTCAAAGGGCTTTCCCATCTGTTTTGCTTTGGCCTTGCAGCCGTCTCTTTTCCTTTTCTTACCCAATCTTCCTTGGTGGGCGTATATCCCAGGCCAAGGTATGGGGGTTGTGCGGCACTTCGGCCAATGCTGCAATGCCTTTACGGCCGCTCTTTCCTAATCCCATCCCGGGGATGTATTGGAGCTTGTTCATGAGATACACTGCTTGGGCACTGACATATATCCCTTCATTCGTAGCCATGATATTCTGTACGACCTGAGCCTCGGCCAAGGTAAAACCTGATATGAATACATCCTCCATGCCATGCTCAATTTCCAGAACAGGCGTGGATACCTCTGGTGGTGGGTGGATTGACGAATTCCCAAAGACAATGGCTACTCCCTTCCCGTAGGGGTATTTCACCATTTGATGCAAAGTAGATGACACTGCCTTCACCTGATGCAGCCACGGCCGTCCTAAAAGCAAATTGAAGGTTGCAGGGACCTCTAAGACATGGAAATCTATCTCGTGCTGCCCCGGCCCAACCTTTGTCTGAACTTTAACTGTTCCCATTACTTCTCTACTTGTATTGTCATATGCCCGGATGACCTGGGCTGTTGGTACAAAATCCACGGTTTTCAAGCCAATCGCATATGCCGTCCTCGCTGGGCAGACATTAATGGCGGACCCGGTATCAACAAGTACCACCGGTATCCACTTATTTCTACACTCCACGGAGATGTAGAGGGGTTTATTGTGATTTGTGCCCTCGGGCGGAAGTTCTTTGTCGGAAAAGGTCAGCATCGGGGTACCTCCTCCCGGGAAGACCAATCCTACCAGCTGCTCTGGCGTGGTTTCTATTGAAAGCTTTGCTTTGTCCATGGCTGATAAAACAGCCTCTCTATGCACCCGTGATGCCATGAGCAGTCCCCAAATGGAGATGTCTGCTTGTATCTTTTTCAGCTGTTTGAGTACAGCTTCTTCCTCAAGTTGCTTCTCCTTTTGCTTCTCGGCTTCCCTATCCTTTCCCGAGGCTTCCGGTTGATCTAAGTGTGGGGGCTTGAAATACCGTCCACTCCGCGTCATGTGGTCAACCTCTCCGAGGTACCAAGTGTTATCAGGTTGGTTATTCCCCCAATCTTCGTCGGTGTGAGCAAGACATAAGTCCTCGTCTTCCCACCACATTCCATCAGCGACCGACAGACACCTGTCTGGCTCTGGTATGACTGTTCTTGCGCTTGCAGCATCTTCCATCCACCTGCCTGTAGTATTCTCGTTTCCTGTGCACACAGCAATTTCAACTCCCACATGGGCCTTTGCTTTCCTGATTCTCTCGGAATCTTCAAAACTTGCTTGTTCTGCCATGACTGTCTGTTCAATCATCTCCGTACTCAAAATGTTCCAATCTCGGGCGAAATTCTTGACACCGGCGCCCTCCGGCGATGTGTTCTGCTCTTCGACCCTTCCGGCCGTCGCTGATAGTCTCATTCCTGCTGAACTCTGCTCTGCCTGAAATTTTCCTACCACATCGGGCTGATCGTCCAACCACCCTGTAGCTTCCGCTGAATCCTCATAATCGAACCATGCGACTGCCGCGTCCTCTGGGTATTGGTCATTGTAAAACTGGAGATCGGCAAGATCCTCCCCCACAGCTGTTACATCATCTGTTCCCTGCCCCAGGCTATCTCCTTGGATCATACACAACTCTCCCCCTGTTGGCAATTCTACTCCGGGCCCATCTTGGCCTTTTGATGAAATGTAGTCACTCGGACTATATGTCTTCCCAACGTAACTCCCAGATTCCGCAGACTCTGACTCAAACAACTGTTTTTCCTTTGGGATCTCCCTTTCCTTGTTCTTGGCGGTCACCGCCGCTGGCTTAGATTGGGTCATGGAGATGTCCATCATGCACAAGTCGGTGCAATCGGGGAGGAACACCTCTGGTTTAGGCAGGTGGGTAAGGGTGATATAGATACTAGGATCGTAGGACACGGTCCCAGCATAGATGAAATTGAGTCTTTTGGGTGGTGGAGCTTGGTTATGTGCGGGGAGGGGATTTGTAGTAACATTGGGTTTTTCGGGAGGCAAAATCACCCCATTGTCGATGAGATCTTGGATCTCATGACGCAACCGGAAGCACAGATCGGTGTCGTGACCGTGCTGTTGGTGAAAGGCACAATATTTGGCCGGGTTATGGGTAGGAGGGAGTTTTTCTGGTAAGGGCCGCGGCTCCAGGGGCTTCAGGTGCCCTTTTTTGATCAAAACCCCCAGAGCTTTGGATAGGGGCATATATAGTGGGGCGAAGGTTCTGGTGTTTCTGGGTGGGTATTTGGTTGTTTGTGGGTTGCTTCCGGACGCGCCGGAGAATGGTGCAGCTGCCGTATTTCTTGGAGGGGGGTTGGCGGTGACCATGCTTACTTCGGTGGCTCTCGTAGTAGTAGCGCCACTCGGGCCTGCATTGCTACCACGGTTGAAAGTTCGTCGGGGTTGCTCCCGGTCGTTATCAATCAAGCCTTGCTTCAAGGCATCTTCAATCTGCACCCCCATTTCATGTAGGTCAGAAAAAGTAGGAAAGGGGAGAACTATCATCTTTTGCATCAACTTCGGCTGAAGATTGCGCACAATCATCCGAATCTGGTCTTTGTCCGTAGGCCTCAAGGTCATCATCGAAGCCTTGGCCCTCCATCTGGTTACAAACTCTGAAAAACTCTCCTTAGGCTCTTGCCTAGTCGTCTCGAGATCACGGGTCGTAATCTCAATCTGTGTATTATACGAATACTGTGCGATGAAGGCCTCAGCCATTTCGTCCCAATTCCTCTTGACATCATCTTCTAGCTTGGCATACCATATGGCCGCCACACCCGACAGGGTCCGGCCAAACAAAGACAACTTCTGAAGCCTACTGAGGCCCATCGGCCTTAGAACATCTGAAAACAGTCTTAAATGCACCATGGGGTCCCCGGACCCGTCAAATCGATCAATATGAGGCATTTTGAATCTGTCGGGCAACGTCACAGCTGCGTCCGTGTATCCATCTTCAATATCGGGGATAGTCTTGACCCCTTGGGATCTCTTGAACAGCTTTTCAAGCTTGCTCAACTTTAGTGCTGTGGGATCAGTCTCGAACTCAAAGGGAGAGTCCGGTAGGTTGGTGGGCGTTTTTGATAGCTGAGGTTGGATTTGAGGTAGGGTTGGAGGTGGGGGTGGTCCTGTGGGCAGTTCTGTATCAGTCTGAACATTGGCTGTCTCCCCGACATTAGGAACTCCTGGCGGGGGAGGAACTTGATGCGAAGCAGATGCTCCGGTCTGCTGCTCTAGCCTGGCTATTGTCTCTGCCTGTTCCTCACAACTGTGGCCTGTTGCCTGGCAAAACCTGCCTGTCGGACAGCGTCTTGCTGCATCATTTTCATGCTTTCTTGGAGGTGGCGCACCATCTCTTCTAAACTGGCCATGCTATTCTGCTCTGGTCGAAGTACCGGTATATATTCTCTCTCTGTTGGTGACACGGAGCCCTGATCCCTACTGAACACAGGTGGGGTAGATAAGGCCCTCTGAACTGACTGCTGTGCTGATGTCCTCTGTCTGACTGACCTCCGCCTAGTAACCGGGGGTAGTGAACAGTACACTGGTTGTCCGTCTACCAGATCCTCAGATCGATGGAGTCGACGACCTCTAGTCCAGAGTGCTCGGGGAGTATCTACTGGGTCAGAAGCAATCGTGCTCAACTACCTAGTAAAAAAAGATAAATAAAGCGTATAAATAACAGAAAATCGGACAGCATAACGGCATAAAATAAACAACACACGGTTGGATAACACGCTGAACTCGATTCACTGTCCTCCAATACTGATCACTATTTCTGAATCATTGCCCCCAAGTCTGAATCTTGTACCCACAGATAACTGATTCCCCAAAATACTGTTACTGGTGCCCTCAGGCCGGATAAAACTTGCAAACTGACATGCGCATTCCCTATAGAGATACATTCTAAAAAGCACATAGCAGATAAATGAGAGCCAATACACCCCTATGTTGGGGTAGGGTTTCCCTGTCCTATTTTGTCAGGAACTAGGGTTTCACTACGCACACAGCGGTTTCAAACAACCTATATCGGGTGAGCAACCTGTCCTAGTTTGGAATGGTCACTATGGATCCGAATATGCACTAGGTCGAATGGTCAAAAAGGGTGCCCCGGTAAAACCGGGGTTTGTGTTCCCATACTGGCAGAGCCCGCAACCGGTCAGCCTTATGGACATGCCTTGACAAGACAAGCCTCCGGCAAACCGCTCAGGAATAGCAGATGGCCAACACTGTGTCCTAGGCGCACCAATGCATATGCAATGCAGAGAGACACATAAATGTAGTCAAAACAGGATATCACGAGTTCGAGTCAAGCTCTCTAAATCCCCAGCAGAGTCGCCAGAAACTGTAACAAGCCCGCGGGGGACCTCGCTACAGTTCGGACTCCCTTTTGTTTTGTTGCGGTTCTAAATCTGAACCAAAGAGTCCAACTCTGGCAAATCGTTTTGAAGAAAAACAGATTTTTTGAAAAGTAGTGCCAAACATGGACTGCTTTGCCAGATTACAGAGTCGCCACCTAAATATTTTTTATGGGGAATTTAGGAAACCCTGACTCGGTGCCGAAGGCCACGTGTCCGTCATCACCAAATGTCTTGGCTCGGGAGCTTGGGTACGATCGGGGAAGGTCAGCTATGAGCACCCCCTTTCGCCCGGTCCGAAGACCGGCCTCTACTAACCGTGATATCCGATTTTGAAAACATTACATGTTCTTATTCCGGTTATTAGCCTAGAATTACTATGTTATGCGCGCAGCAAACAAGTATAGACTAGATTGCCTAATTTGGAAACAAACATTGCATATCCGTTTGTTTTGAAAAGCGTTTGGAATTTGCTACTCGCAAGTAGGCTAAAACACGGATTTCAATGAGTTTTCCCAACTCAAGCAATCCAACCTCCACCCACAGGCATTCAAACAGTTATATCATATAAGCATTTAGCCACATGGTAAGCATACTGTCATGGCAACATTCACACGCATGTGGTATGCTAAAGCGTAAATACTTACATTGTACTCCGCGCCAAAACAAGAAACTAGTTAACAGACATGCATGACCTAGTTCATGTTAAGTGACTAATGCAACACATACAGCATGTAATTAGGATAGGCTCGGCTAACCCTAAAAATGGCATGTGAAATGCACGAGTAACACGTATTCAATTTGGAATTGAAAATACAATGCAGTTTGTATGATGTACCGAGCCCGGTGCATGTTTAACAAATGCATGGATGCACGCATGCATTGCATAAGGTATGCTAATAAGTATGCCCTAATCTACCATCATAAGCAGGTAAATAAAAGGGAAGAAAGAAATGGGGGTTGGAAGACATACACACACTCACCCACACTTATTACAAATTATGCCCTCACTCGGAGGGACCAAAAGAATATACAGTCCAAAAATAATACAGTCCAAATACAGAATAAATTAATTATTACAGAAATTTCTAATTATCAAATTAAATGTTAACATAAGAGAAAGGGCCTCAGCCCTGCCTCGGGATGCGTGAATGATGCATGTTCGAATCCAACTTGCCCGGAAAGCCCACCCGCACCACTGCTGCCTCTGTTTCCACTGCCCTGCCTTTCTGAAAACTGCCAAAGTCCCAGGACATCTTCCAAATGCAACTGCAGTACACCACCGGCTAGAGGAAATGACCACCGGCTGCTTAAATTGACCACCGGCTGCTCTGGAGGCTATCGGCTGAAAATATAGTGCCGGTCGGCACATTATACTGCCGGTCGGCAGAAAGTTCCTGCAGGGGACAGTTTGACAGCAGCAGCAGACCAGCAATGCATGGCTTGGGTTTTTGGGCATATGTATGCACGGCCATTGCCTCCTATCATGTTTTGGGGATCAAGGAAGCATGGCCCTTGGTCCTTGGGCCATCAATTATGCATCTTGATGCATGATGACCTAAGGAACCAAGGTTGCATTTTTAATGGGAATGCATGCAACACACAAATGAGACCAAAACCTTATCATGTATGGATCAAAGGTCTTGGTGACCAAGAGTCGAAACAAGTTGCACCACTTGTAGTGTGAACTTCCCTCAACCCTTATGCTTGGTTTGACAACCCCAAACCAAGTAATGCAATGCATGTTATGCAAACATGACTCCATAACACAATCCAATGCTAAAATGCCAACATGCTAAATGTAATGTGACATGCAAGGTGCAAATGCGATGTAAGCATGGACAAATCAAGCATAGGCTCATTATGCTATAACACTTAATGAAACAAGTATGCAACAAACATGAAGCAAGCATACAATGGCGGATTTAACTACAATGGGGCAGCCCTCAAATCTCCCCAAAACAGTGGCAAAAGGTGCTCCAAAACATGAGCAAAATGCTACACAAACATGCAAGTAAATAGGCCCAAAACCAAGGGCGCCAAAGAGAGCATCTAACTACCATCAATATGACCACTCATGGTACATGTTGGACAACCAAGAACAGTTCCTTAGCATGCAAAAATACACCTAAATCCCCTTATATGGCAGTCCCAAAATGCCTTGAAACATGGAAGCATGCAAATGGCCCATTCCTAGGCATAACAATACAACATTTCAAAGCATGAATGAGATGGTAAATGGGAACTTATAGGCATGATACAAGGACTGAAATGTGATCTAAAATGATGCCAAATCATGAGATCAAGGTAGGCTAAACATGTTAGGGACTCACACACCCAAAGCTTGCAAGCCAACAAGCAAGACAACAATACCAAACATGCCAAACATGGCAAAACAGTGACTAACAGCCCTTATACATAGCAATATGATGTTAATGCCCTCATGGAACTATGCTAAAACATGCAAAGAACATGGCTTAGATGCATGGCATACTTTTAAGCATAAGAGAGCATTTCAAAGCAAGTATGAGAGACATGCTAAGGGTCATAAATCCGACCAAAAACAGAGGTTAGACATGCTCCAAAACACTTAAAAAAACTCTGAAATGAAGCTAAAACCGACCATGCACACATGCTACTTTTTAGGTCAAAAAAAAACAAGGCAAACAAGGGACAAAGGGGAGAGGGGTGTCTCTCCCCTATATGAGACTTGAAACCATCTTCCTCACCACTGAAAACCCACTGGTTTTCAGTGGTGAGAAGGGCAAAAACACCAAGCAAACAAAGCCTAGAGAAAAGGCACAAAAAGGGCCAAAACAAGGCCTAAGAGGTTGAGCTCTTACTCAAATCAAAAGGTGACCTTAATGAAAGTTCTTAAGCAAGTAAAAACAAGATTTTTTTTATGTTATACACAAAGCTTAAAACACAAAGCAAGAGGGGTAGAAACTAGTTGCAAGAATGGGGAAACTAAAGTAAAGAATTTACCCTTGAAGATCCCTTGAAGAACAGGTGGTCCAGCCACTCTCTAGTGGTTAAAATCAGTCCAAAATCACAACAAACCACCCTCCAAGTCCCTCAATCTCGAAATAAAGTGTAATAGTGTGTGTAATGGTGCAAAAGTAAGGTAAAAGTGCACTATTTGGCCACAAAACACTCACACAAGGATGAGAGAGAGTGAGATATATGGAGAGAGAATGTATAAGCTCTGGTTTTTGATCTCTTCAAATGGCCAACCCCTAGCCAAGAAGACAAGGCCTCTTCTTATAGAGGAGGCAATCTTGTAAGCTTAGCAACTAAGCAAACAAGAGGCTCATCCCTCCATACACGTGTATGGAGGGGAAGAAAGTGGTAGACAACTGCTTAAAAATATCTCAAAAAGCAGCTGCACAGTAGTCGGCAGGGCAAAATTGTCATTTTGACAAAATTGACTGCCGACCGGCACAAAATAGAGCCGGCCGGCACAATATAGTGCCGGTGGCAACACCAACCAGCCGGTGGCCTCTAGCCACTACCGGTGGTGTGTGGGGATGCCTCAAAAGGCATTCCCTGCCCCTCTAAGGCAAAGCATAAGTGTTTGGTGCAGAACCAGACACGAAAGAGTCGAGTTTGGAGATCCTGAGGCAAGGCGCGTAGCCGAGAACTCCGGGAACTCCAAACAAACACAAACATGGATAATCACCGGGTGTTCAAGCGGTGACGTCCAAGTCTTGAGGACGGTCAAAAATGGGGTGTCTACAAGCTTCATTTTGTACTTGCGTAGAATGCCGAATGTCTTTTCTAGATCGGCTAGATGAGTTTGCTCTTCTTTGGACTTGACCACCATATCGGCAATATACACTTCCATAGTACGGCCGAGTTGCTCCTTGAACATGTCAATGAGTAGTCTTTGGTAAGTTGCCCCCGCATTATTCAACCCGAAAAGCATAACCTTATAGCAATAGGTTCCTTTTGGGGTGAGGAATGCAGTTTTGTCTTGCTCCTCCAGATGCATAGCAATTTGATGGTAGCCTCTGTAGGCATCCAGGAAGCTCATACGTTGATGATGTGCCGTGGCATCTACAAGTTGGTCTATTCTGGAGAGGGGAAAGCAATCCTTGGGATAAGCCTTGTTTAAGTCCGTGAAATCCACACAAACACGCCAAGTCCCATTTTTCTTCTTCACAACCACAGTATTCGACAGCCATGTAGGATAGGTCACTTCCCAGATTGCCCCAGCATCAAGCAACCGATCAACTTCTTCAACAGCAGTAGCAGTGTGTTCTGCGGCTGACCGCTAGCTTTTTTGAATAATCGGCTTACATTTGGGGTCAACGTTTAGACGGTGCTGAGAAACAGATGGATCCACCCCCGGCATCTCATATGGTGACCACGCAAATACATCAAGGTTGCCGAGTAAAAAGAAAATTAGCTGCTGTCTGTCAACTTGATTCAGGGTAGCGCCAACCATGAAGAACCTGTCAGGATTCTCGTCTATTTCAACTCAATCTAGGGCTTCAGTTTCCTTTTCACTTGGGAGCCGCCCAACATCATCAAGGCTCTCTCGATCCGGCACCTCAATAGAATTCACTTCCAGCTCCCTTGGTGTCTTTGCAGCCAGAAGATAACATGCCTGTGCCGATTTCTGAGAACCACGAATTCATTCAATGCCATGTTCAATCGAAAAGCGAAGTAGTTGATGATAGGTGCTTGGCACGGCCTGCATGGCATGTAGCCAAGTTCGTCCCATGATGAGGTTATATGGCGAAGGAAGCTTGACAACCAAAAATTCCACATCCATTGATCGGGAGCCCACCCCGAATTGGTAGCGTGATTTTGCCCAACAGATATTCCAGATTAGCGTTGAAGCCGAATAAAGGATAATGAGTTGGAGACAGGTCCGACTCGGTAAAGCCGAGTTTGATGAAGGTCTTGTAGTGCATAACTTCCGAAGTACTCCCCTGGTCAATGAGAACCCGTTCAATGGTGAATCGGTTTATGCGTAGTTCGATGACCAAGGGATCAATGTGGGGGAGCATTACGCCTACCAAATCAAAATCATCGAAAGAAATACTCGCAGCTTCATTGGGTCGTTTCGCCGGTGTGATTTGCTTTTGGAGGTTAGGATGCGACTGAATTGTATGTACCGCGGAAGCCGTTGACAAGCTGTATATCATATGAATTACGCCAATTGGAGGTGAATCCTGCCGTAAAGCAACTGTTTTGGTTGAGTTGTCCTTTTGGGCATATTACTTAAGCCAACCGTCTTGTACTAACTCCTCAAGGTGATCCTTCAATGCATAACAACTGTCGGTATCATGACCGTGGTCCTTGTGATATTCGCACCGCTTATCCCGTCTCCTCGTGTCGGGAGGTCCCACCATCTTAGACAGCCATTTAAAGAACGGCAGGTGTTGAACTTTAGACATAACCATATTGATCGGCTCCGATAACTCCGTGTATTTCTTGTCCGTGCGCCTTGCGCGCCTACTATCCACTTGAAGCTGCTCATTAGCTCGATGTAAACATTAGTCATTTGATCGGCACAAACCCCGTTTTCTATCTCGTTTAGCCCGATTCCGTGATTCAGGGCTCCGTGGTGGTACAACATTTATCGGCTGCACGATTTCAAGCGGAGCCGACTTGTTGCCCGGCTTTGACCCATAGGGCATCATCTTCCACTTTGCAGTATTCCTCGACTTTTTTCATCAACGACTAGACCGTTTTTGGGAGCCGTTTGGTCAAAGAGCTGCGGAGGGCACTATCAGGATGTAACCCCATCTTGAAGGCGGTAATGGGCATGGAGTCATTGCAGGCATCATCTACTAGATTAAAACATTCCCAATAGCGCCAAATATGCACGAAGGGTTTCTCCTAGTTGAATTTGCATTGCCCACAGAGAATCGGCTTGCTTCGGCTGGACCTCATTAGTGATGAACCTTGCCCTGAAGGATTTTTGGAGTTGGTAGAAGCTCTTGATCGATGCCGGCTACAATTTATAATACCACCTGACAGCCAGTGGTCCCAAACTGTTCGGAAATATTTGACACATGAGGGCCTCGTCGTTTGCATGAAGCATCATGGCTTGTTTGTAATGACGAACGTGATCGGTGGGGTCTGATTTTCCATCATACAGGGTGAATGATGGTGCTTTGAACTTTTTGGGTAGCACTGCCCTTGCAATCCGTCGCACAAAGGGGTCATGTTGATCCTCTTCGTCTGAATCATTTCTTCTTCGCTTTTTCCGTGCACGCGGACTTCCTTCAGAAGAGCTAGAGATGTCGACTCGTCCCTTCTTTGTAGATTCTGGGGATGATGAGTCAGAGTCACTACCACTATCATGTCTCCGAATTCGAGGTCGTCGACCATCTTTTCTCGTCGTCCCAGGTCTTAGCGCGCGGCTTGTTGGGATTTTGCCACCTCCAAGGCCAAATCCTGTCGAAGGCGCTCATTCTCAGCCATCATGTTTTCCAACCTCTATTCCTTTTGCTTCGCTTGCTCCATAATCACTTGCATTGTCTCATGTGCTGATGTCGATGGTGAATCGAAGTTCAAGGCCCTTTGTGCGGTAATATTCTCTGGCCCAAGCATGTTGCTTGGAGTGGTATCATCTCGTGGTGTAAGGTCGTCAGTGACTACCAGAGGATCTTTCGTCACGCCCACCATGGATGTGCTGGAGCATTCCCACAAACGGCGCCAATTGTGGAGAAGTGGTTCGGGAATACTCTTTGGATCCTGTAGGACGCTCATGTTCCTCAGCTAGTCACTTGAAAAGGAATGAACACTCCGGTCGAGGGTGCCAGAATTAGCACTCCGACGAATTAGTCAATGTATACTCTCTAGATTGCTTATATCTCAAGTTAAACTTTTTCTCACATACCTTTCTTTGGCTGTTGTTCCTCTATTTATATACGCTCCTAGTCCTCAGGGTAGGGCCTACTCTCAATCTGTCACGTAATTGTTCACTCGACCCTCCTTTTGTCGTATTCCAATTTTCACTCGGCTCCTCCCTCAACTGGCTTTATGGCCGATTAGGATACTCGACACCTAGAACGTACGAGACAGGGACGAATATAATATATATCCTGATTTTCTAAATATGTACTCGGCCTATCCGCGTCCCTTGATATTCGGCTCCCACAAATTTAAAAAAAAATTATCACCCATATATGGAATAAGAAAAACTAAAACCACACATTTTTTTCATTTTTTTATTTTTAACTCTTTAAAACTCTAACAATACCTTTTTATTTTCCTAACATTGTCTTTTTAAATTTGCAAAGATAAAAAACTATACCGGAGTTGCATAGTGGTTAGTGGAGGCGGCGAGCATGGCAACAACAAATGTGATAATGAGCTGTTTGGGTGAGTTTTGAAAATGTGAATATTACTTAAAAGAATAGTAGATAGTTTGGGTGATGAATTGATTTAGAAAACTAATGTATGGTTGAGATTAAGTGTGAATTTTACTATATAAAAATTGAATATGGATCAAATATTGTTTTTTTTATATATCATTTTGGATACCTTTGTATAACTATAAAAAAATTATTGTAATTACATGTTATTTATCATCAGATATATTATTAGTGTATTATTGTAATGAGTTTTATTATTAATGTCTATTATCAATATTGTGGTGAGATGTCACATGATAAATAAAAATATGTTTTGTTATTATTATTATTGATAATGTATTTCTTTATTTATTTTTTACAATGTTCAAAAAATAATTTATGCTCATTGTTAGTTTTTGTAGATGAGAAGTCAAAAATAAATTATATATAATTCAAGTTATAACTAATTTGAGATTGAACAAAAAAGTTTCAAAAGAAATTATAATTATATATAATTTTAAAATATTTTTCAAAAAATACAAAGAAAAATTGGAACTATAAATTATAATTATCAAGCAACCTAATTCTATTATGAAAAAATATAAATGAAAAATTGATCAAATTTAAATTTATAATTATTACATATTTTTAATAAGTCATCAATTTTTTTATTTAAGTTCTAACCTGATCTAGTTTTAAATAGTTTTTCAGATATAAATATATCTTTTAAGAAGAGTAAATTATATCAATAGTCCCTGTATTTTATCTCTTGTGTCAATTTAATTTATGTAATTTTAATTAGCTTGATTTTGACCATTAATTTTGGATTTTGTATCAATTTCATACAATTGATAATGTCGGTTAATGTTTTTAAAATAAAATAGTTATTGAGTTGGTTGATATTAACTTACAGAATTGAACAAATTTATAATTTTATCTATAAAATTATAACAGATTCTACTCATGTGTGCATTTTCAATAATAAAAAAAAACTAGCAATTATAACAATTGGACCAAATTGAGACAAAATTATAAATTCAGAATCAAAATCGAGCAAATTAAAATTGCAATGACAAAAATAACACAAGAGTTAAAATATAAGGACTACTAATATAATTTATTCTTTTAAGAATAACTACATAATTTCTTAATTAATTTTAAAATTGTTAATAAATATACCAAACAAATATTTACATAATTCCTATTTTTGTTATAAATTTTTTAAAAAAATGTTTACTAATTAAAAATTAAATAAATAGGTTGGTCTACTAACACATGGATTGGACATGAACTAGACGATTCTCCAAGGACTAGGCTTAAATCAAGAATTATTGACAAAAAAAATCAACTTGAACTAAATTTTCTTTGTAACGCCCTCAAAATGAACCCATTATATATATATATATATATCATTGACATGCAATATAAAAAGGAAACAATTCACTATCTAATTCATCAGAGTATTACTAAATAAAAGCATTACATGTAACATCAAATTAAATGCCCTACGGGCTTACATCTTTCTAAGCCAACACTTGAACACAAAAATATGAGTTCTAACTCAAATACAAGTAAAGCCCTAGGCTTGAATGTTTACATGTACTAACAAATAAAACAACTAACTAAAGATAGTCTTCAAAATCCAAAAGCCAAATCCTCCCAAGCTAAGTCCTTGGAGGTAGCTTATCACCTGAACCTGAAAATGATGTTCCCATATAGGGTGAGCCACAGCCCAGTAGAAAAATACTAAACCAAATATAAGCATTGAATAAAGCATTAGCATTCAATAGATGGATAACACAAATTATCAGTTCCATTTTCCATTCATTATTCAACATGGCTCAGAACCTGGCCAAACTTACAACAGTGAACTATATATCATATTCACAATAATTCCAATAACGTCAACACAAATGAGACTCAGGCTCATACACTTCATACTTCCAGATTGATACACATTTTAGTGCTGTATCAATAACATGTAAAAACACTTCAATATCAATAAGCACACATAAAAGTGATGCTAATGGAGTCCATCCCCTATCTCCTCCCAAACAAAATCCGGTTTAGAGGTCCATCCCCTATCTTCCCCTAAACCGTGGAGTACATCCCCTATCTCCTCCCACACAATATGCAAATGCATGCTCAATCAATACATGTAATTTCTGTATTAATTCAATAGTCAAAACAATGACTTAACCAATATGATTAGTTTCAGTTATCCCTAATCCACATGCAATGTCTACAACAATCACGACTATCCTCCATCGATAGCCCAAAACAGTTATTTCTAGATTGGAAATAAATAAATCAACAATTCAATAGGCGAGTGATTTAAATTAACCAACTACCCCATTTAATCAATAAATTCCTCAATTTCGTGAATTTAACTAATTTCCCCAATTTTCCTTAAATTAATTATACAAATCAATTTATTAAGACAACTAGGGTTTTCCCAAAATTACCAAATACTCCCAACATATCAAAATACCAAAACTTAGAACAAAACTTATACATTGGAGTAGGAAATCCCTACCTCGAAGAAATTAACCCAAATGGAGAAGATGGAGATGAAGACCCAAAATCCAAAGTGCTCCAAATTCACAAACTCTCAGATTAAAACGGAGCCCTCGACTCACACTATCTTTTTAATAAAGCCACTAGGGTAGAAACACACCCTAAATAGATCAAACCTAAGAGAGAAGAGAGAGAGAAGTCGGATCTAGGGTTTGGAATCAAAAAGAGGATGAAAAACTGTTCAAAATCCCGCTGCTGCCTATTTAAACTGGACAGGCTCGCTCGAGCGAAGACTTTGTCGCTCGAGCGACCAGACACAAGAAAACCTCGCTCGAGCGAAGAAAAGCTCGCTCGAGCCAAAAACTCGATGCTTCAGGTCTGCAACACAGAAGCTCGCTCGAGCGAAGGAATGCTCCCTCGAGCGAAGAACTCGAAAACATACACCTCGCTCGCTCGAGCGAAGAAAGCTCGCTCGAGCGAAGAAACACTGCTCTCAGGTCTATACTAGACGCAATCGCTCGCTCGAGCGAAGAAACCCTGGCTCGAGCCACCAGACAGAAAAACAGCCCTCGCTCGAGCGACCAAACCCTCGCTCGAGCGACCAACCCAAAAACTGGACAGCAACACTTGGTTTCCGAACCCAACCAACCTGTAACAAAACCTGCCCAACATATCCTATAACTCAAAAATAAGGAATTAAAGGACAACAACAACAATATAATAACAACTGAATCTATGGAACATAAGTCCTGGTACAACAACCAAATGGGAAAAGACCGGGGTCGTTATATTCTTAGCTACTGTTTAGTGTTTAATCCAATATTAAACCCCTCAAATTTCCTCATATCAGTCACGAATTGATAAGCTATGATAAAATTTAAATTTATTAGGACTAGAATATAACCTACAATTTAGGGTGACTCTATCTTAGATAATTTTTTCATCCATAAAGATATATTACTATTCATTTAATTGTTTTAAACATAAATATATAGTTTTTTTAAACTAAGTTCAAAATTTTTAATTATTATAAAAAATACTTACAAATATCTATTTACTAATTTAATAAATAAATAGGTCAAATGATTTGTAGGAATAGACAAATATAATTATTAATGACTAGGTGAAAGATAAGTTGGCATAAATCTAATGTTAAGCCTAAATTTAATATCACAAGTGAATTCTAATCCATTTTCACGTAAATCTTATAACATAAGATAAATTATAATTTTGATGTTAGACAAATTTTTAGACTTTACAAAATATGAAAAAATTAATATATTGACAAATGTAATTTACCACTATCCTTTGATAAATTAAATTTGTGAAACTCATAAGACGAAATGTATTTATATTTTATCATAAATATAATCTTTGTGATTTATTTTTTAATTTTTGCCAATTAAATTATGACATGTATTTGTTATTAAGAACTTAGAGCACATAATTAATGACATAAGAATAAAACAAATTCTCTTATTATAACTGTGATAAAATGAATAAAATTTAATTGATTCTAAATTATTTTACTAAATATTCTAGATAAATATTTTTAGATTATTATTTAATTTTAAAAATTAATTTTTGATTATTTATTTATACCGGTGCATAGTACGGGTAATTATGCTAGTAATAGTATATATAGATAGATAGCTAACACCCATTTTATTTTGATTTATAATATTTAATTTATATCAATTACAACTTTGAATTTTACACGTTTATTCAATGTAATTCCTCTCCTTAATTGCAATTAAAAAATATATAAAAAAAAACATCAGTCTTATATCAGATACTAAAAGGCATTAAATATATTTTAACATGTCTATCTAAACAAAATACTATCAATCATTAGGGATGGCAACATGGCGAGTTTGTAATGTCCCATCTCGTATCATATCAAGGGACGGCAAACTTTTTTGAGAGGGACGAATGATATAAGATGAGAAATAAATTAGTGAAAATGTTGGCTTATTTTTTATATAAAGAAAAATATTATAAATGTGAGCGTATAAGTAAAGATTGAAAAATTTTTACAGATTAAATTCAAGCCAATTATCAAGCGATTATGTTGACGATTCTTTTGTCTCAATGAAGAGGACTTCAAAATTGCTGAGTGTAGAGAAAAGAAAAATTAACAAAAGAAGTAGGGAGACGGAGAAAGATGATTGAGTGAACAATCGG
Organism: Camellia japonica; assembly: GCA_030407325.1. Taxonomy (NCBI): domain Eukaryota; kingdom Viridiplantae; phylum Streptophyta; class Magnoliopsida; order Ericales; family Theaceae; genus Camellia; species Camellia japonica. Next base: position 41,833,660 of record JAPPVO010000016.1, on the reverse strand, counting down.
GGTGATTGAGTGAACAATTAAAGTAACAATTACTTACCTCTACTCCTATGCTTTGAAAATGAAGTGCATAAAATGCTTCAAAAAGGAAGTGCTGAAAATAAATGCTTCGAAAAAGAAGTGCGCAAAATAAAATGTAAGAAATATAAATGATAAGAAAAATATAAATCAATTGTCTTTGATTTGAGTTCTGGATCCTCCTTCCTCCTTTTACAATGTCGCCATTAATGGCTATTTATAGAGGAAAAAATACAACAATAACTACTTATTAACTACTCATTTCTCCTATTTTCATCCACGTGTCCTTTCACTCATCCACTTTGTCCTTCATGTTCTCCATCATCTCCATAACTTTTTTTAACTTGTAAATGAATAAGAGGATGCCACGTGTCCTGAAAATAATAACAATAATAATAATAATAAGAAGAATATTTTATGGTGCCAATATTACCCCCGCAACTCTTTAAGAATAAGTTTTCCCGAATTCTTTAAGAGTTGTATAATTATGATGCCAAAAGGGGCATTTGTTTGGTAATTAATTAATGGGGGATGCACCAATAAATCCCAAATTAATAACTTATGCACTATTTAGTCTTACAAATTTTCTTATAGACTGAAAGGTCCCATTACAATGTTAATAACATCAGATACAATGTTAATAACATCAGAGTCATGTTACAAACATTAGATTTCAAACATCTAATGTTCATCAAATTTCAATAATGTTTGAAAATTTAGGATGAAAAACATCTAATGTTCATCAGATTTCAATAAATTTTGAAATTATAGAATGAAACATCAGATCATTTACATCATTTACATCAGGCTGATGTAAAAATGGGACTAAATGGAGCATAAAAAAATTCCCAGGACTAAATGGTTCAACGTTTCAAAAACTAGGACTTATGGGTAAATTTTTCTTAATTAATTACCAATTTATATCTATGCAAAGAGTGGCACATATTCAAAACTTCTCTTATATGCTTCAAAGCCTTGTAGAGTTTCGAAAGCAGGTAATCTCAATCATCCAAACAACCTTTGAAGCAAAATGACTGAACCAAAGGACCAAACTAATGATGTCAAGAACCTTAGAAGTAACCGTAAAACACCTTCGAAGCAACAGAGAGGAACCAGCAAATCCATACTTCGAAGCTGTTGGTAATGAAGCAAAAATCTCTTCGAAGCTACTAATAGTAATAGCAATAGTGACACATTACTTTGTATCAACTCCAAGTGTATGTAAATACACACCATACGTAATGAACCCACATAATATATTCGAAGATATTTTTGCTAAACCAATAATCGGTTTTTGTTAATCTTCGTAGATATTTTTGTCAAACCAAAAGTTGGTTTTGATTTACACGGTTCCCTCAAATTTGAGGTACATCTATGAGTCAAATCTAATTCCACTATTACTAGTTTGGTTAAACGGATTACGAAGAAATACGAAAGTCTCACTAATACTTTTAGGTGAATTTGAACTAATCACAACAATAAGAGGAATAGATCTCACCAAATATCCGAACAAATCGTCTTCGAAGCAAAGCTGAAGAAGGCATCCAATTAATGAACAAAACCAATGATGTAGAGGGTCTTCGAAGCAAACAATGGTTGATGAACAGAACCTTCGAAGTAGTTGTATTGATCATTCAAAGTAGCACAACTGGTGGTTACAACCAAAAAAATAAAGTATACAACTTGGATGTGCAACTGATATGGCTAATTATATTCTCTGCCATCACCATACATGATGCATATATTACCCTAAGACTTAACAAAGTCCAGCACTTGGACTTCCCCAAAAAGAATTAATGATTGTCACGAAATTTGACCAATTAACTAAGAGATAAACAAAAGGTCACATTTAATATTATATTTGTTGACAGAAGCGAAGAATGGTGGCCCCATTATTCAAGCACATCTGGCCAAGTCTTTTAAATTTGTAGATTTCATTCAATAAACTTGAAACCAATAAAAACAAACACATACTTTGTGCTTCGTGCAATGTGATACAAGCTTCGAAGGCAACCATAAAACCAAATGGTGATGGTCTTATGGATTAATTAATAACCATATTTTTTGCCCAAAATATTGTAATAACAAAATATTTTTTATTAGTCATTCCATCAAAATCAAATTTTGATGTGAACCACAAATCCAAAATGGATTTTGAACAACAAAAGTCATGGTATAGTGTGACCATGAAAATTTATACTTTTTGACACTTTGAAAAATGTCAAACATTTTGAATTCATGAACAGTGGCTTGTTCATTATTCTTAACCATGTTTGGTTTTAAAAACATGACTTTTGCCGAATTGATTTTCATAATTATTTGGCAAAGTGGACTGTTTTTCCATGTTAGCCATTAATGCCTTATGAAAATCCCCCATAGGTATGTTATTTTCATGACTTGACTCTCTAAAAATTGGTTTTTGGACCCCCTCGAGCCATGCATAGAACATCATTCTTAGCCAAATTTGGCTCAAGAACATGCTCTTTTGGTATGTTAATTTCATAATTTGGCTCTTTAAAAACGGGCTCTTGAACCCCCTGAGCCATTGATGAAATAATATTTTCACTAATTTCAGTCACGAATGACTTGAAAACATTTTGTAAAACCCCACAAAATTCAGTCATTGAAGACTTGACAAGAAGAGTTGATAATGTCACGACCCGCTCCCCGTACCCAAGGGTTAAGTATCATGATGGCCAATAACTGAAGTTACCTCTGGCCAATTCTTAAACAGATTACTAAACGCGAGCGGAAAAAATATTTAAGTAAGGGTACCAAAATATCATTTGAGCTTCTATTTTTATAACAAAATTTATTGACCAAAACGGTCGATATTTACATATGAAGAATAGAATTATAAATACTATAAAAGTATTGTGTGTGTCCATTCTGAAACCCAGCGTCTAAGACTCTCCAAAAAGCTATTTCTGAATTGCATTGTTTCCTGAAAATTAGTAAACAGTTATAAGCACATAGCAGAGTGAAAAATATTATACTAAGAACATAAGGGCATAAAATTCACCATGGATAATTATGGAGCTAAATAGAGCTTGATATTAAAATACAGAGTATATAATACAGAGATCATTTGACATATAATACAGAAATCTTATAAACAAAATAATCATAACCACGGTACAAAATGAAACAGAACAGATGTATGGACTTAAGAGGTGGCTCGTACGAACTCTAGAGGTGGCTCCCACCATAATGTAGCACTTAGCTCCGTACAGCACTTTACTCTACACCAGAAATCATAACCACGGTATAGAACATAATAGATGTATAGACTCAAAAAGTGGCTCGTACAAACTCTAGAGGTGGCTTCCACAATAGTGTAACACTTAGCTTCGTACGGCACTCTACTCCATACCAGAAATCATAACCGCGATACAGAACAAAATAGATGTATGGACTCAAGAGGTGGCTCGTACGAACTTTAGAGGTGGCTCCCATAATAATGTAGCACTTAACTCCGTACATCACTTTTGCTCTACGCTAGAAATCAGAGTGTCAGTGGATCCATGACGAATAGAGGGTCACCAAGTGACTAATCAAGAGGCCAATGATTATTTAAGTCCCCCAAGGCATGAGACTCCCGTGGTGGTACTTACCAAAAATAAATATTTATATAATCATAGTCAAATAATTATTAAAAGTTAAACAAACATATCCATGGGTTTTCCTTATTATATAAAATAAGGTTCATAAATTAAAAATGTTAATATAATTTATAAAACACAATTTTCATAAAATAAACTATGGTAACTCAAAACATACGTAAAACATATAATAGTAACTCAAGGTATAATATAACTCACCTTCATATTAATCCCTTACTGTTACTTCTCCATTCACTCAGACTCCTCCTTTTTAATCATTGTCCATACCTCCCTAACTCCCTTCTTCTTATTCGAAGCACCCTTTTATAGGTGCTTCCCTACCCTTCTTCATTCCAATCCATTTACCCACCCCCTCCCCCTCTCAAGTAACCACGTGGCCCAACCTTGCTGGCATGCTTATCCTTACAGATAAGCATCTTGATCTTCCTTTTTTTTTTTTTTTTACTATTTTCTATATCCATAGGTTTATCTTCAATAATTATCTACTTAATTTTACATTACTTCTAATTAATAGAATAATTACATAATAACTTCTAATATAAATTAAATCACACTTTATCGCATACCATCATTAAATTAATTATTTTATTTTATTCTTACGAAATATTTAATTAAACATTTAGGACTTTTTCCATTTATAATTACATAATACTAATATAAAATTTAAGGAACAACTTAAATTTTTGGGTTGTTGTAGATAACTCATGTCTCTATTGGCAAATTTTCATATCAAGTTGATGAATTACTCCAATTAAATTGTGTATTTTTTCTTCTACCAAACAATATTTTAATTGATGGAAGTTTGTTTCATCAAGAAAATGGATCTATTCTTGAAGATCCAAAATTTTTACACCAAAAGATTTCATCTAAACTATTTAGAATGAATGAATCCAATTCATTTTTCATTTCTTACACTTGACATCCCACTGGGCGTGTCAAAAATTGTTGGCTTATTTTTCCTACAAAGAAAAATATCATAAATGCGAACGTGTCAGTAAGGATTGAAAAATTAAATTCAAGCCAATTATCAAGCGATTGTGTTGACGGTTCTTTTGCTTCAATGAAAAGGATTTCAAAATTACCAAGTGTAGAGAAAATAAAAATTAACAGAAGAATGAGGGAGACAGAGGAAGATGATTGAGTGAACAGTCGAGGTGATTGAGTGAACAATCAAAGTAACAATTACTTACATCTACTCCTATGCTTCGAAAAGAAAGTGCTGAAAATAAATGCTTCGAAAAGGAAGTGCCGAAAATAAATGCTTCGAAAAGAAAGTGTGCAAAATAAAATGTAGGAAATATAAATGACAAGAAAAATAGAAATCAATTGTCTTTGATTTGAATTATGGATCCCCCTTCCTCCTTTTATGTAGCCATTAATGGCTACTTATAGAAGAAAAAAAATACAGCAATAACTACTTAGTAACTACCCATTTCTCCAATCTTCATCCACGTGTCCTTCTACTCATCCACTTTGTCCTTCATGTTCTCCATCATCTCTATAACTTCTTTTAACTTCCAAATGAAATAAGAGAATGCCACGTGTCCTAAAAATAAATTCAATAACAATAATACTACTAATAATAATAAGAAGAAGAATATCTTATGGTGCCAACAGAAAATGAATGTTGTTGGTGAAAATACCAAAAAAATTATATTTTATTGATAAATAATGTAAAGAAAATAAGATACAAATAGATCAGACTGAGGCACAAATATCTCGTTTTCTTTAAGGAGATCAAGCCCACTGCGGTAGGAAGAACCCAAATACTGATATAATAGTCACTAAACTATGACTTGTCCCCTCCAGGATACAACAGCCCGACCACTTGTCGTAGGGTTCAAGCTAACTCTGTACAAGATGGTGAACTCAAAGCTCCACCAAGAAAAAGCACCCTTTTTTGGCTAGTAATCTTTCAAGTGTAAAAAATAGTTAGTCTAGAAAAGAGTAGAGAAGAACAATTTATAGGCTACTAGGACCTTATAAATTATACCAAAAAATAATGACCATTAAACTAGAGAAAATGGAGAATCCCAAAACCTCCAAATATTAACTCACCACCAAGCCCATGACCTTCCAATTAATCTCCATTCATGAACAAAACAAAAGGTCACCAAAAAAAATAAGATTCATGAATAAGACAGAAGGTCACCAAAAAAAATAAATAAAAGATATTAAAATGGTCCAACAATCCCCCACTCATTTTAATATCAACAAGGACAAGAGAGATTACCAAACAAAGATAGACTAGTATGCATCATGAAGGTGTGCTCTGTATTAAACCTTTATTAGTGAAATAGCAACCTCTACTCCAGAGTCAGTAGTGGTCTTAGACTTGAACTATGACTACTTAGGGGAAATAAAGTATTACTGCTCACACATAATGATCCAGGTGTTGACGTGAGCTTTTAATAGTCAGCACATTACGGCATTGTGCCTATTCCAATTTTCATGAGCATATTTGAGAATAAACCTTGTTCTCATAAAAAGCAGATCCACTTCCATGCTCACATAGGTGAAATCTGTCAAGGATGTTCTTGTAATTTACACACCCCACTCAACAAAAGCTATAGAATTTCATTAAGAGTATAAAAACTCAACCCTCCAACATTACAGGACAAATGCACTTACATCATAGGGATGGACAACAAAATATTAAGGAGTGCATTTTTTTATAACCATCATATGATTCGTTCTTTCTATTGAACCTAGTTACAGGATCTCTGGTCCCCAGGTTGGGTGTCCTCATACATGGTTTATGATTTTATAGGCTTCAAACCCATCCCCCTCGATGTATTCCAAACCCTATCTCCCAAGGCTTTGTTTACTGATTCCGTAAAATTATCACAAGATTTTACATAATTCACAATTATGATATCATTACTCAAATAGGATCTCATATTACTATGTTTCCTTCGAATAGGTCTAGATTTACCATTATAAAAATAGTTGTTCACTCTACCAATAGCAGCATTACTATCATAACAAATTAACACATAAGGAATTGCTTTTTCCCAAAAAGGGAGTTCATGTAACAAATCTCTCAACCAATTCGCTTCCTCACATGCTGAAGCTAACGCTATAAGCTCAACTTCCATTGTAGAATTAGCAATTATAGTATATTTTTTAGACTTCCAACATATAGCACCACCACCCAAGGTAAAAATAAAACCCGAGGTAGAGAGAGAATCACCTGACAAAGTGTTCCAATCGGCATCACTATATCCCTCAAGTACCGCAAGATACTTGTTATAAAACAAACCATAATTTTTGGTACCAGATAAATATCTCATAATTCTTTCCATGGCAAGCCAATGATCTCGACTTGGCTTGCTAATAAATCTACTAAGTACTCCAACAACATATGCAATGTCAGGTCTAGTACAGTCAGTAGCATATCTCAAACTACCAATCATGCTAGAATATTCCTTTTAATTAATCACTTCTTTTTCATTTGTTACAATAGATAAATGTATGCTTGCATCAAAAGAAGTAGCAACATGTTTACAGTCTAGAAAATTATATTCCTTTAAAATTTTCTCAACATAATGCGACTGACCAAGAAAAATGCCATCATCAGTCTTGGTAATTTTAATTCCCAAAATAAAATTGGCTTCACCAAGATCTTTCATATCAAAGTGGCTATTAAGCATATTTTTAGTCTCATTTATAATATGCAAATTAGAGCCAAAGATAAGTAGATCATCTACATATAGGCCAATAATCACATGTGCATTCTCACAAGTTTTATAATATATGCACTTATCACATTTATTAGTCTTATAGCCATTCTCAAGCATACAGGAATCAAATTTCTCATGTCACTGTTTAGGAGCTTGTTTTAAACCATAAAGGATTTAGTTAGCTTACACACTTTGCTTTCTTGGCCAGGCTCCACAAATCCCTCGAGTTGGCCCATATAAATCTCCTCATCTAGATCTCCATTTAAAAATGTTGTTTTCACATCCATTTGATGAATTTTTAAATCATGAATTGTAGCCACTACTATCAACAGTCTAATGGATGTAACTCTAGTAAGCGGAGAAAAAGTATTAAAGAAATCAAGATCAACTTATTGCTTAAAACCTTTAGTGACAAGTTTCGCTTTATATTTATCTATAGTTCCATCCAGTTTAAGTTTTTTTTACGAAGGACCCATTTACACCCAATAGTCTTACAACCTGAAGGTAAATCCACTAGCTTCCATGTTTTATTTGAAAGTAGTGAATCTATCTCATCATTTATAGCCTCTCTCCAGAAAATAGCATCAGGTGATGATAAAGCTTCTTGCACCGTAAGAAGAATTTCTTCCACATTGTAAAGATAATAGTCAAGGCCAAAATCTTTTTCAACTTTAGCTCGTTTACTCCTCTTTGGTTGGATTTGAGAATTTTTTTGTTCTTGAAAAACTTAAGAGGGAGTAGAAGAGCTAGGCATGGATAAAATATTTTTAGAAATTATTTGACCCCCACTATTTCCAGATTTGAAAGGAAATTTATTTTCATGAAAAATAGCATCACCTGATTCAAAAATAATATTATTTTTCATATCAAAAAATCTATAAGTTGTACTATGCAACACATACCCAAGAAAAACACAAGTGGTAGCTCGTTCACCCAATTTAAGTCATTTAGGATCTGCAAGCCTCACAAAAGCTAAACAACCCCAAACCCTCAAATAACTTAGATTTGGTTTATGCCCCCGCCACAACTCATAAGGTACAATTTTAGTTTTTTCGTGTGGCACTCTATTTATCACATGGCAAGTTGTCAAAATAGCCTCGCCCTAAAGATTTGAGAGAGCACTTGAATCAATAAGCATAGCATTCGTTAAGTCAATTAATGTTCTATTTTTTTCTTTCAGCTACGCTATTAGATGAATGTGAATATGGTGGAGTAGTCTCATAAATAATTCCCAATGAGTGAACAAAAGAGTTGAATCCAAGAGATTCATACTCCCGGCCTCTATCACTTCTAATTCTCTTAATCTTTTTACCAAATTGATTTTCCACTTCAAGAAAGAATTCTTTAAATTTCTCAAAAGCTTCACTTTTAATTTTTAATAAATATACATTTGTGTATTTTGAAAAATCATCAATAAAAGTGATAAAATATCGGTTACCACCATGAGTTAAAATTCTTTCAAACTCACACAAATCAGTATGAAATAATTCTAGCAAATTGATATTATTCTCAACACTTTTATGAGGCCTCTTGGTAATTTTTGTTTTACTGCAAATTACAGCAAACTTCACATTTCTCAAAAAAATTTGTCACTTTAGGAATTAATCCTAAACTACTCATGATTCCTACATATTTACTGTTAATATGACACAAGCGAGCATGCCAAAAATTAATAGAAAACAACATATAAACCAAATTGGTAGATGGTTTATTAATTTCAATATTCAATTTGAACATCCCATCACAAGCATAACCCCTACCTACAAAAATACCCTTCTTAGTAATCATCTATTGATCAGATTTCATAGTTTGCTTAAAGCCAGCCTTATTTAATAAATAACTTGACATCAAATTCTTCCTCACGGACGGTGTATAAAGCACATCTTTTAAAGTAAGCACACGTCCAGAGGTGAACTTAAGGTCAACCTTACCACTCCCAAGTATCTTAGTTTGACTAGAGTCACCAAGTAGAATTGTTTTCTCATCATCAAAGGGAGTATACACCTTGAACCAAGCTTTGTCATAACAAACATGTCTATTAGCACCAGAATCTACCCACCAACCATCCACATAATTTATAGCGATTCCGGTTTTGACCCGTTGTCTATTGTATTGCGGACTCGGGTTGGTATGGTTTAGAATGGTTATTCATATCTTGTTTCCCTTGTCTCCCATTTTATTTTGGTTATTGGGTTGCAATTGTGCATTTGAAACAGGTTGGTTGCTTGTATTTCCAAACCTATCATGCCCAGATTTTGGCTCTTCCACTCGAGCGGGCATTCTTGCGCTCGAGTGGGCTTTACAAATTTTGCTCCTCTGCTCGAACGGTCATTCTTACGCTCAAGCGGGACTTGTCAACTCTCAGTATTTTTTTTTTGCAGACCTGTAAATACTAGAAGAGTGCATTAGACGCTCAAGCATCCAGTCTTATGCTCAAGCGGAACTTTGTGTCTTACGCTCGAGCATCACTTTCTACGCTCGAGCGGACTGTGTGTATAACAGTCCGTGAATATGATGTTTTGAATCACTTTTTCATTTCTTTCTCTCTCTCTAAAACTTTTCAAAAACCTAGATCTATACATTCTCTCTCTAAAACTCACTTCTCTCTTAGATTTCATCTAGGTCCGTTGATCTTTTCACCCTAGTGCCTTTGAGAAAAAGGTAGAGTGCATCCAAACCTTCATTTTGATTCGATTAAAAGTGGGTTTCGGTGTTCTCGAAGTTTCACTCTTTCTTGACTCGTCTTTTCTCTTTGAGTAGGGATCTTTCCATACCTTTCATATGACCTTTAGCTCAGGTATTTGTCATTTGTGTAACAATGGTGTGATTTGAGGATGTTTTAGGAAAAACCTAGAGTTTGGCTATAAATTGGAAAGAGAGGTTTTGGGTGAAGGTAAAATAAATGATTGTGGGGTTTGAAAATGATGTTGTGCTATGTCTAATTTGATGATTTTGGCACTCGGTTAATGTTTGGGAAAAATGGAGGAGTTTGCCCTAATTGGATCAAACTATTATTTTGTATAAATAATTGAAGTTGACATTGAAAATGTGAGATTGGAAGGGTGTTGGTATGAATGGTGAGATTGGTTATGTATTATCTCATTATTTGAAAATTTTGAATAAATTATCTGTCATGAGATTGTATATCTGTTTAGAAATATCTGTATTGGGCTATCGGTGGAGGATAGCTTTGCTTGTTGTAGAAATTGCATATGGATTAGGGGAACTGAAACTAGTCCATGGTTGGTTGTCATTGAATATGACTATGTTTATATATATTGTATGTGTATGATTATTTGGGAATGGAAAGGGGATATGCTCCATGTATGATTATGTGTTTAAATACATTGTATATGTATGAATGATTGTTTGGAGAAGAAAGGGGATGGACTCCATTATAATTAAGTTGGCCGGATTGTCCTGAGTAAAAGTCCTGAAATTATACATGGGTGCCGATCCCGCGGACGAAATATTCGTAAAATGGCAATTGTAGTGCTTGTATAGCCTATATTTACATGGGTCCTGTTTGACAGTTTCTCGGGGATGAAATATCCGTGAAAGGACAGTTTGAAGTGTTTGTATGTTGATGATGTGATTGTTGAACCTTCGAGTTGTAGTCTCATTTGGATTGTTAAAGAAATTATGAAATTAACTCATGAATTGAGACAAATAAATGAATTGGAAATAAATTGGAGGAAAACCGGATTATGATTTGAGATTTGATGTCTAATGAGAATATAAATCGTGGATGTTTTATCATAGACATTGTATACACTCCTTGCACTTATACCTTTGCTAAATTTCATATACTGTGTTAGATGATTCCCACTAGGTTGTGGCTCACCCTATTCGGGAATAACATTTTCAGGTGTTGGTGACTTGCCTCCACCAAGGCAATAGCTTGGAGGGACATTTTGGGAGCTAGAGCTTCTTTATTTGAATTGTATATTTTTTTTGTGAAGCCAAGGGCTAAATGTGTATGAGCTAGTCTTTCTTTTGTTGTACCCAAGTCAAGGCTTCGAAAGGTGCAAGCCAATAGGGCATTTATTTACATGAACTCTTTTGTAATACCAAATCTATGTAATGAAAGGATTATTTACTCTGATTTATGATGTTATTTATAAACATTCTGGGATGTATTTATTGCATATTTTGGGGGCGTTACAACTTGGTATCAGAGCGTACCGGATTTGAATACTTTGGTTACGTGTGAAGTGGTTAGTACCACAATGGGTTTGTCTCGCTTGGTAGAGACTTAAGTTTGAACGATATATGCTTATATGACAACATGCTTATGTGATTATTTGGGTATGGGGTTAAATTTCTAGGATGTTGATTGGGTCTACGGGTTTCTAGGAGTCCTGTTAAAAAGGCACTTGATCACTGCTATTTCTAATTGGAACTTTAGCAACACCGCGGAACGATCATTATCCGGAGATGAAATTCGTATGTGTTTACATGATTATGTGCTTATGTGGAGTGAATTATTGTTGTCCAATGTATTAGGATGCGAGTGAGTTAGCTTCGGCACATTTGTGAATGTGCTAATCTCTTTGTTACCTTTATTAGGATGTTAAGACATAGTCGTGGAGGTAAGCGTGGTAGGCCTAGAAGGCACGAAGTGCCTATACCGGATGAGATTCCAGCAGAAGAAGAAAGGGTTGGTCAGGCCAATGTGGCCGAGCCAATAGGTCAATAGGCCATGGGTGCCTTGGCCCGCGAAATGGCTGGAGCGTTGCGGGAATCTATGGACATTCTCAGAGCTGAGAATCAAGTCCAGGCCTAGGTTGCTGAGGTAGGGCCATCTTTTTTGAAGAGGGAGTTTTTCCGGTCAAATCCGGATGAGTTTTTAAGTGATCCTAAGGAGCCACTAAAGGTAGATGAGTGGCTTGAACATATAGTAAAGATGTTCAAGATGTTGGGCATCGAGGACGATCAATTGAGGGTGACCTTGGCATCTTTCCAGTTGAAGGGGGATGCGGGTTAGTGGTGGAAGTATGCGCGTGGGCATATTGGGGTGACTTGGGAGGCATTCGTCAACACCTTCCAGGACAAGTTCTTGCCTCCTACTTTTAGGGAGAAGTTGAGGGATCAATTTTCTCAGCTCAAGCAGTTAAACACACCTGTGGCTGAGTTTGAAGCCACCTTCACTAGCTTGTCTAGGTTCGCACCTAAGCTTGTGGTGACTGAAGAGCACCGTTGTCTGGAGTTCGAGAAGAAATTGAGGACTGGGCTCATGTTTAGAGTGGCCGGATCCATGATTAGAGATTATGGGTGCCTTGTGGAGGCGGCGACCCATCTTGAGAATATCATGCAAGCAGAAGAAGAAAGGATGAGGGGCTCCAAGAGGAGTCAGGACAATTAGGGGGACGGTAAGAGGCAGAGGGGTTCTAACCCTCAATCGTCCTAGGGAGCTCAGATGAGGTCCACTTTTCCAGTATCGGGTTCGGGTTCGAGTTCTGGAAGAGGTGGTCAGGGAAAGGTGACTTGTTTCAAATGTGGTCAGTTAGGCCACAAGTCCCTAGCTTGCCCACAGACAGAAGGAAGGCAGCAAGCAACATCGTCTTCAGCTCGTTCTCAAGGCTAGAGTCAGGGTAGAGGGTAGCCATCCACTTGTTATCAGTGTGGTCAGGCGGGGCACCTGAAGAAGTCTTGCCCACAGTTGGGTGGCACATCTGGTGCATCTGGTTCGAGGTAGACATTGAATCACCAACCTACACAGTCAGCATAGGCCTCGAGGGCTAATCAGGGAGCCTCTTCGGCTCAATCCGTGCAGCAGGCCTATGCTCCGAGGGGTGAATAGGTAGATCAGAGGCCAACAGGTGTGTGTATGCTGTTACCGCGCCAGACCTTGTACCAGCGCCTTCGGTAGTGAGAGGTACCTTCTTGTTTTGTAATTCAGTTGCTAATGTGTTGATTGATACGAATGCATCCCATTCATTTATCTCGTCTGTATTTGCATCAGTTTGGGGTTGAGTTGGCACAATTAGCATCTCCTATTTGTGTAGAGTCACCTATTGGTGGTGAAGTTATCTTAAAACAGGGGTGGCGGGGATGTGACATAGAGGTCGCCGGTCATCGACTTCCATTTGCATTTGTTTTACTTGACATGTCTAGTTTTGATGTTATCTTGGGTATAGACTGGTTATCGTCATACCGAGCTGTTATAGATTGCTACCGTCAAAGGGTTACTGTATGTACCTTGAGCAGTGACTGTTTTATTTCTTAGGAGACTGGGTAGATGGAGTCTTATCACCGGTGTATGATCCATGTGGGCGAAGTGAACTTAGTTGTTTTCTCGCTAGCTTCTTGAACAGTGAATGTGATGAAGTCCGGGTTGAGTTGGCAAGGGTGGTTTGTGAATACCCAAATGTCTTTCTCGAGGATCTTACTAGTGTACTACCTCACCGAGAGATTGAGTTCTCTATTGACTTAGTGCCTGGCTCGACACCAATTTCTATGGCACTATATCGATTTGCACCTGCGGAGTTGAGTGAGTTGAAGGTTCAACTCTAGGAATTGTTAGATAAGGGTTTCATCCGCCATAGTACTTCACCTTGGGGAGCGCCGGCCCTCTTTGCCAAAAAAAAAAGATGGAGCCTTGCGACTTTGCATCGATTACCGAAAATTAAACCGGGTTACTATTAAGAATAAGTACCCAATGCCTCGTATAGATGATCTGTTCGATCAGTTGAAAAGGTCTTGTTGTTTCTCTAAGATAGACCTGAAATCGGGTTACCATCAGTTGAGGGTAAGGTAGGAGGATATCCCGAAAACGGCATTCCGTATGCGGTATAGCCATTATGAGTTTCTTGTGATGCCTTTTGGGCTAACCAATGCCCCAGCGGTGTTTATGGATTTAATGAACCGGATCTTTCGTGAGTTCCTAGATCGTTTTGTGGTCATGTTTGTGAACGACATTTTGATTTATTCACCCTCCGAGGAGGAACAAGAGGAACACTTAGGAGTAGTGCTTTAATTACTTAGAGCCCATAAGTTGTATGTTAAATTTGGAAAATGTGAGTTTTGACTGAAAGAAGTTAAGTTCCTAGGTCATATGGTGTCTGGGGAAAGGGTGACTGTAGATTTATCCAAGATAAAGGTAGTACAGGATTGGGCACAACCTAAAAATGCTTTCGAGATCCGTAGTTTCTTGGGGTTAGCCGGGTATTACTGAAGATTTGTGAAGGATTTCTCTAGATTAGCTTCACCGTTGACTAGGCTGACGAGGAAAAGAATCAAATTTGTGTAGAGTGAGGCTTGTGAGAATTCGTTCCAAGAGCTCAAGGTTAGACTTACCACTGCTCCAGTCTTGATTATTTCGGAGAGGGGTTTGGGTTATTCAGTTTATTGTGATGCCTCATAGGACGGTTTGGGTTGTGTTTTGATGCAAGAGGGAAAGGGAGTAGCTTATGGCTCGTGGCAGTTGAAAATACACGAGAGGAACTATCCTACTCATGATCTAGAATTAGCAGCAGTGATATTTGCCTTGAAGATTTGGAGGCATTATCTGTTTGGTGAGAAATTTGAGGTGTTTTCCGATCACAAGAGTCTAAAGTATCTGTTTACACAGAAAGACTTAAATTTGAGGCAGAGGAGGTGGATGGAATTCATAGAGGATTATGATTTTGAGTTGTATTATCATCTGGAGAAGGCTAACGTTATGGCCGACGCCTTGAGTAGGAAATCATTTAGCAGTGTGGCTTGTATCGCCATTCGGGAATGTGAGATGTTGGGTGCTCTTACGGAGTTTGACCTACATCTTGGCGAGTCCATTGAATCTGCAGCCTTGTTTACGGGAGTTGCCCAACCTACACTTGTGAACCGAGTATTAGAAGCGCAGAGGAGTGACCTTGAGGTAGAATCCCTCCGAGAGAAGATTTCCTGTGGGAAGGTAGAAAGAGGCTTAACTGTGTATCTCGATCAGAGTGTGAGATATCGTGACCGTTTGTTCGTGTCGGAGTCTTGCCGAGAGGAAGTACTCCGAGAGTTTCACTACAAAGGAGTATCACGATCTGAGTTGCTAGTTTTGGTGGAGAGGTATAAAGAAGGATGTGGCGGTGTTTGTATCGAAATGCCTTACTTGTCAGCAAGTGAAGGCCGAGCATTAGAGGCTAGCGGGTGTGTTGCAACCCTTGCCTATAGCTAAGTGGAAGTGGGAACATGTCACGATGGATTTTGTTGTAGGCCTTCCGAGGACTCAACGGGGTAGTGATGCTATTTGGGTTGTAGTTGACCGGTTGACCAAGTCCGCGCACTTCATACCTTACGCCTGAGTGATTCGGTAGACTATCTTGCCGACTTGTATATCAGGTACATAGTGAGGTTGCACGGGGTCCCGTGACAATCGTTTCGGATAGAGATCCATGTTTCATAGCCAGGTTATGGCAGAGCTTGCAAAGTGCCTTAGGCACTGGATTGACCTTTAATACTGCGTATCATCCTCAGATTGATGGGCAGTCCGAGCGTACTATTCAGATCCTTAAGGATATGCTTCGAGGTTGTGTGCTTGATTTTAAGGAGTCGTAGGAGAGGCACTTGCCCTTAGTGGAGTTTGCCTATAACAACAGTTTCCAATCGAGTATTGGTATGGCACCATTTGAGGCCTTGTATGGCCGACCGTGTAGATCCCAAATGTGTTGGGCCGAGATGGGTGATGCACCTTTATTGGGCCCAGAGTTGGTTCGGGAAACGACAGAGAAGGTAACACTTATTCGTAAGAGATTGGTTACAGCTCAGAGTCGCCAGAAAAGTTATGCCAACCGTATGAGGAGGCCTTTTTCTTTTGAGGTGGGCGATCATGTCTTTTTGAAAATATCACCTAGGCAGGGTTTGATGAGATTTAGGAAGAGTGAAAAGTTATCCCCTCGGTTTATTGGCCCTTTTGAGATCCTTGAGCAGATTGGGAAGGTTGCTTACTGTTTGGCGTTACCGTCACAACTTTCTGGGGTTCATGACATGTTTCATATTAGTATTCTTCGGAAATATGAGTCGGATCCATCGCACGTGTTGGATTGGACCGACTTAGAGGTAGATGAGGATGCATCATATGAGAAGAGACCAGTGAGGGTCTTGGATAGACAATATCAAGTTTTGCGAGGCAAGACAATTTCCTTAGTAAATGTATTGTGGAAGCACCACGGGATTAAAGAAGCAACTTGGGAGCGTGAATTGGAAGTCCGAGAAAAGTATCCGGACTTATTTGTTGATGTTTGAACATGTATTGCATTGCGATTATGATTGATAAGATGTGAGAACATTGTATATGTTGTTTACATTTTGGAAATATGAGTTATTATAAACATTGTATATGTTTGAGAATGTGGAATATCATGTGCATTGTATCACTTTTGGAAGCATTGTATGTGCTCTATAAAATTTTGAAAATTTGGATTTTGATGCAAACATTGCACATGTTTAAGAAATTGTAAAATGTACTTTCAATGTGGGACTTGTGCATCGAATCGATGGAAATGGATGACCGGAGGATGGGTCATGGTGATGAATTTGTGGAATAACATAGTTGTGAATGGTTTAATTAAGTTTTTGAGCTTGATTTGTAATTTCGAGGAAGAAATTCTTTAAGGAGGGGAGGTTATAACGATTTCGGTTTTGACCCGTTGTCTATTATATTCCAAACTCGGGTTGGTATGGTTTAGAATGGCTATTCATATCTTCTTTCCCTTGTCTCCCCTTTTATTTTAGTTATTGGGTTGCAATTGTGCGTTTGGAATAGGTTGGTTGCTTTTATTTCCAAACCTGTGATGCCCAAATTTTGGCTCTTCCGCTTGAGTGGGCATTCTTGCGCTCAAGCGAGCTTCATAAATTTTGCTCCTCCGCTCGAGCGGGACTTGTCAACTCTCAGTATTTTTTTTTGCAGACTTGCAAATACTGGAAAAGTGCATTGGATGCTCGAGCGTCCAATCTCACGCTCGAGAAGAACTTTGTGTCTGACGCTCGAGCGTCACTTTCCACACTCGAGCGAACTACGTGTGTAACAATCCGTGAAGATGATGTTTTAAATCACTGTTTCATTTCTCTCTCTCTCTCTCTCTAAAACTTTTTAAAAACCTAGATCTATACATTCTCTCTTTAAAACTCACATTCTCTCTTAGATTTCATCTAGATCCGTTGATCTTTTCACCCTAGTGCCTTTGAGAAAAAGGCAGAGTGCATCAAGACCTTCATTTTGATCCGATTAGAAATGAGTTTTAGTGTTCTCGGAGTTTCACTCTTGCTTGACTCGTCTTTTCTCTTTGAGGTAGAGATCTTTCTACACCTTCATATGACCTTTAGCATAGTTATTTGTCATTTGTGTAACAATGGTGTGATTTGGGGATGTTTTAGGCAAAACCTAGGGTTTGGGTATAAAATGGAAAGAGAGGTTTTGGGTGAAGGTAAAATAAATGATTGTGGGGTTTGAAAATGATGTTGTGCTATGTCTAATTTGATGATTTTGGCACTCGGTTAATGTTTGGGAAAAATTGAGGAGTTTGCCCTAATTGGATCAAACTATTATTTTGTATAAATAATTGAAGTTGACATTGAAAATGTGAGATTGGAAGGGTGTTGGTATGAATGGTGAGATTGGTTATGTATTATCTCATTATTTGAAAATTTTGAATAAATTATCTGTCATGAGATTGTATATCTGTTTAGAAATATCTGTATTGGGCTATCGGTGGAGGATAGCTTTGCTTGTTGTAGAAATTGCATATGGATTAGGGGAACTGAAACTAGTCCATGGTTGGTTGTCATTGAATATGACTATCTTTATATATATTGTATATGTATGATTATTTGGGAATGGAAAGGGGATATGCTCCATGTATGATTATGTGTTTAAATACATTGTATATGTATGAATGATTGTTTGGGAGAAGAAAGGAGATGGACTCCATTATAATTAAGTTGGCCGGATTGTCCTGAGTGAAAGTCCTGAAATTATACATGGGTGCCGATCCCGCGGACGAAATATTCGTAAAATGGCAATTGTAGTGCTTGTATAGCCTACATTTACATGGGTCCTGTTTGACAGTTTCTCGGGGACGAAATATCCGTGAAAGGACAGTTTGAAGTGTTTGTATGTTGATGATGTGATTGTTGAACCTTCGAGTTGTAGTCTCATTTGGATTGTTAAAGAAATTATGAAATTAACTCATGAATTGAGACAAATAAATGAATTGGAAATAAATTGGAGGAAAATCGGATTATGATTTGAGATTTGATGTCTTATGAGAATATAAATCGTGGATGTTTTATCATAGACATTGTATACACTCCTTGCACTTATACCTTTGCTAAATTTCATATACTGTGTGTACGGGGGCGAAATATTCTTTGCTCTCCGTACGCCTTGAACATCAAGCTTCTGGTAACGGCGTCTATCTCTGCAACACAAAAACGGTGAGCTGCCCGGCGGTGGTGTGCCGGAAAAACCCTCTGACGCTCAAGTCAGTTCTCTGAGGGAGAAGACAATGAGAAGAGAGAGAGTGCTAGTGAGAATGAGTTCGCATACCAGTAACGTTCGCCTTCCCTCTCTATATCTAGGCTGGCCACGCAGCTCCGAGATTGTGCGCGCACTACCTCTGCTATCCTTCCCTGGACAGGTGGCAGTGCTCGCCTCTCACCACCTTACACGTGTAAAGGTTTTGTCCTCCTTCCAGTACATGCAGAACTGCCCAACGGTATTGAGGCGTTCGTGGAGCAGATGTCTTCTCCTTCACGCCATTGGCCCAGGTGGCACCCTTAATCGGGGTACCATGACCGCCTAACCCTTGGGAGACTTGAAGTCGCGAAACCGTGCTACGTACCGCCGATCTGTGACTTGGGACCAAGCGAGAACCTAACTGCCAATGCCGAGCTACCCCCGATCGGTCCATCGCGATTGACCGGTTGCGAGGCATGCCGGCCTCCAACCGTTTTATCTCCAATCTCGGTCACGCGCAACCGCTTCGCCTCGGCTGGACGGCCAGTGACATGCCGGCCAGGCAGCATCCTCCGCGTAGCCCGGTCAGTCCTTCAGCTCGGCTGAAATCTCCACCGCGGACTTCGCCCCACACGAGCGACCTCCAGCTCGGCCCTCAAGAGGTTACCGGTTGACCGCGTCACCCGAGCAAACCAGACAACTCGACCGTCCAACCGTCCAATCTGCTCGGCGCCGCGTAGTCCGTAACGCTGGACGGTACTTTTGTTCGGCCGTACTATCAGATGGAAATCTCCCCTCTCAATTGCCCCTTAAACCCATCCGAGCTGTCGTGATTGGGTTTACCTTGCCCGAGCCAAGGTTGAGTTGCGATCCTGCTAGGCCGAGCTTAATTGGGCAAGTTTTTGTCACCGAGCGACAGTCGAATCGGAGACACTTCTGCTGCCGAACAAACTCGATTGGCCGGCCATTATCTCCCTAGTCACGTCAAAGGTCTTTCAGCCGTACTGACAGCCGCATTTCTCGATGCCACGTGTCACCTCCTCATTGGATCGTGCATCCAGCTGTTTCCCACGCACGAATTTCAAACGGCTGCGCCGTTTGGTCTCTTCCCTCCATCATTAAACCCTCAAACGAAGGGTTTAGACCCTTCACTGTTCACCATCGTCCTCAGAAAAATCCTAATCCTCTGCCTCCAAAACTTCTGCATCCCTCTCTGTTGCTTCCTCACCCATTCATTCTTGCCGTTTTTGACGCTGTGCCTGAGCTTTGGTGGACCTCCTCACTTCAAGTCTATTCTTGGTAAGCTACATCGCTCCTCCCTTGTGTTTTCAACTTCCGTTTTTCTGGTTTTTGTATTCGTTCTTCATATTTATACCATTGTGTTCTTTGAGTTTTTTGTTTGGGGATGTTGGAACCTTAGTCGTGCCCCCTCCTTTTAGATCATTAGGGCCACACCCTAGAATAACTGGAATCTGTGGGGTGAAAGAGGCCCTCGTGCCCCCTGTTTTCCCCTAAGATGAACAATGAACCAAGAACTTAGGAAGAACTGGAAGAACACGTTGAATACTGGGCCAAACCGAGCAAAGCGCTCATTTAGATCCACAATTAGGGCTGCAGCCGAGTAAAAACCGGTTTGTGGCTTCTCGGAGAGGCCGCGACCGGGCTGAATGTCCCATTAGGTCGGCGCTGGGGGAGAACCGAACTAGAATACGAAACCACGGCCCTGAACCTTAACCGAGCTGAGGGGTCGAACAGATCCACCAATAAATCTCCACCGAGCTAGAACCCGACTAGGAGGCTTGAGCACAAATAAAGTTGTACCGAGCTGGGACTTGTCGGTCAAGACGACGAAGTCCGTAGTTAAACTATTTCCATTAAGGGCCGAGCAATATATGCCGTGCTAACCCTTGGACTTATTTTTCAACATGCAGAACAAGTAGGACCGTCCAATCCAGCATTATTGTTGGTGGAGCTCAAGGTCCGAGCAGCCACTACATTTTTGACCGACGTACCATATAGCAAATAAGACCGAGATACAATAGATGGGGAAATACCGTTATAAGGTTAGCTCGCCCGGTGCGATGGCGCAGTTTAGAGAGGAGTACAACATTCCCGACGATGTGATCATAGAGCTCGCTAAGAAGGGAGCTACGCCGTGGGGCGACTTAGACCGGTGCCCCTTCATGGTCGTATCAATCGTTGAAGGAGGACTGCGCTTCCCCGTGCAACCTTTGATCTGCGAGTTTTTGAGGCAGACAAAGCTTTGCCCGAGCCAAGTCTCCAACAACACTTACAAGATCATAAACGGGGTCGCCGCGTTAAACCGTTTGCTCGGCCTTAACCTCGGATTAGTAGAAATTTTTCACCAGTACAGCCTTAGTAGAAATAAGAGCGGGCTTTGCTGGTACCTTAAAGTCAAGAAGGGCCGAGCAAAGCTCGTCGAGGGTAACCCGGACAAAGAGACAAATGATGATGACTTTCTGTGGGTGTCCGGTCGTTATGAAGACCTAGAGGCACCCATACCGGGCTGGCGGATTAAGAAAAACAGGGGTAGTGCTGGTAAGCAGCCCGGTCGACCGTACTATTTTTCTCTGCATTTCATTATTGCTATTTTGCACCGGTCTGACACTTGTCTTTTTCTGCAGATAAGAACCTTGCAGCAAGCTATCCGCACGCCAACCAAGAGGCCATCCGAGCTTTACTTCGACATCCGGCCGAGGAGAGAGAAGCATCGGTGCTGCTCGGTTTCGAACAAACGTACAATTACCAAGCACCGCGCAGAGGCAAAGTCACTGACTTTCTGCGTGCGCCATCCCCAGAGCCCGATCCAACTCTGCCACCGATCAGGCTCGTTCCAACAACCGCCGAGCAAGAAATGGCGAAGATAAGGGCAATCAAGGCAATGATCACCGGGGACGAAGGCGAGTCCCAACCCCCAGAAGCAACCGGGGGAACATCTTCCACCCCCGCCGGACAAAAAGAAGGGGCGGTGCTCGCCCTGGCCAGCGAACAACCGGCTGGCCGGCCAAAGAAGAAACAAAGGAGGGAGGCGGCCGGGCAAAGCCTTGTGGATGAAGGCTCCACTGAAGTCGCCTCAACCGAGCTCGGCGACCAGACCGAGCAACATCTTGCCCGCAAATCCAAGGGCAAGGCCCCTGCTGCCCCCCCGGTCTGGGCGCCCGAGTTTGTCTACAAGGGCCGAGCAGTCTCCGCCGCAGATTTGGTCTCCGAGGACAAGGATCACTCGCTTGGTTTCACTATGACCAAGGGATTGATCCTGCCCGGGGACATGAAAAAGCATGACGAGCTATCCGACCTCAAGGTCCTTCGCTCGGCTGCAGAATCCATTGTGCTGGTAAGTTGCTCCATTTTTTCTTCAACTGTGTGCTCGGTTTTTTGCTCGGCTAGTGTATACTGATAATCTGTTGTGTTTGCAGGCCGCACAAAAGAACTATCTCGCCCACGAGCGGATGGTTGCAGTTCGGCAGAGCCTCCGAGACGCCATCACCGAGAACAAAGT
The DNA here is from genome assembly GCA_030407325.1 of Camellia japonica. Taxonomy (NCBI): domain Eukaryota; kingdom Viridiplantae; phylum Streptophyta; class Magnoliopsida; order Ericales; family Theaceae; genus Camellia; species Camellia japonica. Next base: position 41,811,391 of record JAPPVO010000016.1, on the reverse strand, counting down.
GCTCAAGGCCGAGATAGAAATGCTCAAGGCCGAGCAAGTGATCGTCAAAGACGAGCGGGCCGAGCTGCGCCAGAAGCTCGACCGGGCTGAGGAAGAGAAAACCAAGGCCGCGAAGAAAGCCAAAGCGCGGTACTTGGCCGAGCTCCGCAAACTGCGCGACGCTCACAAGGCCGAGAAGGACAAGGCCGTGGACGATGCAGAAGACCGGGGTTACGCCCAGGGGGAGAAAACATATGAACGTCAAGTCCGGGCCACCAAGGACATCTTTTTCCAGTGCGGCTGGAAAGCCGCCGTGGAGAAAGTTGGCCTTGGCCGCGATTCTGACATGTTCAACAACCTTCCTGCCGCGCACATCCCGGACTACATGCAGGCCTACGCCAACGCCACCCAAAACCGGCTCATTGCGGAGGCGAGGAAGGAGGCTGAGGAAGAAGCTGCCGCCCAGAAGCAGACTGAGCAGATTGTCACCGAGAACCCGACCGAGCAAACTCCATCCGACGCATCCCCCAATGCCGAAGATGAAATGATTGATCGGGAGGTTGTCACGGTGGACGGCACTGACGCCGAAGCCGAGGAGAGCCTGCCCGAGCAAACGCCCTTAAACGCAGAGGTGACCGTTGGGGAAACCGAACAAAGCCTTGATCTTGATTGAAGATTTCCTTTTCAATTTCTTGCCTTGTTTTTGTTTTCTTTTTTTTTTTTTTTTTTTTTGCAATGTAACCGGGCTATGCCCCCCCTATTGTACTGAACTTGTTCTATTAATGAAATGTGAACTTTTTGCTCGTTCATCTGCTGTTCTTGTTCGGCTTCTGTATATTTGAATTTCTTGTTTCAAATGTAGTGGAACTGGCAGGTCGGCTAAACCGCGCAAACGATAAGCCTTCAAGTGACCTTGCAACCCCTTGCATTGCCAAGAAGATGACATTTTGTATTTGGCCGAGCAAAATCCGCTCGGCCTTGCTCGGTTGGCAATAATTAGTTGGCCGAGCAAAAACTAGCTCGCCTTTTTGAAGTTTGTTCAATTTGCCAGTATTTCCTTTCGGCCGAGCAAATTCAGCTCGGCCTTACAATTGCTGGACAAGACACCAACATTGCTAATTCCTCCGAGCAAAATCAGCTCATTTCCCATATTGGGCAATTCACCAATATGATTGATGGGCCGAGCAAAATCAGCTCGGCTCTACATTGGGCAATTCACCAATGTTTCAGTCCGGTTGGTCATGCCGCCAACATTCCCACTGGGCGAGCAAAACCAGCTCGGCCCTAGTGCGGTCTGCTCCCATTCCGAGGAAAACAGTCCGGTTTCCTTCAGGTCGGTTCTTGCCCCTGGCATGCCTTGCGACCGTGCAGTGCCATTGTACAAAGATGTAATACAAAAAACAACAATGTAATACAGCAACAACAATATAGCTAGCTTTCATTACATAAACATTGTAGAAGCAATGCTATTCTCTTACATGTAGTGCCAGACGGCTAAAGGTCTAAGAAAGCTAGACAACAGCGAATTACATCTTAAAAGTAAAAGACCTTAAGGTTTGCTGCGTTCCACGGTCTGGGGACGGCCTTGCCATCTAAATCTTCCAGATGGTATGCCCCCTTGCCTGCAAGACCTACCACCTTGTATGGTCCTTCCCAATTTGCACCGAGTTTGCCTTCGCCAGGGACCACTGTGTTGCCAAGCACCTTCCTGAGGACCCAATCCCCAATCTTGAATAGCCTAGGGTGCACTGCCTTGTTGTATTTTTTAGAGAGTTCCTGCTGATAGGCCGCTATATGGATCAATGCGCGCTCTCGTCTTTCCTCAGCAAGGTCCAACTCTAGTGCCACGGCTTCATTGTTCAGATCTGGCTGGAAGTTTTCTGAGCGGATGGTTGGCATGCCAATCTCTAGTGGGATGATGGCCTCCATGCCATAGGCCAAAGCGAACGGTGTTTCCCCGGTCGATCGTCTTGGTGTAGTGCGGTATGCCCATAGCACATTAGGAAGCTCTTCAACCCACTTTCCCTTCGCCTTCTCGAGCCGCTTCTTCAGCCCATCCAGGATGGTCTTGTTTGAGGCCTCTGCTTGACCATTCGACTGAGGATAAGCCGGGGTTGAATTGTAGAACTCAATCTTCAACTCTTCGCAAAATCCGCGAAAGAGTTTCCCATCGAATTGAGTGCCATTATCTGAGATGAGCGCCCTGGGTATACCGAAGCGAGTGATCACATTTTGCCAAACAAATTTCTTAACGTCCTTTTCCTTAATGGTTGCCAGTGGCTCGGCCTCCACCCACTTGGTGAAATAGTCAGTGGCGGCGATGAAAAACTTGCGATTGCCCGGTGCAACTGGGAGTGGTCCAACAATATCCAATCCCCAAAGTGCGAACGGCCAAGGACTTGTGAGCGAGAGTAACTCCCTTGCTGGCTGGTGGATCTGGTGAGCAAATTTCTGACACTTTTCACATCGGCGGACGTATTTCTGCGCGTCTGCCTGCATGCATGGCCACCAGTAACCTTGAGAGATTGCTCGGTATGCCAGAGACCTGCCCCCTGTATGGCTTCCGCAGACGCCCTCATGGATTTCAAAGAGAAAATCCTCCACCCTGGCGGGGTGGACACACTTCAAATACGGCCCGGTGAAGGACTTCTTATATAAGGCTCCGGATGGGGAGAGCCAAAACCACTCTGATTTTGCTCGGATCTTGTGTGCCGCCTTCTTTTCTTCTGGTAGAACTCTATCTTTCAGGAAGGCAATGATGGGGTCCATCCAAGAGGGACCCAAGTCGGCGCAGTGTATCTCGGTTGCTTCTGGCTCTTCAATGCTTGGCCGAGGCAAAAACTCTATCATCAAGGGGTTAGGAAAAGCTGTCTGAGCGGAGGCGAGCCCAGCCAATTCGTCAGCCGTGTTGTTTGTTTCGCGGTTTATCTGTTCTACTCTTATCGCAGAGAACTTCTTGATCTCTTCTCGCACCAACGCTTGATACTTGGCCATCCTTTCATCCCTTGCCTCATACTCCCCTGAGACCTGATTGACCACCAGCTTGGAGTTGCTGAAAACCATAAGGGCTGTGGCTTTCATTCTCAATGCGCTTCTCAAACCGGCGAGGAGGGCTTCATACTCTGCCTCGTTGTTAGACGCTGGGAAGCCGAGCGTAATTGCTTGCTCAATAATCAGCCCATCTGGCGAAGTCAGCACAATTCCCAGCCCGACCCCATGCCTGTTGGACGCCCCATCGACAAACAACTTCCACATCTCGCCAAGAAACAGCTTCCAGCAATCAGACGGATTTTGGGAGCTTCTCAATTCCAAGTCTTTGGTAGGCTCAATCTGGTCTCTTGCACGTCTTTGCTGGGTTCTTCTCTTGTTGAGTCGTCGGCCTTTGCTATTTCAGGCAAGCTTTGCTCTTCTCCCGCTCGCGAGCCATCGCATATCTCTGTCGCCAGAATCCTGGGTTGTGCTAAGTTCGCACTAACCAAATCAACCGGACAGACTGGATGTGTTCCTGGGGCAAATTCCGCCACAAAATCTGCAAGGGCTTGAGCTTTGATTGCGGTGCGTGGCTGGAACTTAATGTCGTACTGGCCCAATTCCACGGCCCATTTCAAAATTCTCCCCGTGAAGTCCGCCTTTTCGAAGAGCACCTTAAGTGGAAATTCGGTCAGCACTACTATTGTATGGGCATGAAAATAGTGCGCCAGTTTTCTTGACGCCATCATTAGGGCCAGTGCCAATTTTTCCAAGGGAAGATATCTTGTTTCGGCCGGGAGCAGCGTCTTGCTTACATAGAAGATTGGTAGGTGCTGGATGCCCTCAGCACGAACCAATACCGCGCTCACCGCGTGTTGAGAAACAGCCAAGTAGAGGTACAGCTCTTCACCCGGCTGAGGTGTGACCAAGATCGGGGCCGAGGAGAGGTACGATTTTAAGTCTGCCAATGCACGGTCGCACTCTTCGTCCCAGAAGAACTTGGATTTCAAAGTTTGAAGAAGGGCCTGCAACGATCCGAAGACCGGCTGATAAATCTGTTCAGCGCGGCTGCCATCCCGGCAAGATGTTGCACGTCCTTTGTGGAGTTCGGGCGCTCCAGCCCTTGTATCGCTTTGATTTGGGATGGGTCGGCTTCAATTCCTCGGTTTGTAACCAAAAAACCCAGAAACTTTCCAGTGCCAACTCCGAAGGCGCATTTGGAAGCGTTCAAACGAAGCTTGTGATGCTTTAGAATGGCAAACATTTCTGCTAGGTCGGCGAGATGTTGGGACTTCTCCTTACTCTTCACCACCATATCGTCGATATAGGCTTCCATAGTTCGGCCCAGGAGGGGAGCGAACATCTTTGTCACCATACGCTGGAAGGTTGCTCCAGCATTCTTCAATCCGAATGGCATGACCTTGTAGCAGTATAAGCCTCTGGGGGTGGTGAACGACGTGATCTCTCTGTCCGGCTCATACATGGCTATCTGGTGATAGCCGCGGTATGCGTCCAAGAAGCTAAACCTCTGATGGCCAGCGGTTAAGTCCACCAACTGGTCAATTCGAGGGAGGGGAAAGCTATCCTTTGGGCAAGCGCGGTTGACAGTCTTGTAGTCAACGCAAACTCGCCATTTGCCGTTCTTCTTAGGAACCACCACCGTGTTAGATATCCACCGAGGGTATTGCACCTCCTCTATGGCCCCGGCCTCCAACAAATTCTTCACTTCTTCCGCAACCACTTCAGCATGGTGTAAGGCTGAGCGGCGCGTTCTTTGAATAACCGGCCGTGCGCATTGGGGAAGACATTCAACTGGTGGCAAATGAAGCTTGGGTCGACGCCAGGCATGTCGTAAGGCGTCCATGCAAAAGCCTCCAAGTTGGAAACCAAGAAGTTGACATAATCTGTCCGCTCGGCACTAGATAAAGATGATCCCAGGAGGAAGAACTTAGTTGGATCGTTTTCGTCAATGCGCACTTCCACCAAATCTTCGACTGATTTTTCCTCGGCCTTCCTTCCCACGTCCTCCAGGACCTCCTTTCCCTCGGGCCCCTCGATCATCTGGACAAACCCTTTGGCTGCTCGGCTGCCATTTACCGCAACGAAGCATTGTTTTGCCATCACCTGGTCTCCCCAAACTTCCTCTATTTGCCCATTCGACGCCGGAAAGCGCATTACTTGGTGGAAGGTTGAAGCAACTGCTTGCATGGCGTGCAGCCAGCCCCTGCCTAAGATTAAGTTGTAGGTGGATGGAACTTTGAGCACCCAGAACTCCACTTGTTTTACTACTGAGCCCGCTTTGACCGGCAAAATGATCTTTCCGATCGGCCATTCCGGTTGTGAGTTGAAGCCGACCAAAGGGGATGTCGCAGGAGCCAAATCCCTGTCTTCTAACTTCATCTGTTTGAATGCGTCATAATACATTATTTCGACCGAACTCCCCTGGTCGATCAATATTCTCTTGATATCAAAATCTTTGACGCGAAGGGTCACCACCAAGGCGTCGTTGTGCGGCATCTGCACCCTTTCCAAGTCTTTGGTCGAAAACGAAAGGATGTCTTTCTCCTCGGTTTTTCCCTTCTTCACGGCGGGCTGAACAGAGAGCACTTCCCTCATGTGCTCAGCCTTCTTTATCATCCCTCTAAGTTCGCAAACCCTTGCCGGTTCAATGATGCCGTGGATGACGTTGATCACACCTTGCGGGGGCGCCTCCAGGGCGGCCATGCCATTGGGCTCGGTTTGCCCGGTTGGCGCGGCCTTGACTCCCCCATCTATGTATTGGTCAAGATGACCCGCCGCCACCAACTCCTCCAGGTGCTGTTTGAGCGGCAAGCAGTCTTCTGTCCGGTGTCCCCGTTCTTCATGGAAGGTGCAGCGATATTTTGGATTGAAGCCTCGCTGCGCGCTCCCTAACTTGGCCGGCCAACGGACAAAAGGCTCCCCGCGGATCTCGCTCAAAATGCGGTAGATGGGAATTTTGAAGACCGTGGTAATCCCTGTCCGCGCCTTCAGTTTTCTCTTGGCATCCTCTGCTGCGTCGCGGGGTGCATCAGCCCGGTCATTTCTGCGACCTCTGTTTTTGTCATTTTGGCCGGTCCCTCGGCGCTGATCTTTTGGTCGGTCACTTGGGCGGTTATCCTCCTGCCCAACCGAGTTAACTTTCCCCGCTGTCCTGCCCACCGCGACCGGATTATTCTTCTCGGTCGCAGAGGCAGCGTCATCTTCCACACGAATGTGTTCGTTGATCCGCTGCATCAAAGATTCCATGGTGGTGGGCTGATGCATCGTGAGCGAATCTCGCAGTCTATGTCCGACTGGGAGACCCCTCTTGTATTGAGTGATCGCCAGATTGGTCGGGCAATCGAGGATCTCATTGTAAGTCTCCCAGTACTTCGCATTGTATGCCTTCAGCGAACTCCCAGACTCCATCTTGACGCCCAGGAGGTGGTCGACCTCCTTCGGCGTTCGAGTGTTGGTCTTGAATCTGGTGACGAAGGCTTCCGCTAGTTGTTGCCACCCCTCGATACTCCCCTCCGGGAGCCTTTCGAACCACTTCAAGCCCAGCTCTCCCAAGCTTGCTGGGAATATGAGGCACATCAAGGCATCGTTCCGCCGGTGGCCAGCCATCACTTGCCGGTAATGACTCACATGCATGTACGGATCCGTCTTGCCGTCGTACAGAGTAAATTTTGGCTGGTGGAATCCGGCAGGGAGTGGGGTGCTCTCAATCTCTGGGGACAATGGGGTGGCTGTAAGCCTCGCCAGCTCTTTGTCCACCAGTGCTGGGGCTACGTTCTGGGCGCCGGCATCATCACCTCTTCACTGCAACGAACTGGGGCACTCAGCCTCTGGAGCGCCGGCACCCTCTGAGCCTCCCGACGGCGCGCTCTCTCCTCCAGCACGTCTCTGAGATCCCTGGAACGAGAGGAGCAGAGTATTGCGACGTTGATGACGGGCGCGAGGGGCGATAGGTGCTGTCGCGAGTAATGGATCTGCCCTCTCACTGGTCAGAGTCTCCAACCCCATAGTTCCTGGTGATGGAGATTGAATGGGTCCTCCTCTGGCGGCGACTGCTAGAACGAGGGGAGGGGGTGCGCTCACTGAGGTTGCCCTCTCCAGCAACACCCTTCCGCCTCACTTGGCGCTTCAGAAGCTCCATCTCCGCCGCCATCCTACGAATGAGGGCCTCTTGGTCCTCGAGTTTATGCTCCAGGCGCTCCTCACGGGACTCCCCCCGGCGCCGGCGGCCCTCAGGACTCTGTGAACGATCTGAACTCCTCCCACGCTTGTCGCGCGCTCCGCGCGAAGAGGTTTCTAGGCCCGCCACGGTTGGAACATTAAGGGGGCCTTCTCTCCTTCGGACATACTCTGGAGTCACACCATCGACGACGGACAACGGAACTTCGTCGTTGTTGGCCATGGAAATGGTCGAAGAAGCTTACAGAACAAGGGTTGAATATCAAACTTTTCCCACAGACGGCGCCAATTGTACGGGGGCGAAATATTCTTTGCTCTCCGTACGCCTTGAACGTCAAGCTTCTGTAACGGCGTCTATCTCTGCAACACAAAAACGGTGAGCTGCCCGGCGGTGGTGTGCCGGAAAAACCCTCCGACGCTCAAGTCAGTTCTCTGAGGGAGAAGACAATGAGAAGAGAGAGAGTGCTAGTGAGAATGAGTTCGCATACCAGTAACGTTCGCCTTCCCTCTCTATATCTAGGCTGGCCACGCAGCTCCGAGATTGTGCGCGCACTACCTCTGCTGTCCTTCCCTGGACATGTGGCAGTGCTCGCCTCTCACCACCTTACACGTGTAAAGGTTTTGTCCTCCTTCCAGTACATGCAGAACTGCCCAACGGTATTGAGGCGTTCGTGGAGCAGATGTCTTCTCCTTCACGCCATTGGCCCAGGTGGCACCCTTAATCGGGGTACCATGACCGGCCTAACCCTTGGGAGACTTGAAGTCGCGAAACCGTGCTACGTACCGCCGGCCTGTGACTTGGGACCAGCGAGAACCTAACTGCCAATGCCGAGCTACCCCCGATCGGTCCATCGCGATTGACCGGTTGCGAGGCATGCCGGCCTCCAACCGTTTTATCTCCAATCTCGGTCACGCGCAACCGCTTCGCCTCGGCTGGACGGCCAGTGACATGCCGGCCAGGCAGCATCCTCCGCGTAGCCCGGTCAGTCCTTCAGCTTGGCTGAAATCTCCACCGCGGACTTCGCCCCACACGAGCGACCTCCAGCTCGGCCCTCAAGAGGTTACCGGTTGACCGCGTCACCCGAGCAAACCAGACAACTCGGCCGTCCAACCGTCCAATCTGCTCGGCGCCGCGTAGTCCGTAACGCTGGACGGTACTTTGTTCGGCCGTACTATCAGATGGAAATCTCCCCTCTCACTGTGTTAGATGATTCCCACTAGGTTGTGGCTCACCCTATTCGGGAATAACATTTTCAGGTGTTGGTGACTTGCCTCCACCAAGGCAATAGCTTGGAGGGACATTTTGGGAGCTAGAGCTTCTTTATTTGAATTGTATATTTTTTTTTGTGAAGCCAAGGGCTAAATGTGTATGAGCTAGTCTTTCTTTTGTTGTACCCAAGTCAAGGCTTCGGAAGGTGCAAGCCAATAGGGCATTTATTTACATGAACTCTTTTGTAATACCAAATCTATGTAATGAAAGGATTATTTACTCTGATTTATGATGTTATTTATAAACATTCTGGGATGTATTTATTACATATTTTGGGGGCGTTACAACTTGGTATCAGAGCGTACCGGATTTGAATACTTTGGTTACGTGTGAAGTGGTTAGTACCACAATGGGTTTGTCTCGCTTGGTAGAGACTTAAGTTTGAACGATATATGCTTATATGACAACATGCTTATGTGATTATTTGGGTATGGGATTAAATTTCTAGGATGTTGATTGGGTCTACGGGTTTCTAGGAGTCCTGTTAAAAAGGCACTTGATCACTGCTATTTCTAATTGGAACTTTAGCAACGCCGCGGAACGATCATTATCCGGAGATGAAATTCGTATGTGTTTACATGATTATGTGCTTATGTGGAGTGAATTATTGTTGTCCAATGTATTAGGATGCGAGTGAGTTAGCTTCGGCACATTTGTGAATGTGCTAATCTCTTTGTTACCTTTATTAGGATGTTAAGACATAGTCGTGGAGGTAAGCGTGGTAGGCCTAGAAGGCACGAAGTGCCTATACCGGATAAGATTCCAGCAGAAGAAGAAAGGGTTGGTCAGGCCAATGTGGCCGAGCCAATAGGTCAATAGGCCATGGGTGCCTTGGCCCGCGAAATGGCTGGAGTGTTGCGGGAATCTATGGACATTCTCAGAGCTGAGAATCAAGTCCAGGCCTAGGTTGCTGAGGCAGGGCCATCTTTTTTGAAGAGGGAGTTTTTCCGGTCAAATCCGGATGAGTTTTTAAGTGATCCTAAGGAGCCACTAAAGGTAGATGAGTGGCTTGAACATATAGTAAAGATGTTCAAGATGTTGGGCATCGAGGACGATCAATTGAGGGTGACCTTGGCATCTTTCCAGTTGAAGGGGGATGCGGGTTAGTGGTGGAAGTATGCGCGTGGGCATATTGGGGTGACTTGGGAGGCATTCGTCAACACCTTCCAGGACAAGTTCTTGCCTCCTACTTTTAGGGAGAAGTTGAGGGATCAATTTTCTCAGCTCAAGCAGTTAAACACACCTGTGGCTGAGTTTGAAGCCACCTTCACTAACTTGTCTAGGTTCGCACCTAAGCTTGTGGTGACTGAAGAGCACCGTTGTCTGGAGTTCGAGAAGAAATTGAGGACTGGGCTCATGTTTAGAGTGGCCGGATCCATGATTAGAGATTATGGGTGCCTTGTGGAGGCGGCGACCCATCTTGAGAATATCATGCAAGCAGAAGAAGAAAGGATGAGGGGCTCCAAGAGGAGTCAGGACAATTAGGGGGACGGTAAGAGGCAGAGGGGTTCTAACCCTCAATCGTCCTAGGGAGCTCAGATGAGGTCCACTTTTCCAGTATCGGGTTCGGGTTCGAGTTCTGGAAGAGGTGGTCAGGGAAAGGTGACTTGTTTCAAATGTGGTCAGTTAGGCCACAAGTCCCTAGCTTGCCCACAGAAAGAAGGAAGGCAGCAAGCAACATCGTCTTCAGCTCGTTCTCAAGGCTAGAGTCAGGGTAGAGGGCAACCATCCACTTGTTATCAGTGTGGTCAGGCGGGGCACCTGAAGAAGTCTTGCCCACGGTTAGGTGGCACATCTGGTGCATCTGGTTCGAGGTAGACATTGAATCACCAACCTACACAGTCAGCATAGGCCTCGAGGGCTAATCAGGGAGCCTCTTTGGCTCAATCCGTGCAGCAGGCCTATGCTCCGAGGGGTGAATAGGTAGATCAGAGGCCAACAGGTGTGTGTATGCTGTTACCGTGCCAGACCTTGTACCAGCGCCTTCGGTAGTGAGAGGTACCTTCTTGTTTTGTAATTCAGTTGCTAATGTGTTGATTGATACGAATGCATCCCATTCATTTATCTCGTCTGTATTTGCATCAGTTTGGGGTTGAGTTGGCATAATTAGCATCTCCTATTTGTGTAGAGTCACCTATTGGTGGTGAAGTTATCTTAAAACAGGGGTGGCGGGGATGTGACATAGAGGTCGCCGGTCATCGACTTCCATTTGCATTTGTTTTACTTGACATGTCTAGTTTTGATGTTATCTTGGGTATAGACTGGTTATCGTCATACCGAGCTGTTATAGATTGCTACCGTCAAAGGGTTACTGTATGTACCTTGAGCAATGACTGTTTTATTTCTTAGGAGACTGGGTAGATGGAGTCTTATCACCGGTGTATGATCCATATGGGCGAAGTGAACTTAGTTGTTTTCTCGCTAGCTTCTTGAACAGTGAATGTGATGAAGTCCGGGTTGAGTTGGCAAGGGTGGTTTGTGAATACCCAAATGTCTTTCTCGAGGATCTTATTAGTGTACTACCTCACCGAGAGATTGAGTTCTCTATTGACTTAGTGCCTGGCTCGACACCAATTTCTATGGCACTATATCGATTTGCACCTGCGGAGTTGAGTGAGTTGAAGGTTCAACTCTAGCAATTGTTAGATAAGGGTTTCATCCGCCATAGTACTTCACCTTGGGGAGCGCCGGCCCTCTTTGCCAAAAAAAAAAGATGGAGCCTTGCGACTTTGCATCGATTACCGAAAATTAAACCGGGTTACTATTAAGAATAAGTACCCAATGCCTCGTATAGATGATCTGTTCGATCAGTTGAAAAGGTCTTGTTGTTTCTCTAAGATAGACCTGAAATCGGGTTACCATCAGTTGAGGGTAAGGTAGGAGGATATCCCGAAAACGGCATTCCGTATGCGGTATAGCCATTATGAGTTTCTTGTGATGCCTTTTGGGCTAACCAATGCCCCAGCGGTGTTTATGGATTTAATGAACCGGATCTTTCGTGAGTTCCTAGATCGTTTTGTGGTCATGTTTGTGAACGACATTTTGATTTATTCACCCTCCGAGGAGGAACAAGAGGAACACTTAGGAGTAGTGCTTTAATTACTTAGAGCCCATAAGTTGTATGTTAAATTTGGAAAATGTGAGTTTTGACTGAAAGAAGTTAAGTTCCTAGGTCATATGGTGTCTGGGGAAAGGGTGACTGTAGATTTATCCAAGATAAAGGTAGTACAGGATTGGGCACAACCTAAAAATGCTTTCGAGATCCGTAGTTTCTTGGGGTTAGCCGGGTATTACTAAAGATTTGTGAAGGATTTCTCTAGATTAGCTTCACCGTTGACTAGGCTGACGAGGAAAAGAATCAAATTTGTGTAGAGTGAGGCTTGTGAGAATTCGTTCCAAGAGCTCAAGGTTAGACTTACCACTGCTCCAATCTTGATTATTTCGGAGAGGGGTTTGGGTTATTCAGTTTATTGTGATGCCTCATAGGACGGTTTGGGTTGTGTTTTGATGCAAGAGGGAAATGTAGTAACTTATGGCTCGTGGCAGTTGAAAATACACGAGAGGAACTATCCTACTCATGATCTAGAATTAGCAGCAGTGATATTTGCCTTGAAGATTTGGAGGCATTATCTGTTTGGTGAGAAATTTGAGGTGTTTTCCGATCACAAGAGTCTAAAGTATCTGTTTACACAGAAAGACTTAAATTTGAGGCAGAGGAGGTGGATGGAATTCATAGAGGATTATGATTTTGAGTTGTATTATCATCTGGAGAAGGCTAACGTTATGGCCGACGCCTTGAGTAGGAAATCAATTAGCAGTGTGGCTTGTATCGCCATTCGGGAATGTGAGATGTTGGGTGCTCTTACGGAGTTTGACCTACATCTTGGCGAGTCCATTGAATCTGCAGCCTTGTTTACGGGAGTTGCCCAACCTACACTTGTGAACCAAGTATTAGAAGCGCAGAGGAGTGACCTTGAGGTAGAATCCCTCCGAGAGAAGATTTCCTGTGGGAAGGTAGAAAGAGGCTTAACTGTGTATCCCGATCAGAGTGTGAGATATCGTGACCGTTTGTTCGTGTCGGAGTCTTGCCGAGAGGAAGTACTCCGAGAGTTTCACTACAAAGGAGTATCACGATCTGAGTTGCTAGTTTTGGTGGAGAGGTATAAAGAAGGATGTGGCGGTGTTTGTATCGAAATGCCTTACTTGTCAGCAAGTGAAGGCCGAGCATTAGAGGCTAGCGGGTGTGTTGCAACCCTTGCCTATAGCTAAGTGGAAGTGGGAACATGTCACGATGGATTTTGTTGTAGGCCTTCCGAGGACTCAACGGGGTAGTGATGCTATTTGGGTTGTAGTTGACCGGTTGACCAAGTCCGCGCACTTCATACCTATACGCCTGAGTGATTCGGTAGACTATCTTGCCGACTTGTATATCAGGTACATAGTGAGGTTGCACGGGGTCCCCGTGACAATCGTTTCGGATAGAGATCCATGTTTCATAGCCAGGTTATGGCAGAGCTTGCAAAGTGCCTTAGGCACTGGATTGACCTTTAATACTGCGTATCATCCTCAGATTAATGGGCAGCCCGAGCGTACTATTCAGATCCTTAAGGATATGCTTCGAGGTTGTGTGCTTGATTTTAAGGGGTCGTGGGAGAGGCACTTGCCCTTAGTGGAGTTTGCCTATAACAACAGTTTCCAATCGAGTATTGGTATGGCACCATTTGAGGCCTTGTATGGCCGACCGTGTAGATCCCAAATGTGTTGGGCCGAGATGGGTGATGCACCTTTATTGGGCCCAGAGTTGGTTCGGGAAACGACAGAGAAGGTAACACTTATTCGTAAGAGATTGGTTACAGCTCAGAGTCGCCAGAAAAGTTGTGCCAACCGTATGAGGAGGCCTTTTTCTTTTGAGGTGGGCGATCATGTCTTTTTGAAAATATCACCTAGGCAGGGTTTAATGAGATTTAGGAAGAGTGAAAAGTTATCCCCTCGGTTTATTGGCCCTTTTGAGATCCTTGAGCAGATTGGGAAGGTTGCTTACTGTTTGGCGTTACCGTCACAACTTTCTGGGGTTCATGACATGTTTCATATTAGTATGCTTCGGAAATATGAGCCGGATCCATCGCACGTGTTGGATTGGACTGACTTAGAGGTGGATGAGGATGCATCGTATGAGAAGAGACCAGTGAGGGTCTTGGATAGACAATATCAAGTTTTGCGAGGCAAGACAATTTCCTTAGTAAATGTATTGTGGAAGCACCACGGGATTAAGGAAGCAACTTGGGAGCGTGAATTGGAAGTCCGAGAAAAGTAGCCGGACTTATTTGTTGATGTTTGAACATGTATTGCATTGCGATTATGATTGATAAGATGTGAGAACATTGTATATGTTGTTTACATTTTGGAAATATGAGTTATTATAAACATTGTATATGTTTGAGAATGTGGAATATCATGTGCATTGTATCACTTTTGGAAGCATTGTATGTGCTCTATAAAATTTTGAAAATTTGGATTTTGATGCAAACATTGCACATGTTTAAGAAATTGTAAAATGTACTTTCAATGTGGGACTTGTGCATCGAATTGATGGAAATGGATGACCGGAGGATGGGTCATGGTGATGAATTTGTGGAATAACATAGTTGTGAATGGTTTAATTAAGTTTTTTAGCTTGATTTGTAATTTCGAGGAAGAAATTCTTTAAGGAGGGGAGGTTATAGCTATTTCGGTTTTGACCCGTTGTCTATTATATTCCAAACTCGGGTTGGTATGGTTTAGAATGGCTATTCATATCTTCTTTCCCTTGTCTCCCCTTTTATTTTAGTTATTGGGTTGCAATTGTGCGTTTGGAATAGGTTGGTTGCTTTTATTTCCAAACCTGTGATGCCCAAATTTTGGCTCTTCCGCTTGAGTGGGCATTCTTGCGCTCAAGCGGGCTTCATAAATTTTGCTCCTCCGCTCGAGCAGGACTTGTCAACTCTCAGTATTTTTTTTTGCAGACTTGCAAATACTGGAAAAGTGCATTGGATGCTCGAGCGTCCAATCTCACGCTCGAGAAGAACTTTGTGTCTGACGCTCGAGCGTCACTTTCCACACTCGAGCGAACTATGTGTGTAACAATCCGTGAAGATGATGTTTTAAATCACTGTTTCATTTCTCTCTCTCTCTCTCTCTAAAACTTTTTAAAAACCTAGATCTATACATTCTCTCTTTAAAACTCACATTCTCTCTTAGATTTCATCTAGATCCGTTGATCTTTTCACCCTAGTGCCTTTGAGAAAAAGGCAGAGTGCATCAAGACCTTCATTTTGATCCGATTAGAAATGAGTTTTAGTGTTCTCGGAGTTTCACTCTTGCTTGACTCGTCTTTTCTCTTTGAGGTAGAGATCTTTCTACACCTTCATATGACCTTTAGCATAGTTATTTGTCATTTGTGTAACAATGGTGTGATTTGGGGATGTTTTAGGCAAAACCTAGGGTTTGGGTATAAAATGGAAAGAGAGGTTTTGGGTGAAGGTAAAATAAATGATTGTGGGGTTTGAAAATGATGTTGTGCTATGTCTAATTTGATGATTTTGGCACTCGGTTAATGTTTGGGAAAAATTGAGGAGTTTGCCCTAATTGGATCAAACTATTATTTTGTATAAATAATTGAAGTTGACATTGAAAATGTGAGATTGGAAGGGTGTTGGTATGAATGGTGAGATTGGTTATGTATTATCTCATTATTTGAAAATTTTGAATAAATTATCTGTCATGAGATTGTATATCTGTTTAGAAATATCTGTATTGGGCTATCGGTAGAGGATAGCTTTGCTTGTTGTAGAAATTGCATATGGATTAGGGGAACTGAAACTAGTCCATGGTTGGTTGTCATTGAATATGACTATGTTTATATATATTGTATGTGTATGATTATTTGGGAATGGAAAGGGGATATGCTCCATGTATGATTATGTGTTTAAATACATTGTATATGTATGAATGATTGTTTGGAGAAGAAAGGGGATGGACTCCATTATAATTAAGTTGGTCGGATTGTCCTAAGTGAAAGTCCTGAAATTATACATGGGTGCCGATCCCGCAGACGAAATATTCGTAAAATGGCAATTGTAGTGCTTGTATAGCCTACATTTACATGGGTCCTGTTTGACAGTTTCTCGGGGACGAAATATCCGTGAAAGGACAGTTTGAAGTGTTTGTATGTTGATGATGTGATTGTTGAACCTTCGAGTTGTAGTCTCATTTGGATTGTTAAAGAAATTATGAAATTAACTCATGAATTGAGACAAATAAATGAATTGGAAATAAATTAGAGAAAAACCGGATTATGATTTGAGATTTGATGTCTTATGAGAATATAAATCGTGGATGTTTTATCATAGACATTGTATACACTCCTTGCACTTATACCTTTACTAAATTTCATATACTGTGTTAGATGATTCCTACTAGGTTGTGGCTTACCCTATTGGGGAATAACATTTTTAGGTGTTGATAACTTGCCTCCACCAAGGCAATAGCTTAGAGGGACATTTTGGGAGCAAGAGCTTCTTTATTTGAATTATATATTTTTTTTTTGTGAAGCCAAGGGCTAAATGTGTATGAGCTAGTCTCTCTTTTGTTGTACTTAAGTCAAGGCTTGGAAAGGTGTAAGTCAATAGGGCATTTATTTACATGAACTCTTTTGTAATACCAAATCTATGTAATGATAGGATTATTTACTCTAATTTATGCTGTTATTTATAAACATTCTGGGATGTATTTATTGCATATTTTGAGGGCGTTACATAATTAACGATGCAAATGTCTATAATCACCACCACAAATGGCTCCTCAATAACGTTAGCCTTTGGGGCAAGTGCACGTTTTCAGAATTTGCAAGTTCGAGCAATATGCCCACTTTTGCCACAAACAAAGCATGTAAAATTTTGTGGAGGTAGGGGACCTTGGTTTTTATTTGGATTAATCCATTTATTGTGAGGTTTACCATAATTCTTCATATTCTTTTTATAAGGCTTCAAATAAGCATCATTGGAATTGTGACCTTTGGGTAAGTTATTATTTGTTGAAATAAAGTTTACCTTTGTAATGGAATTGTCATTACCCTCTTGTGTTATTAATGCATCTTGGCCTCTAGCCTCCTCTTCGACTTGGATACGAGTGATCAACGCCTCTAAGGAAGTTTTCTTTTGTTTGTGGTGCATGCTCTTTTGGAATTCTCTCCAAGATGGCGGTAACTTGTCAACAAGTCCTACAACTACCAACCTGTCACCAATCTTGATGCTTTCAGGTCTTACTTCTGCAACTATCATTTGGAAATATTGTGCTTGTTCCACAACAGATTTTCCATCCACCATTTGGAAGCGAAAAATTGGCTAGCTGCATACTTTTTTGCTCCTGCCTCTTCAGTATCATACTTAGTCTGTAAAACTTTCCAAATTTTCTGTACTGAAGTATAAGTGGTGTCATAGTAATCATAAAATTAATCAGTAAGGCAATTTAAGAGATAAAAACGACATTTATACTCATCTGTATTGTATGAAGCCACTTTTGCTTTATGTGCCTCGTAGTCTTCATCATTCATGTCCTTGGTTAGGATTTTGTTTGGGTTCTTCTTGGTAAGAACATAAGCAACTTTCAAAAGGCTGAGGTAAAAAAGAACTTTTCCTTTCCACCTCTTAAAATAAACTCCCTTGAACTTGAAAGGCTTATTGAGATCTCTAATTCCGTCATTGATTTTTTCTGGTATTTGTTTCATTTTGATCTTCTTAAAATTGTTGGTAAAAATACCAGAAGAATTATATTTTATTGATAAATAATGCAAAGAAAATGAGATACAAATAGATCAGGCTGAAACACGGGTATCTCGTTTTCTTTAAGAAGATCAAGCCCACTGCGGTAGGAAAAACCTAAACACCGATGCAGCAGTCACTAAACTAGGACTTGTCCCCTCCAAGATACAACAGCCCCGACCATTTGTCGTATGGTTCAGGCCAATTCTGTACAAGATAGTGAACCCAAAGCTCCACCAAGAAAAAAACACCATTCTTTGGCTAGTAATCTCTCAAGTGTAAAAATAATTGGTCTAGAAAAGAGTAGATGAGAGGAACAACTTATAGGCCACTAGGATCTTACAAATTACACTAAAATATAATAACCACTAAACTAGAGAAAATAGAGAGTCCCAAAACCTCCAACTATTAACTCACCACCAAACCCATGACCTTCCAATTAATCTCCATGCATGAATAAAATAAAAGGTAACCAAAAAAATAAGATTCATGAACAAGACAAAAAGTCACCAAAAAAAATATAAATAAATAAAAGATATTAAAATGGTCCAACAAATGTTAAATGTAATATTTTTGTTTTTAAATTTTATTATAATAAAAATAATTTAAATTCTGTATTTAATAAATATAATCAAGAATAAGGTTAGGTAAAATGGGGTAAGAAAGTAAAATTTGTTTCTGCCCCCACCCCCAATACCTCATTAGGGTTAGGCAAGGAAAATTGTCATCCCTATCAATCATAGAAACTAAATACGTTATATATTGACTTTTAGGCCCTGTTTGTTTTCTGTATTCAAGGGCAGGACTGGACTATGAAAGAGGTGAGGAGTGCCAATATCATGTTTGTTTGCAAAATAGATGTTCGGACTGGGAGTTCGTTCAGACAATGAAAGTTCTTGGAGGAACGAACTAGCAGTTGCCCAGGATATGGCATTCAGAAATAGTCTGTTGGGATTAGAGTAGAACCGGTTGTCCAGGAGGACGTCCAGCCCAAGTGATTTTTTTTTTTTTTTTTTTGGGTGACCAGAACATTTATTGAAGTTCAAAACCATGATTTCTAGTGAAAAAACCATGGGTTATTTTGAAAAACCACGGTCTCTCATTATTTTATATAAAAATAATTTAACAATCTCCACACTAACAACTATTATCAAATAAACACAATTTTACTTAATCCCTTCACTAACAATCCCTACATAGGGTTGCACAAATGGCCCATGGGCCTCTCGAAGCCCCGCCTAGGCCTGGGCCGTGTGTTTTGGAACTCGACCCATAGCCGGAGGCCTACCAAAGGCCCCGAATACCCCTTAGGCCTAGGCCCAATTATCTGGCCCGTGGGTTGCCCCGACCAAACCTAACCCAACCCAAATTTTAGCGAGAACCTACGCGGCCCAACATGGTCTGGCCTGAGCCCATTACACCCTTATTCTTACACGAATAATTTCCTGACTAGTAATTTCATCATTAACAATCTCATTCATTTTATCTTTGAAAATAAATAGAACCTAAGTAAAGGACTTAAACATAAATTTCACATGTCTTGTAATTCATTTAAGTGAGAAATAAAATAAATTTCTCTCAACAATCTTCATATACTCAATGAAATATTAACATACCTATTTTTCATATATTTTTAAAATGATAGCTACCGAGGAAAACTATTTACTAATAAATGAAAAATGTTTGGTGGCCACAATTTCTGTGGCTCAAATGATTTAAAATTGTCAAAATGACGTCGTTTTGACTTGTTTTACACCCAAAACGATGTTGTTTTAATAATTTCAGACCATTCAAACCACAGAATTTATAACCACCTGGCATTGCTGCTAATAAATGTGTGAAGTTCATAAATATAATTGATCCGAATTAATGATTATAAAATTTACCTTTTTATTTATTTATTTGCAATCATTGATATGCCGTTCGATCTCCACCCTATTCTATTTTAATCAATAGATCTTGTTCCTAATGCCTCTCTCCTGTTGTCATATCATATACATGCGTATCGTGCAAAGTAGGTTGTCATATTTCAATTCAAAAAAAAAAAAAACTTTTTGTGTTGTCAAGGGTAGTCTCACATAAAAACGGTTTAATAAAAGGATAACTAATAGCATTGTCCTAGAGAGACAAAGAGAGACCCTAGTTCAACGTCTTCTGTGAATTTTTGGAAAGTTGATAAAAAATTAATTTTTAACTTTTTATTCATTTTGAGTTATATTATCGTTTACATAATTTATTTATAAAAAAATAAAATAAATTAAAAAAGTTATAAAAATTAACTTTTTATCAACTTATCAAAACACTCCTATATCAGTAAGATGTCCTACGCTAGCTTTTGAATTGTAATGCTTTAATTTTGAGACAAATTACCAACACCACTCTCGAGATTTGACTAAAATACAGATTCTTTCTGAAGTTTGAGAAATTAAATCATATTCTTGAAATTTATATTTACATAACAAATTATCCCATGAGGTTTATATCTGCATAACAAATTACCCCTTATTTGTTATGTAAATATAAATCTCATGGAGCAATTTTTAATTTCTCAAATTTCAAGGAAAAATTCGTATTTTAATCAAATCTCGAAGAGGTGTTGATAATTTGCCCTTAATTTTATAATTGTGGATATTCAATTGCATCTTTTTAAATTTTGCTATCAATAGATTTAGAATTTGTCGTATTTTGAAGGGGATTTGTCAAAAATTTATACAAAAATTCTTTTGAGTGAGAATAAATTTCGACTTAAATAGTGTTTGGTTTGAGTTTTTTGAATTAAGTTTTTTGAAAATTGAATTTTTTATTTTTTGTGTTTTTTTGTTTTTAGTGAATGTTTTTAAAATTTTAAGCATTTTTCTTACTTTTTTAGATGCATCTTACTTAGATGTATCTAAAAAGTAAAAAAATTATAAAAAAATATTTTAAAAAATTAACAAATACATAAAAATACAAAAAATATACCAAATTTTTGTTTTTTTTTTTTGTATTTTTGGTATTTACTGAATTTTTAAAAGATTTTTTCACAAAATTATACTTTTTATGTGTATTTATGTTAAGTGTGTCTAAAAATTAAAAAGAAATTCTTAAAATATTAAAAAAATTTAATAAAAACAGAAAAATACGGAAAATAAGAAAATAAAATTTTCTAAAAACTGTTTTCAAAAAAATGAAACCAAACAAGCTGATATTATTCATGTCTCAAAATAATTCACTATGACTTTCTTAGTGTTGGGGTGATTATTTTCATTTGGAGTTGAAATAACTAACAAAGATCTATGATTTGCTATTTTTATTCTCTACTCAAAGATTAATAAATGATGACAACTTACATTTTTAGTAACAATCTCTCAAATTTAAGTGGGACTCAACATTATGAAACACACAAAATTAGAAGTGTTAGTATCATTAATATTTTTTAAAAAGTTGTACTTAGAATATAGAAAAAATTAAATAATAGAACATAAATATCAAACAGAGAAATAAGACCCACATATGAAGTACACCATTTGTCTCATATGTATTTAATTATGTGAAATTTTTTTGTGTAATTAGAATGAACTATTTTCTTTTAGTGTTGATAAATAAGGGTGGAGACTCCACTTTCAAAGTTACAATAAACTATTTTCTTTTATAGTTCTTGAATATCTTTATAAAAAAAAATTAACATAATAAAAATGCATTTATAAAATAATAAAAATATATTTATAGAATAATAATTGCAAGTTTATAAAGTTTTGTTTGATATAACTTATTTCAATGGTTAGAATTAAATTTTAAAAAAAAACAAAAAAAAAAAACTAATCTATCCCAAAAACTTTCATTACCCAATCCAGCTAAAAAAAAATTGATCAATCCTTTATGTCTTTACAATTTTATCAAACTTAAGTGAAAAAAGAGTTGTTAGAAAATAAATTTTTTTTAAAAAAATGATTAATTCCTCATTTGATAAATTGTTTTGTAACAAAGTTTGATGAATAAATTGAATTTTATTTTTATTAAATTTTTTATGAGATTTAAATTTGAGAAAGATTTAATAAAGGATAAATTACATTTTACATCCTTTATGTTTGGCCATATTCTCACTTTTGATCTTAAAAGTTTTTTTTTTTTTTTTTTCACTTTGGTCTTTCACATTTCAATCTTTTTTTCAATTTACTCCCAAAGCTAATTTATGTACAAAATTACACCCAAAAAAAAAAGAAGAGTAAATTACACTTTGCCCCGTAGTATTTTGTCATTTTTTTCACTTTGGCCTTTCATGTTTCAAATTTTTCCCAAATTACTCTTAAAACTAACTTTTGTTCAAATTAGTTAGAAACTATCATATTAACTGTCAGATAACATAAAAATTATATTATTAAATTTGGGATTTGAATTTGTGTCAGAGTTATACATATTTTTATGTTATGTGGCTAATGTGTCATTTTTTTGTCTAATTTTGGGCATAGGTTAGTTTTTGGAGTAAATTGAAAAAATCTTGAAATATGAAAGACCAAAGTGATATAAAAAAAAAAAACAAATAGTAAGGGCCAAAATAAAAAAATAACCAAACATAAAGGGGCAATAATTTACCCTTTAATAAATAATTAGAGATGCGGTAAATTATACACTTCTTAAGATTTGCTTAAAATACGAATTGACCTCTGTGATTTAAAAAATTACAATTATCCTTTAGTCAGAATTTTTTTATTTAACAGAATTAATTGAAAATTAAAATTTATAACTATCCTCCTATACAATAATAAACTTACATAAATTATTAATTGAAATATATTTCTGATATTATTAAAAACTATTGAGTTAATGATTTATTAATAAGAGGGACTATTTGTTATGAAATTAATCATAAAATGTGAAATATAATTTTTAAAACTATATAAGATAAATCGTATTTTAAGGTCTCGTTTGACAACTTAATATTTTAGCTTAGGCCTTTAAAAAAATTGTTAAAAGTCATCTTCTAACCTTTAACCTATTTTGACTCACATCATCTCTCTACTTTTTTATACGTTTTTTTTTAAAAAGCCAAAAAAAAAATTAAAAATTCAAGTTTTAACCAACTTCTCAAAACAACCCTTAAAAGTTAAAATGTCACTAAAAAAATTATGGGCAAATTATACTAATGGTTCCTATAGTTTGAGATTTATATCACTTTGGTCACTAACTTTTCAATTGTGACACATTTAACCATGAATTTTGAATCTTGTTCCAAATAAAGACAATTGAAGATACCATTACTTAATTTTAAGAGTAAAATCATCAATTTGATAAAATATAAACTAATTTGATAAAAATAAATGTCAATTTTTTTTTTTGAATTTTTAAAAGTTATTTCTATCCATTAAAAATAAAATTATGTAAAATTGATAAATCTCTTAGACATTTATTTATTTATTTATTTATCAAATTAATTTTTATTATGTCTCTGAATAATGATCATGTAATGGGTGATTGTTTTTATTTTCATTAAATTAGTTTCTATTTTTTCAAAAGTCAAATATGACGACAACTTTGATATCATTATTAAATCAATCCATTAAATCAAAAAATCAAAAACTAAAAATATTTCATATATTAAATATATGGATTACATATTAAAATCGTAACAACCACTCATTACATTATTATCATCCAAATACATAATAAAAATTAATTTGGTAAAAATAAATAAATATCTAAAAGATTTATCAATTTAACATAATTTTATATTTGGTTTGAAGAAATAATTTTAAAAATTAAAAAATATTTTTTTGACATTTGTTTTTATCAAATTAGTTTATATTTTATTAAAGAATAAAGCTTGGTAGCTCGAATTCCTTCTCCCCGAATCCCCCGAAAAGCCCAAAACGACGTCGTTTTGGGCTTTTCGTTTTTTTCTTTTTTTTTTTCTTTTTTTTCTTCCATTTTTGACATTTTCGAGCTCACACAGAGCAGCAGGGAGAGGGAGAGGGAGAGGGAGAGAGGGAGAGCGGAGAGGGAAGGAGAGGGAGAGAAGAGAGAAGGAGGGAGACACACACACACACATGGGCCCCTGCATTCCGGCCGATCGGCCGATCGTCGCAGCTCCGCCATCGTCGCAGATCACCGATGAGCGAGCTCCGCCGATCGTCGCAGCTCCGTCCGATCGTCGAGCTCCGCCGAGCGTCCGCGTCTGCCTTCTCTTCTTTCTTCTTCTTTCCTTCTTCTTTCTTTCTTCTTTCTTTCTTCTTCTCTGCTTTCTTCCTCCGTCTGGTTCTGATTTTCTGATTAAAAAAAAAAAAAAAAATTCAAAAAGCCGAAAACGGCGTCGTTTTGGATTCGGGGGGAATTTAGGGGGAGCTCTCTCGAGCTACGTAGCATCACTGTTTATTAAATTAACAATTTTATCCTTAAAATTAAGCAAGGGTATCTTCAATTGTCCTTATTTAGAACAAGATTCAAAATTTAGGATCAAATATATCACAATTGAAAAGTCAGGGACTAAAGTGACACGAGTTCTAAACTATAGGGACTGTTAGTGTAATTCGTCCAAAAATTGAAAAGCCAACAACCTATACAAAAAGTTAAAAATTCATTTTTTATTTACTCTTTATATATTTTTCATAAAAAATTAAAAATGCATACCAAAATATTAAATACTTTTATCTCATATTTCAATTAAAAAATTAAAAATTACTAAAATAATATATTATCAACCCAGACCTAAGTAATATCGATGTTACTTGTAATTTGCCCCTAGAGGTTGGATATGCATAGTAGCAATAAAATACTATACATCAACATCATGAATCATCATCATCACCCATCATTCTCTCTCTCTTTCACATACACACGCGCACACACCCAATCTCCCCTCTCTCTCCCTCTTTCTCTCTCAGTAGCTCGCTCACTCACTGAATTCACTCACACCCCCACAATCATCTCTGCTTCACTCCAGAGAAGAGACCAAAAATGGCTACTTGTTCCAATTCCCATTTTACCCCTCTCACATTCCTCTATTTCCTTCTCTTCACTTCCACTTGTCCCTCCATTTCATCAGCCCTAAACATCACCAATCTCCTCTCCTCCTACCCCGATCTCTCCTCCTTCTCCAACCTCCTCACCACCACCTCCGTCGCCGCCGATCTGACCCACCGCTCCTCCCTCACCCTCCTTGTCGTCCCCAACTCCTTCCTCCTCTCCTCCGATCTGACCCACCACCCCTCCACCACCTCCATCCCCGACATCCTCCGCTACCACGTCCTCCTCGAATTCCTCTCTTGGTCCGACGTCCTCCACATTTCCCCCTCTGGCAAACTCATCACCACTCTCTACCAGACCACCGGCCGCGCCACCGACAACTTCGGCTCCCTCAACATCACCCACGACCCCACCACCAACGCCGTCCAAGTCCGCTCCCCCTCCTCCTCTTCCTCCGCCGCTAACGCCACCGTACTCTCTCTCATCAAGACCCTTCCCTACAATATCAGCATCTTCTCTGTCAATTCACTCCTAATCCCATCTGGGTTCGATCTAATGGCCTCCGAGACTCGTCCCCCATTGGGTCTCAACATCACCAAAGCCCTCATCGATGGCCACAACTTCAACGTCGCTGCTTCCATCCTCGCCGCCTCCGGCGTCGCCGACGAGTTTGCTCAGGACGAAGGCGGCGCCGGAATCACCCTCTTCGTCCCTACCGACGACGCGTTTTCCGATCTCCCTGCGACGGCGAGTTTCCAATCGCTTCCCGCCGATCAGAAAGCCACGGTGCTGAGATTTCACGTTCTCCACTCGTACTACCCTCTCGGCTCCCTCGAATCGATTGTGAACCCGGTTCAACCCACCTTGGCCACGGAGGACATGGGTGCCGGACGGTTCACACTGAACATTTCTAGGGTTAATGGGTCGGTGGCGATCGATACAGGAATCGTTCAGGCTTCGGTGACACAGACTGTGTTTGATCAAAACCCAGTTGCGATTTTTGGGGTTTCGAGAGTTTTGTTGCCGAGAGAGATATTTGGGAAGAACCCAATCGTTGATATTGCCGCTGGTGGCGCTCAGCCGCCTGATGTTTCATTATCGCCGGAGAATTCGCCGGAATTGTATGGGCCACCGAGTCATTTGTTATCGCCGCTGGGTCAAGAAATCCGATCCGAAGCGGCCGGGAATGGCGTACAGAGATTTGTTCTTGCTCTTTGTTGTATAGCATTGTATCTATAGGTACGGGATTGATCATTTCTCATCATAATTATTAATTTTTTCTTTCCTTTTTTTTTTTGAGTTTGTTTGTGTATTTTTGTGATTGATTATCATACGAGTAATTGAATTTGGGGGCTACAAAATTAGCCTCTTTTTTTCTTTTTTTTCTTTTTTTCTCTTCTTCTGATGATGTTCATTGTGTTGATTTTGAAATAATTTGGATGAAAGAGGACCAATTTTGCTTCTAGATTTGCATTTTGTTGTTGTAAAAAGATTGAATTTTGATCAATGTTGTCAACTCAATTGTGGATTTTGAATAAGCATATGTTTGGGGTTTCTTTCTAGTGCTTGTTGTCTAATTCTTTCCTATGCAGCAACTGAAATAATGGTTTCTAGGCAAATTATAGTTCGTGGTTATAGTTTTCCAATTGTATCAATCAATTTCATCTTTATAGTTGGAATTGCATTAAATTTATTCTTGAATTTGTATTTTTTTTTTTAACAAAGAATTGCCAAAAGGCTACAAAGCATCTTGAATTTGTACTATTGTGCTATTTTTAGTTCAATTGATAGTGATGTGTTAGTAATCAAACCAAACTTAAGGGTAAAATAATCAATTTACTCTCTTTAAAGCGGTTTGAGTGGTTAGTTCAATAGATGATTTTGCTCTCAATTTTTATCTAATTTCTTGACAGTTAAATTAAATTGACATAATTATACCAAAATTTCCTCACTTATCAATGAATATTATTTACTTATCTATAAATTGGTATATATTAACCCATTCAATTATGAAAACGTACCAATATATCATTTCAAATGTGGTTTGGATGGGTAAAAATGATATGTTTTTACAGATAAAATGGTCCAAATGTTCAAATTCATAAATGGAAAAATAAAGTGATATTAATTAGTAGCCAAGAATTAATAGACAAAATTGATAGAATTGGTACTCTAACAACCAAGTTGAAATGAGGTAAATTAGAAAGATGACATAATTGGGGAAATTTTAGTCTTGGTGAAGTCTCAATCACCCTAGTGAAATTGTGTGTTGTTTACGTTTTGAGATAAAAATTTTTTTAAAATTTTGGAGAGGGAGTTTAAAAGTTATTTTGGTTTATTTGGTTGTATATTTTGAAAAAGCCCATGAATTTGCCTCGAGTTGGATTTTTATTTTTATTTTTTTTATTTTTTATTTTTTTATGAAAGGGTGGTTGTGTACCTTAAAATCTAAACCTTAATAAAAAAAAAATAAAAAAACCAATACAGCCCAACAAATAAAATTAAATTAAATTAAAAAAAACAAACAAACAAACCAACATAGTCCAACAAATAATAAAAAAAAAACCAACAACAACAACTTAGTCTATGTGATTTGATAAGGTGAGTGAGTTGGGTTGGACTGATTGGATGATAAAATTGACTGATCAGTTAGACTGCTGGTTAAAATTTGTTAATTCAGATAATTTTATACGACTCCCTACTATATTTTTATTTCAAATCAAGAAAATAAAAATAAAATAACAACAGCTCAACAAATAAATTAAAAAAACCAAACTAATACAACTCAACAAATAAATAAAAAAAATAATAAAAACAATCAAACCAACAAAGTCAAAAAAAAAACAAAACAAAAAAAAACAATTCGAGCCACATTCCAGGCCTCAAATTCGAGGCCTCCATCTTTTTCCATTGTGAGAGTTGGTTTGGGAAGTGGGTTGGCTTTTTGACTTTTTGAATTTTTTGGCTATTTTAGTTTGGGCTAAAAAGCTTGGTTTGGGAAGGGCTTTTTGACTTTTTTGGTGAGAGAAGAGTATAATGACTATGGGTTGGATGTGATGTTTCGTTAGTTGTAGCTAAAATAGCCTATATTGTTTTTTGTGGCTAAAATAACCAAAAAAGCCTACAAACCTTCTTCCCAAACGATGCTTATAGTTTTAGAGTTTAGGATGATTTGATATTTTGTTATAATTGAGTAGATGTGTGTGAGAGAAAAAATAATTAAGAATGAGAGAGGAAAGAGAAAAAGTGATTGATTGATATGTAACAGAGAGAGAAGTAATTTTGAATTTTTTTTTAAAAAAATTTGTAACCAAACATATTTTTAGTTTTAAAATGCAAACCAAACCCACCCAACTCTTAGGGTCTGTTTGGTAACGTTTACGTTTTCAGTTTATATTTACAAAAATTTTATCTGATTTTTGTTTATTTTTAGAAAAACATAAACTGCAAACGCGTTTGGTAATTGACAAAATGTTTAAAAAAATTTAAAAATATAAAAAAGAGTGAGAAATGACAAGTGGCGGCGGAAAACGGTGGTGGAAAGTGGTGACGGTGGGTGGTGGGTAGCGGGTGGTAGTGTGTGGTGGTGGTGGTGGTGGGTGGGTGGGTGGGTAGGTGACGGTGGCGGGTAGTAGCGAGTGGGTGGTGGTAGTGGTAGTGGTAGTGGTAGTGGCGGGTGGTGGGTGGTGGTAGGAGGTGGGTGGTGGGTGGTGGTGACAGGTAGGTGGCGGGTGGTGGTGGTGGGTGGGTGGGTGGGTGGGTGGGTGACGGTGGCGGGTGGTGGGTGGTAACGAGTGGGTGGTGGTGATGGTAGTGGCGGTGGTGGGTGGTGGTGGTGGCGGCGGCGGCGGTGGCGGTGGCGGTGGCGGGTGGTGGGTGGTGGTGGCGAGTAGGTGGCGGGTGGTGAATGGTAGCGAGTGGGTGGTGGTGGTGGTGGCGGGTGGTGGGTGGTGGTTGGTGGTGGCGGGTAGGTGGCGGGTGGTGGTGGTGGGTGGGTAGCGAGTGGGTGGTGGTGGTGGTGGTGGTGGTGGTGGTGGGTGGTAGTAGTGGTGGCAGATGGGTGGTGGGTAGTGGTGGCTGGTGGTGGTGGTGGCGGGTGGTGGGTGGTGGTAGCAGGTGGGTGGTGAGTAGTGGTAGCAAGTGGTGGTAGGGAGTGGGTGGTGGTGGCGGCGGAAGACGGTGGTGGAAAATGGTGGCAGGTGGTGGCTAGTGTTGGGTGGTAAAAAAAAAAAAATCAAAAACTCAAAACGGAAACACATTTTTTGAGTTTACATTTTTTGGTCAAATTTATAAACTGAGACCACTAATTTATAAATCAAAAATTTACCAAACAAGTTTTTATTTGAATTTTTTAAATTTTTATAAATATAAATAGAAAACTAAAAACGTAAGTGTTACCAAACGTGACCTTAACAATCATCTAAAAATTATAACATAGATTCAGAAGACAACATCACCAATTGGCCGGTCATTGAGTGTGTTGTGATTTGTTTACCATTGCTCTTATTTTGTAAACCAGGTAAGTATGTAGCTTGAGCGCACAAATATAGTATTCTTAAAACATGATAATTTACATATCGTTTCAAAGCTTACAACTCAAATTCATAAAGAGCTCTGCTGGGACCCTAGTGGGGTGACCCTAGCATCCCCCACCTCCACGTGGGGCTAAGAGAGCAAGCTTTTAAAAAAATAATAATAATAATTTTCACTGATCAAAAAATAGTGAGGGTGGTGGGGTCACTCCTACTAAGAGTCCAAATCTTTTTTGATTCAAAAAATAGCTGATTTCTAAGCTTAATTTTGGAAAATTGGGACAAAAGAAATATTGGACCAATCTTCTGTATACAAAAAATAAATTGAAATCAAATCAAACAAATAAAATAAATAACGTATCGGATTTATTTTACCGAACCAAATAAATATTTAAAGATTAAGTCGAATGTGTAACACTCTGTCCTTAAGACAGATTCGCCCTACTACGGTACTTACGGTTAAGTGGCGTCTATCTCCCAGGATATAATGATCTTCACAAATTGTAATAGCACTCCAAACAATTTGTTCGGCGAACAAAACCTGTGTTCTAAACTCTCTGAATTTTTTCCTAAAAAATAAAATGAAGAATAATGCAAACAGATAAAAATCTGGACAGTAAGAAAATAAAATTTTCAGACTGTTTTTCCCCGAACAAAACACTGCTGGTATATATAGGCAAACTGCAGACCCGAACAGGTACATAAATGAAGTGAACAGGTACATATTCAAACTGTACAGATGCAGTTTAAAATTCAAATAGATTTGCAAACTGTTTGGCAGTTTTAAACTGCTTGGAACTACTGGCAGTTTTAAACTGCTTGGAACTACTGGCAGTTTAATAACTGTAAAAACAATTGAATCTGTTAGGAAATTTCGAACTAAAGGAGATAAAAATGGACAGAAAATTAATTCAATTTTTGACACAAAATTTGAATTTGATTTCATTAAAAATTCAAATAAATTTTGTCTAAAAAATTGATATAAGAACTGACCCGACCCACAACCGCCCCTGGCACGGCTCAGCTTAGACGGCGGCGGCGCGTATGTGTGGTGGTTTGGGCTAAGGTTTCATTTGCTCATAACTCCTCCCTTCTACAAACTTGGGGTGCCCCTTGGGGCCCAACCCAAGTGTTGCCACCTAGAACTTATATACACACATAAGTTCTCTTAAGTTTCCAATGTGAGATAACCATTTCAAGGAAACCCACATTTTACTTCTTTAAATATTCATTCCACGAACCCGAAAACGACGTCAAGTTCCTATTCACTCATAAATGGTTTTGACGAACTGTTTTCACCGTGTGACTTGTCATGCGGCAAAGAACACGCTACCTCTTCGAACTAGAGGTGTAACTCGGCCGAATTCGGTCGGCTTGGAAGGTTGTCCAAGCCTAGCCTAAGTTGTGCTGAGACCTACCTAGGCCCACCCAGGCCCGAATTATAACCCGATGTTGCATGCCCAAGGCCGACCTGAGTTAAACTCGAGTTGCCCGAATTGTAAATGAATTTTTTTTTTCCAGCTACATTATTAAATTATTAAAATTTGATTCTATTTAATTTTTTTTATATAGAAAATCATTAATACCACCAAACACAAATAATTTATATAATGTAAGAGAGATGCCGCTATAGTAGTCCTTACAATTTATGAGTGAAAATAAAAAAAAAGTAAGATAATTTATTTATTATATATATATATATATATTCAATATAATTTAATAATCTAAGTTACTTTAATATCATGTAATGGCTAATAATTTATATATATATATATATATATTTAATATTTTTATATATCTATATATGTATAATTCGGGCTTTGGATTGCTCGGGTTGTTTGATGTCTTTGCCCAAGCCCGTCCAAATTTAATTCGGGGTTCTGAATTTTTGCCCAAGCCCATACCGAATTCAAAAATATCTTGTCCAAGCCCTAAAAAAATTCAGGCTGGATTCGGATTGCTCGGGTTGAGTCCGTCCAAGTTGCACCCCTACTTCGGACCCACCCCAAAAGGCGAGTGGACCCCACTTAATTTTGGATTCAAAGTTGGCTCAAAATAAACATATGAAAATCAATTTTCCAACAAGAAATTCAAAATTCAAAGACCAAATTCTGCATTCTGTCATAGTATGGATGAAAAAAAGTTACTATTCTTTTTCCCCAGAATTCTAAAGAGAGCTGTTTGACTCACACTACAACATATAAGACTTTTAGCGACCAATTGTTTTAGTCCCTAAAACCATTACTTTAGTCTCTAAATACTTTTTGTGACAAAATTATATTCGTCACCAAAAACGTCACTAAAAGTGCGTCCAGGAAAGTTTTTAGCGACTAATTTTCCAAAACGTCGCTAAAAATGACAATTGGCGACCAATTTTACACTGCCACAAAATGTTTGATTTTGCAAAACTAAAACATTTCATCGCTAATACTTCGTCACAAAATGTCCCTATTTGGTCGCAAAATACAAAATAGTGACATTTTTAACAACAATTATTTTTGGTCGCTAAAAGATAAATGACTCTCTACCATATATTTTCATCACTAAAAGTCAGTTTAAAAACATTTTATAACCATTTAATTTGATAGCTAAAAATTCACAAAAATTAAATTTATCATCCAACCATAACATTATAAAAAGAAAAAGAAAAAAAAAATTTGACATTCAAACATCAAAGCATTCTATTCCCAAACTACAATGAGTACGTAGAAAGTAAAATTTTACAAAAATTTAAAGAAACTAAATTACTGAAATATTACTAAACAAGATTACATAAACCAACAAGATTACTGAAATATTACTAGACAAGATGACAGCTACCTCAACTATAGTATGTAAAATCTCTTTCAGAATCTTCGGTTACTGTTTATGTTGGCACTCTAACCAGCAGTCATCAGGAGAGAAGAAAAAAATATCAATAAGAACTACAAAACTCTGCACGGATTCAGTGCAACGGGCTTATCTAATACAAACCACTTAAGAAAATATCACTCAGTGTTTGCAGACTTCAACCCTGTGGTCAACAAAAACAATATAACAAAGATGAAGGTTAGTGCCATCTCATAGAAACACATTGAAGGGGAAAAAAATTAATTGAAGAATATGTGGCCGTCGTCACGTACAAGAACATTTTCTGGTTTAAGGTCGCAGTACACAACTCCCAACATGTGCAGATACTCGAGTGCCAAAAGAACTTCTGCAGCATAGAACCTGGTTACATGAGGAAAGACAATAATTATGACCCTTGTTCACCGGAAAATATTAATACAAATAAAACAAGAATTACAAAAACAATATAGTAACACTGTGAGAAGACGGTCTTCATTTTTTTCAGAAGCTTCCTTTGTTATTAAGTTGTTTGCTTCTTGAAGTCCATAGCCCAACAATTTATAACTTCTAACAGCCACAAAATGCACACATTAAATCACACGATTTCCTAAAACATATGTAATGGTTATCAAGAAGCACATCTCTTTGGTCCAAAAAGTTCGGTTGCACAGCTCCTAAACTACAGCTCGCAAGGCTTAAAACAAAAACATGAAATAACATAATATGCATGTTTTACAAATTGAGAAAAGCATAGTAATTGTCATCTTAGGTTCTATCAACCAATTAGTTTTTCATATACTGAACAGGAAAACAGATACAGCTAGGATACAACCAGATACCTTATGGACAAGTTCAGGATACTTCTATAAAATCTTTTATTTAAAATTCTAAAAACAGAGGCAACAGCATAAATAAGACAAACTTTTGTTTTCAAATTGAAAGAATTTTTTGTCAAAAAAATCCAGTCCCATCCTCTGGAAAACTTGGTTGGAATCACTCAATCCCCATCTGATATTTTGTATGCAACTCTATCTTCCCTGTCAATATTTGATTTGAACAAAATTCTTGCTCCAGAATCCCACTCCTAATGACCCAACTTAATCCCAGCCCACAAAATAGAGGGAGCAACTGTTAGACCAGGCTATGTATAGGACTGGAGCTTGTGAAGCAAAGGAAACAACTCAGAAGAAAAGTAAAAACAAAAACAAGAAAACATGTTTGGTGAGTTTTCGGAAGGGGTGGACCAAGGTGGAGGGTGTTGGAAGTGGCACCAGAGGGGTGGGGAGATTGCCAAAGGTAGTGGCAAGTAGGATTAGGTGGCTGGAGGAAGGGTGCTGGAGGTGGTGAGGGAGGGAGGAGCAAATTAAAACTTGTTTTCAAATCAAGTGAAAACACTTTTATTTCCTAATATTTTGCAAAATTTCATAACTGTCGAACATTTTTTTGGAAACGAAAGCAGTTGTCAAACATGTTATTTACAGTTCACGGTTGTTTTGAAAACATAAACATAAACAAATGTTACCAAACATCTGCATATAAAGTCAACAGGGATTAGTAAGACACACAACCCAACAATGCCTCAGATTTACAGTTACTCCAGAAACTTGGTTCAAAGCATAATCAATAAGGTGAAGTAGTCGAATGAAGGATTTTCATAAGGTAGAATGTCAATGTTGCCTTGGACATCTCGTCATACTTGATGAGACTAAATTACATAGGCAGTAGCTAATTTTAAAAAGTACATTAAGTGCACTTCAAGACACTAGCAAATTGCAGTCTCAACAAAATAAATGCCTATATGCGGTAGTATAGAAGTTAATTATTTACCAAATTGACGAAGTTGGAAAACAAAGCAAGAGAAATCAGGCTCAAAATTCTCTCACTTAGCAATATGAGAGAGAGTACTTTGGCAAAAGCTGAAGTAGATCACATGCCAAGAAATAATTTGCGCATTTGAAGCACTTTTGTTTGAATAGTCAACTTTGTTCAGAAATTTAGCCCCCCACACCGCTCCCCAAATACAAACACAAGGAAAAAGATCTTTCTACATTTCCTTGGCCTCAATTCATAAATTCGGGCAGCAAGATTTGAGATGGAAACAACACTAACTTAAATGTAGAACTTCCAACATAATAAAATCACAAAGAAATGAATTAACTAATTCAACACTACAGATATCTTTTGTTCTCAATGTGTTCCGACCCCCAAAGAAAAAGGAAAATAAAATAGAATCAATGCTCATTAAAAGAGAAAGATAAGTTGCAAACATGAATCAGATGAAAGCCATGAGTCTCTAGCTGCAAAGTTGCACGTAATAGTTTAGCAACAAAGCATTGATGCGATGTAT
This sequence comes from Camellia japonica, assembly GCA_030407325.1. Classification (NCBI taxonomy): domain Eukaryota; kingdom Viridiplantae; phylum Streptophyta; class Magnoliopsida; order Ericales; family Theaceae; genus Camellia; species Camellia japonica. The sequence continues at coordinate 41,777,530 of JAPPVO010000016.1, read as the reverse complement.
AAATTAATGAAATCATGAATAGTTGCAAATTTGAAGCAATAGAAAATCACATTAAATTTAAGAAGCAAACTACAGAAATTATATTTGCTTTAGAGTCGAAAATATACATGGAGGAGGAGTGTATACCTTGGTTAGAATGATGTCAAGAAGCTCATCTCAGTTTGATGACTGGAATTTATTCGATAAAAACAACGAAATCAGATTATTTTTTTTATACAGAAATTGAGAGTAAAATTAATGAAAATGCAATATATTAATGAAAAAACAGAAAAAGTTAGATCATATACTTGAGATGCCATCTCGAAGGTCTGAATTGGTCGTTTACGGAGGGATTCAAGATACACAAATAAAACCAAACACCGACTCATCGAGGTTTACGGAAGAAGATGGAGTCAGATGCAAAAATCGAGACCCCGCTAATCTCCCTGCATCGATTCATCTTCTCTTCCAGTTCACAGATCCAAACACCTGCACACTAAAAAAATTTTGCCATATATATATATACATTACACACACACACACATACACACAGAGACCTGAGCAAGAAGGGGTGCTGGTGCGGAAACGAAGAGGGAGAGAGGATAGATCTGCGTTGGAGTATGAGATCGATCATGAAGATGAGATCCATCATGAAAATGAGATCGATTGAAGCTGAAGATCTTAGATCTCCATTGAAGTCCCAGACGATTGAAGCTGAAGATCTTAGATCTCCATTAGAGTCTTAGACAGAGAGCCCTAGATAGAGAGAAGAGAGAACAGATCGAGAGCATGCATTTGACAAATTAGGGCGAGAGGATAAGATTTTATTTGCCTATTATTGAGACGACCTAAATTTGGTCTCTAAAAGTCTTCACACATTAGTAACCAAATATATTGGTTCCCAGTTCTTAACCATATCAAACAAGCGCGGATCAACTGGTCAAATACGGTATATATCCATCTCATAAAAGTAATATGGAGGGTTTGTATGGCTTTTTAAAAAAAAAAATCATTTTTGTCCCTAAATGATGACTTTTAGAGACCAAATTTAATTGGTCTCTAAATATTAGTCTCTAAATCACTAATTTCTTGTAGTGTCATCTTAGGAAATCTTTAACGGTTTATCAAAAATTACATCAAATTTAAATAAAAATATGATAAATTCTTCTATCTGATATCAGTTACTCTAACGGTGAATACTATAACTTTTATCAAAAACACACGAGACATCCGAAAAGACAATCGGCCAGTCAACCGTAAATAAGAAAATGATTTTTTATGTTTTTTTTTTTTTTTTCTCTCCATTTCTGAAGCATCTCATTTGACATTTCCACCTTCCAAAAATTCATGCCATCAATGAGATAATCCTAGTTTCAGTTGAATCCAGCCGGACCAGCACTGCCACAATCAAATCCCAACTTCTTTTCTCTCTCTCTCTCTAAATTGCTTTACAAAATTTTGAATTAGCATAAACATCTAAGAACATCTAGAATTATTTTTTTATTATTATTTATAATTAAAATATAATTTGATAAAAAAAAATAAAAAAACACTTATTGATTTATAAGATTATGACTTTTTGAGAGTGAAAATAGTTTTTTTTTTTAAAAATTTCTAGTAAAAATTTTCACTACATACTAATGTATTCCGTATAAAATTATGATATATTATAACGTAAAATGCATGTCATCTTAAGTATAAATATTTCACGGCATATTTTTACAAGCCGTGAAAGTATATAAATTATTTTTGTATTAAAAAAAATCTAGATTGTAACTAAAATATCTAGTTTATTGGGAAAAAAATAAAAATTTCTCATATCTACTAGAAATTTATAAATATTTAAGAACATCTAGAATTTTTTATTATTATTATTATTATTATAATTAAAATATAATTTTTCTAGAGAATAAGAGGGTTTGGTACAAAACAGGTATGGATTTAGAATGAGAGGGAGTGTGGCGTAAGTTTTTAAATAAATTTTTTTTTTTACTTTTTAAATTCAAATAATTTACATATACTTAGAAGGAAAATATTTTTTAATTTTCTAAAAAATACTAAATTCAAAAAAATATATAATTTAATATTTTACGACATAAAATGTATGCTGTCTTAAGTGCAAATAGTTTATAACATATTTTTGTATGCCGTGAAAATATACATTTTTTACGGCATACTTTTGCATGTCATAAAAAAATCGGATTGATTTTTTTTTTTTTTTTTCTAGAAGTTTTCACGGCTTTCATTAGCATGTTGTGTAAAGTTATAATATTTTACAATATAAACTGTATGTCGTCTTAAGTGCAAATATTTTACGACATATTTTTATAAGTAGTAAAAACATACATTTTTTACGGCATACTTTTGCATGTTATAAATATATGAATCAACGACTTTTATTGTATGTATACTGTTATTGACAAAACATTAACGACTTACATACAAAAAAAAGATGTCGTAAAATATACTAATTATGACATGCATTTAATGTATGCCGTAAATATGACGCCGTAAATAGTTAGTTTTATTGTAATGAAAGGAGGCACAACAAAAACAAACAATGTACAAATCCCACAAAAAAATGCAACAAAAGCTTTAGAAGGAAACATGTTACTCAACAAAACCTTACCCAACTGTTCAAGGGTGAACTGTAAAAGTTTTATGTAGCTCAGAAGGAACCAGGTTACTATGAACAATTTAATTGATAACAAAGCTTTATTATATAGCAAAGCTGATGAAAATGGATAAATATACATACCTTTTGCAATTTTTCAGCACGAAGTATAGAAAAATTGGCTTTTCCCCATCATCGTGTAGGTAAAGTCCTCAGCAAATGAAGCGCTCGCATCCACTGTGGTCTTTGCGATAGAATGATTCTCCACAATGCCGGAACTGCCCCTGCAGCTACAATAGCCGAATGGTTCTCATCATCCATACGCATATTATATAATATTGCTAATCCCACTTCAACTGCCCTCCCCGTCCCTTCTTCAATCAACTTGACCAACGGGAATATTCCCCCCTCAGCAGCAATGGCTCTAGTCGAATCTACAACCCCTTCGGAGATTATTCTGTTCAGTTCTACAACCGTCGCTTCTCGCACTTTCAGAGACGAGTTTTCAATCTGTTCTATCAATCTCAGGATCGTCTCGTAAAGAGTAACCTCCAGTTCGCACATCAAACCATTGCTGCTGGGAATTTTGTCTATTAGCCGGACGACCGAGTACAATCGGCCGGTCGTCCGGTGGGTCCCACGCCACGCACAATAAATTGCTGAAATCTAGCCCAGTCTTTAGTTTGGTGAAAATTTTGATACGTTTTCAATTTGATACCGTTTTGATAAAACTGTTAAAGACGAAAAAAAAATATTTTTTTCATCAAATTTAAATTTAATGATGAATTAGTTAAACGCGGGAAATGGCGTTACACCTCTTCACTTGCTTTCCCCTTCACTTTTTTGCTTTTTCTTCTAAAGAATATTTTACTGGTGTTAATTTTGGCACTATCTTTAATATTTTTGGGCTGTGCTAGGGGGCACGAATTTGGAGCCCCCGAATCCCCCGAAAATGAAGAAAGAAGGAAGAAGGCAGAGGGAGGAGGAGGGGGAAGAAAGAGGAGGAGGAGGAAGGACTGGAGGAGGCCAAATAAATCGGGGTGGAGGCGGAGGCGGGGGGTGGAGGCGGGGGGCGGAGGCGGAGGCGGAGGCAGGGGCTGCGAGGGGTGGGACGACGAGCTGCGACAGCCCGGCGACGAGCCTGCGACGGCGAGGAGCTCTTCCCTGCGACGGCCACTAGCTGCGACCTGCCTCTGCCTCTCCCTCTCTCTTTCTCTCTCTCTCCTTCTCCCTCTCCCTCTCCCTCTGTTCAGAGCTGCTGCATGAAGAAGACGAAGGAAAAAAAAAAAAGGCCAAAACGACGTCGTTTTGGCCATTAGGGGGATTCGGGGGGAAAGAATTCGAGCGCTAAAACATTATTCATCTTTTTGCATAGTTGCCTATTTGTGGGGGGGGCGCTGAAGTGCACTTGTCACCTGAGGTTTCGTTTTCGAGAATGTTGGGGGTATTTCCATCAAATTGCATACGTACGTACAACACTATACAGCGAATCTTGGGTTGGATTCTACTACTTTCTGGTGGCATTTTGGAGATAAAAAAGCTAGGGTCCCTTAAATTTGGAACTCAGAATTACCTAAAAATGAATATGGATAGTGGAAATTGAATTGATAAAGTATGAGTCTATATGAGTTATTTTGAGAAGTAGGTTAAAAATTATTTTTTTAGTTTTTTTTAAAAACGTGTAAAAAAATAAAGAGGTAATGTGACTCAAAAATATTCAAAAGTTAAAAAAACCAAAATAGCCAAAGTTGCCAAAAGGAGCCATATGAAATAAATCTGAATCATTAATTTGAAATTTTGAGTAATTTCTACATTTTTATATCTAATTCGTAAACATTATTAGGAGTATAAATTTGGCTCGGCCCGGGCCATCCCATCTTGGGTCTCGCGAGCTCTTGCCAAAATTTGGACTGAGTCGGGCCGACCTACAGGCAAGAAAATTAGGCCCAGGCCTAGGGGGTATTTGAGCCTTGGGCAGGCCGGTGAGCCTGGGCCTGGGATTGGGCGCAGATTTGGGCGGGCCTGAACAAATTTTTTTGTTTTTATTTTTCTACCAAAATTTTATTATTTTCCACACAAAAAAACACTAGGCCTCGGGCGGGTCGGGCCTTGAGTTGGCCTTAAGCAGACCGATGGGTCGGGCTCACGGACCGGTCCGGGTATCAAAATGATGGCCTTGGCCCAGGGTCTCGGGTTGGGCTTGAACCCAGGCTTAAACGGGTCAGGTCCACCCCGGGCCCCGGGGGGACTTTACACTCCCAAGCATTACTATGTTGCAAAAATTATTTGGCAATCCTAAAGGGCTACCAAGAGTATTATGATCAGCTGAAGGAGTGAGGCTTGAAATTTCATGTTGGCGAATAAAGCATGATATTTGATGATTAATGGAAGTATTATTAGTGTGGTAAATAAATTTTTGACATTTTAGTACATTTTAAGCGACGAGCAACGTTTGGAATGATGTAAATAAGTGTATTTTTTGACTTTTTACGAAAAGATGTGCAAAAAAATAGAGAGATGATGTGACCTAAAAAAGATAAAAAGATTAAAAAAAAAAAGTGTGCTTATATTGCACATCTTAAAACACAAATATTAAACACAAAATAAGACATATATATCTTACACGAGGTGGATTCTACATGTAATTCTCACATCATGTGAACACCACATCATGTGAGACATTCACATGACGTGAGACCAGGGACGGAGGCACATAGGGGCGAGGGGGGTCACGTGCCCCCCCTGACTTTTCTATGTTTTTTTTTTTTTTTGGGTCTGTGCTGTGTGGTGTGGTGTGGAGTTTGCTTCTTAGGTGACGCAATACCAACGCCTCCGGCCATTTTTTATTTATTTATGGATATATATATATATGAGTAATGATTGAGATCTTCACAAATCTAAACCACTAATGATGTAGATTTCACACATATATAAGTGGACCCCACACATACATGAAGGACCAAGATCACTTTAGAGGTGTGTGGATCATCCCCAAAAGGGTCCAAAACATTTCCATATATATATATAGATAGAAATTAGCATTTAATAGGATTCTACCATGTATCTCTTTGTAGGTTAATTATGACAAATAGGTTAAAAATTAATTTTTTAAATTTTTTATAAAAAATAATAGAGAAGTAATATGATTAAAAAAAATTAAAAACTTTTAATTAATTTTCCAAATTAAACCTATATAGTGGTATATGTACCCTCAATGGATCTGTTGTTAATTATGAAGATTATAAATTTTATTCCTTTCCATTTAAAAATATTAATTTCTTATTTTATTTTTTATTATCTTAAAATATTAATTATTTTTAAAAAATCAACAATTAAAATAACATGATTTTTTTTTTATTTTGCTCTTATTTTAAATTTATTAACATTAATATACATAAAAGCATGAAATTGATGTTCCTCAAATGGATGATATGTTTGTAACTCGAGAGAGAAAAAGACACAATGCTCAAGAAATTACAAACTTACATCACTATTACGCTGAATTATTTTACACTGTTTTGGATATGCAAATTCAAGAACTAAATGCTCGTTTCACTAAGTCGAACACTGAGTTGTTACTTTGTGTGGCATGTTTGAATCCATCTAACTCTTTCTCTAGTTCTGACAAGAAAAAGTTAATTCATCTTGTCGAATTTTATTCCAAAGAATTTTCTTCAATGGAGCTCATGGTACTTAATGATCAACTTGTTGCATATATTATTGATATGATATCCAGTAGTGAGTTTTCAATATTGAATAGAATTGCCGGTCTTGCTAAGAAAATGGTGGAGACTGGAAGAGACAAAGTATATCCATTGGTTTATTTGTTCTTGACTTTAGTATTAATCTTACTTGTTGCCATAGTTACTGTTGAGAGGGTATTTTCAGCTATGAATATTATGAAGAATCGGTTGCGGAATCGAATGTGTAATGAATGGATGAATGATATCTTGATTGTCTACATTGAGAGAGATATTTTTGATGACATTGACAATGATACTATCATGGAAATATTTCAAAAGATGAAAACTTGTCAGGGTTAATTGTAAAAGTTTAAAATTAAAAACTTTTGTAATGAATATTAATTTTTAATGTTTAATATTAGCTCAACAAATTATTATTATGTTATTGCTATTGATTGGGGAAGAAAAATTTTGAGATTATAATTAGTAAGTGCCCCCCTATATTAAATTCCTGGCTCCGCCACTGCGTGAGACATATGTGTCTCATTCTGTGTTTGGTGTTTGTGTTCTTAACATTACTCATAATTTTTTTTTTTTTTTAAATTGAGTAAATGATTGTGAAGGAAAAAAATAATTAATTAATGTATATGATGTGACATTTTGATTTTTGTAAAAAAAATTAAGAAAATTATAAATCATGGTATTCTTACAACTTACAACATTAATAATTAAATTGATAAGTTTTTGAGAGAATTACTAGTTAGTGGGACAAGAAAAAAAATTATCAAAATATGGAAGGTGCAAGTAAAAAATTGTGAAGGTGCAAGTCTCACTTGTACTTCTCCATAGTTTTGTATATATATATATATATATATTGTTTGTTTCAATGTAAAGTAAATCCCCCTAACTTTTTTCACTGATTTGTAATTTTATGTTATATTTTTGTAGCTTTTTGGCTACTCCAAACGAGGTCTGAGTAAACAAGAGATAGTTTATAACTTTTTTTTCTATAGTTAGGAGCTTTTCTCTCTAAACTTTTCTCATTATAGGGTTTCAAGAGTGCAACGCAGTCAGGGTGGGGGAGGGGCTTTTTGCAGCCTCTAGCCTTTCCTTCTCCTACCCTTCTTTTCTCTTCCATTTCCTTGTTTTTGTCCAATAACTTGAAAACTTTGGCTTTCCATCCTCTTCTTTACCTGTGAGGTGTTTGTTTCCCTTCGCCTCAACTTTGGCCGTGGCCTTCGTTGGATATACCATCTCTCATCTTCCCTGCTTATATCTGGCGTCATCCATCATCGCCAGATCTGCCGCCTTCTCTAAGCTTGCCAGACGCCGCCTCCCTTCTCCTACTCTGCCACCTCCTCCATTGGATTCACTGTCGCCGTTGCTGTAGTTTTGGTTTGTGGGGTGGTTTTTTGCTTTTTGTTTTTTTGATTTTCTGTGAGTTTGTTTTGCTGTTATGTTTGTTTGTAAGTCCATCCATGGTGATGTTAAACTTACCCTTGCTGTGATTGGGGTCTATAATTTATCCTAGACATGTTCTATTGTCAAACTCTTATGATCGGTTTTGTTTCGTAGCATGAGCACGAGTACAATATGTGTGTTTGAATATTTTTATAGGTTCTTTCTTTTGTACTTCTTGTTATATTTTTTCTTTATTTGGTGTAAGCTTTGGATTGAATGAACTCTTACAAGTGTTGTACGACTATTTTTAATGATTTTTTTCTTCTAATCAAAAAAAAAAAACACGAAGCCAGAGTGAAAGTGAACTGTAACACAATTTGGAGGGTCGTGATTTTAGAGCAAGGATCCTCTCTTTGGCTCCTACTTGGTGGGCCATTGGACCCACTTTTGGATCCAATTTTGATAATTCGAACTATTCACATTTTAAAATTTATCATGTATATCATATCTGTAAAAAATCAAATCGATCGAATATCAAAAATCACGTGAACTAAAAGTTTTATTAAACAATAAAACGGTTTTTTTTTTTTTTTTTAATTTTTTTAATAAATGATTTTTAGTTTTTTCGATATCTGATTAATTTAATATTTTACAAGTATAATATATATGATAAATTTTAAAATATGAATAATTTGAACCATTAAAATTAAGTCAAAAAAAAAAACCCCCCAAAAATCTACCAAATAAGAAACCAAGAAAAAGATCATTGCTCGTGATTTTATAGTATGTTGAAAGCCGGAATTCTCCCCGTTTTGCCTGTGCACTTGGATGTTGATTGAACTGGTAGTCAGAGTGAGTGTACGGTCAGATCTAGCATTTAGAAAAAAGAACAAAGAAGAACAGAATAAGGTGTAAATAATTAACCAAAGAGGTTGTGGCATTGTGGTAAGGTCTTGGAGTTTAAACTCCAAGGTCACAAGTTCAACTCCCCACCTCCCCTTGGGCCAATTTCTTGGGCGAAAGCACTGTTGGTTAGGAGGTTGGATCTCAAGTTGTCTAGTCAGCACTTGGTGTGGGTTCAATGCTCCCCCGCTGTGCGAGTCCTGACTTAAGCGGAGCTTGTCTTGGGAGGTCGGGACAAGTTTCCAGGTTATAGTCTCCTCGCTCGGAACGGCTAACAGGACACCTTGGTGATCTCTGCAAAGGGCGTTGCCTTGGACCTGCGGGAGGGTAGGGAGGATTTTTTTGTAACAAAAAAAAAAAAAAAGTGTAAATAATTATGTAATGGGATGTAAGTAAAAAGTTATGGTGGTGTAAATGTGACTTGCTCCTTTCTATGTTTGAATATATATATATATATATATATTTTTCACCAAGATATAATTCTCCCTACCTTGTACGAAGTAATCTACGGTGTGATTACTCAGATATTCCCTTTTAAATGATCTGATAACTAGTGGTCATTGTATAAATTAAAATTATTATTATTACCTTAAAATAATTTAATATTTTATCTTGAATTATACATGAAATTTATAAACAAAATTTACAAGTTAACTTTTATGTTTATAACTTTTAAAATTATTAGTTTAAAAAAATTAAAATATATATACAAATCTATTTAGTGAAATTTTGATAATTTGTATTAAAAAAAAATTAAACCTAATTAAATGATGTTAAATGAGCTATGATGAACCTCTTTTTGTTATGAAAATATACAAATTTAAAAGTTATAATTAAGATAGATATGCAATTTTATTATTAAATGTGAAGGGAAGTGATATTTAACAATAATTGATATGGTGTTTCTATTTTTAATCCAATAATTAAGTTACATTTCTTTTGATTTCAATTTCATAACTAAAAATACAATATGAATATAATACGTACACGAATTTCTAATCTTTAAGAATAAGAAGGTTTCAGAATATTTTTAACCTTTTATCATTTTCTTTTAATTTTTTTTTATCTAATTTGATTTTAAAATTGAATAAAAAAATTAATTTGATATGAATTATTTTAACTTTTTCATTAAATTTTTATCAATTTTAAAAATAATTTTCATTCTTATTCCATTTTTTTTTTCTTTTCATCAACTTTGATGAAAAAAATGCTTAATCTTTTTAAATTTTTATCAAATCATAATTTGATTTTAAAAAAAAATGCTACAAGTTGGAGATTCTCTTAATTAGAATTATATTGAAATAGCATGAAAGTTTGAGAATGTGATTGGATGAAATGTATAATTTAATTAATTCTCTTATTATATTTATATAAAAATTGACATTTATGACCATATCAATATAGGTTGAATTATGGAAAGTTTTTTGAGATGTCAAACATTTTCTATTTGTAAATATCCTATCTATTAAAAAAAGAAAAAAAAAAGAAAAAGAAAAAAAGAAATGTGTAGTTTTTGAATATGTGTTTAACAGTTTTTTTTGTAGACATAGACAACTGATATTTCAATTTAAGAAATTAAAAAGTAAAAAAAAATAGATTGGATTTTTTGGGGATAAAAGAAGCCATAACTCATCTATATACTATTTAAGATAGACTATTTTAATCACATAAAAAAATATAAATCATATTTAGAGATTATCCCAATATATTATACTATTATATATAACTATAGCGGTAACAAATTAACTATAATATATATGAAAAGTTATATTGAGCTTTCATTTTCAATTAATTGAATTACAATTAACAAACTAACAAATAGCAGTAATGGTACAATGGAATAGAAAGAGGATAAAAATAATGAACATAATGATATTTAAAAGTTTCAAATTTACCTAGCTATATAAAAAATTAATGTTATAATAAAAATCTTGAATTCTAAATAAATTTTCACATTTTTCATAAAATAAAATGATGATAAAAAATAAAATATTCGATACCATCAACACCAATAATAATTCTTCTCCACTATGCAAATTTGTAAACAAACACATAAACTAAAACCGAAACCGAAACCAAAACCAAAACTAACAACAGAGAAAGAGAATCACATAGGGAAAAAAAAAACTAAAAAAATAAATAAATTTATGGAGTGATAGAATGTTGCTTCCAACAACTTGGATCTTGCTCAACCCAATTCGTCAACTTTTCTGCCAGTGTCCACGAAGTCTACGAGTTTAAATGACTAATTAGATTATTTTTTAAATAAGACTTGAAAATTGATTAATTTATCCCATTAAGTGAATTAGAATTTTGATATATATATATATATATAATTATATTACTAAATCATAATTCAAATTTAGATATTGTCATATCTTTTGAGATTCATATCTAAATTCATATCTTTTTCTATTTTTTATTTCTGTGTGGTTTCTATTTGTTTTTTCTTCAATTATTTAAGGTGGATTTGTGGGTTTCTATTTTTTTTTTTAAATTTAATTTATCTATAATTTATATTTGTTTTTAATTATTATTGTTTTATGTAAATTATGATGTGAGTTAGGTATATAATAAACATGTGAGTTCTAAAGTATGGTGGTGGGAAATATTTTTAAATTAGATTTATTTAGATAGACTTTCAAAAATTTTAAAATTTAAAATTGGACAATGAGAGGCAAAAGAAAGATTTTAACTAATAAATAGAAATCAAATTTATTAATTTTATCTATTTATATATCTGATTTTTAAAGTTTTTTTTTTTTTTGGGGTTATGTTATAATATAATATATAAGATGTAATAAGATATAGATAAACACCCACAACTCTTATGAAAAATATTATCTGATTTTTTGGGGAGAGAAAATAAAAGCAAATTTTAATACTTTCTTTTGAAAATCGATGAGAGAGATTGGGATGGAGATATTATGAAATATTTTTGTTATCTTTCAATTTGAAATCAATAAATTAAGGGATAATTACTATTTCTAAAATAATTAAATAAATAAATCAGCTAATAGTTCATTTTAGTCTATTTTGTAAATTGAAATATCAATAATTTTAGAATGAGAGTTATAAGCTCTTAGGAGGCTTCTCACTAAAAATCATATTTTACTTATATAATGTACTAGCGTAATACTCGTGCTATGCACAGTTTCAAATAAATAATTAATAGTTAATATTAAAATTAAAATTAAATAGTAAAAAAATAAAATTAATTGAAATTTAATTATTTTTATCGCAATTTCGCTCCCCCCCCCTCTCCCTACCATTAATGCTATGTTTTAATTCTAAATAATAATAACATGAATCATAGCATAATTAGTAAAACTTAAACAAAAATTATGATAAATTTTAAAATTGAACTTTTTAATTTTTATTTTTAGGAACAAAAACTACACTTATGATAAAATATAAATACATAATTATTTTCAAAGAGTTTCATAATTTTAGTTTGCCATAAATTAGATGACATCATAAACTATGTGAAACTCAATAATTATTATCATTATTTTTACTAATTACATTTTTTTAGTTTGCCATATAATAATAATAATAATAATAATAATAATAATAATAATAATAATAATAATAATAATAATTTTTTGTGAAACTCAATCTAGCAAAATTTGTTTAAATCAAAAAATTTAATAACAAAATGAAAATGACAAATAATAAATTACTAGTGACCCTTATTCTTTTATCTTTCCTGAAATCGGGATTTACGTACTAAGTACATTTTTTAGATTTTCTTACACTCGCTAGTTTTGGCATCTAACATTGGCCCCTTTTTTTATTCTGCTCTATCGCTCATCTTTTCTTAACGAATCTTCATTGCATGAGTGTAATTTTTTAAAATTAATTTATAGACAATAATACCCCGTGCTATGCACGGGTTTAAATAAATAATTAAAAATTCATTTGAAATTAAATAATAGCATAAAATTTATTTATAAAAATAAATAAACTGTGGTAGAATGTATTTTTTAAAAAGTGCAATAAAATTATAAAAACTATATTTGCAATGAAATATAAATGTATTTTGTCTTATAAGTTTTGCAATTTACTTTATTTTATGTTAGAAATAGTCCAATCATATAATAAATTATATTTGACAATTTATTAACTATCCATCGTCTATTTTGTAAAAGTTTATAAAAATATGTCTATTAGTTTTTCCTATGCCATAATTCACAAATACAAAAGAATAAAAGATGGCTTGATTTATAATTGTTCTAGATACTAAAAGTGACATAATCCAATTGACTCAACAACTTGGCCATGACCTAATCATTAGAGAATTGTCTTAATCTATGTCTAAGTATGAACCACTTAACTCATTTATTTATTAATGGTGAATAAATATATGTTAGTATTTTTTATATTAAAATATTATATATATACATATATGCTTATGCATAGTTATTAAAAAAATTCAAACTTTGATAAATTTTATATTTATATTTAAAATTATTACATGAATAGTTAAGTATATTTATGTGTGAAAAAACTATCCAAGGTCAACCTAAAATATAGACATTGTTCTAACCATATTTTGGACCTAATTTAAAATTTTAATCTGTCAATTAATAGTGAGTTATTAAACAAATTCAAATTTTGATAAAATTTTATCTTTATATTTAAAATTATTACACGAATAGTTAAGTATATTTATGTGTGAAAAAACTATCCACGGTCAAACTAAAATATAAACATTGTTCTAACCATATTTTATATTTGATTTAAAATTTTGATTGGTCAATTAATAGAAATAGTTGGTAATAATCAATTTAAATTTCACGTTTAAATTATACTATAATTTCTTAGGTTTTGTATAGTATGAACTAATTTGAGAGATAATACTTGCAGTAAACATTAAAAGTAGTTTGGAAGTTAGATTAAGATCATTTTTTATGCCAACAATTAAATTCTTGGAGAATTATCTTCATTCATACTCAATTCATGATCACTTAACCCACTTATTTTTTTGTTTTTAAAATTGATAAATATATTATGATTACTTTTTTATAACCAAAATAAGAAAATGTGTGTATATTTTTGGCATATTTATTTATTTATTTATTGTAAAAAATTTATATATTTATATTAAAAATTCTTACACAAATAATTAAGTATATTTATGTATGAAAAAATTATATAATACTGGGTCCTAGAATATAGAGTTTGTTCTAGTCTTACCTTGGGCTCGATTTAAAAATTGATCAGTCAATTAGTAAAAACAGTTAATAATAATCAATTTAAGCTTATGGTTAATAATTTGTTAAGTTATGATGGGTATGAACCAATACTTAATCAAATATTAAAAGTAGAGTAGAAACTAAATTTAATTTATTTTTATGTTATGTATCAATCTAATTTTTAGATAATCGTTTTGGTTAACACCCAACCATCACATATTGTCCACTTATTTATTTTTTAAAATGGTAAAAATATTGTAAAATATGAATATATATTTTGGCGTATTTATTAATATTCTAAAACCATAATTAAGAAATTATATATTTATTCTTAAATAATGTCTAATATTAATTTATATTTACATATGAAGAAATTATTTAAGATCAGATTAAACTAGTTCATAAATTTTATTTTTAGCATAAAACTTGACTGAAGGAGTGAAGTCTCAAAAAAATTATAATTTTTAATTTAAATTACTATTTAATATAAATTTTCACGTAAAATATTTTAATATTTTAAAAATAATTAATTATTTGTGAAATGAAGTTACCATTATAAAAAAACACTAAAAAAATTATTTTTTCATAGTGTGAAAATCTATTAACTAAAGAATTAAATTGATGAGATACAGATTTTTTTTTTTTTTTTTGGAAACAAAATCAATGAATGAGGCTAATATAAAGGGTGTTTATATTCATACAAACTTAATTTCTTTTCACACCCATCACATGTATTAAAAAAAATTATAATTTAGGCATAAATATTAGTACATATGAGTGTACAAAACAAATCAAAAAAGGAAAAAAAAAAAAAGTGTACTTGGAAATTAAATGTTTGTAATTAAATCAAAATATTTTGAAGGTTCTTAATTTTTATCATGAATTTAAAGATTTGAAAGCAGTTATATATGATATGAATAATATAGTAATATAGTAAAAAGAAAGTTTTAATTTATTTTAATGAAATAAAAATCAATGGAAGACGATTAGGTTCGAAATATATGGGATTTTTTTTTTCCTTTTTCAAAACTATAAATTATGGAATTATTAATATTTTGAAAACTATTACTTTAATAGATTAGCCAATGCTAATTTTAAAATTTATTTTTTAATTCAATAAAATGACAAATTTATTATGAGATTTTGGAACTCCTACAATACTCCTCATGAAAACCCCCCTTTTTGTTTATATAATCTATAGATAGATTTGAGAAAATTATTAATTATGAATTTTAATTATTAATATTGATAAAGTTTAGAGAAAATTGGTGATAAATTCAATCTAAAAATGGTATAAGACATTAGGTCCAGTAAATATTTTTTATTTGTGAGAAATCCACACTTTGTGAAATAGTTTGGTGAGAAATCCTAAATAACATTTTGTTTTTTATTTTAACCCTTGACCTTTTTTTATCTGCTTGACTTTTCATTAATTATTTGTTCAAATTTATATCTATCTGTTTATTTTTTTTCTATCTGTTCAAATTTTGTCTATCTGTTCAAATATTTTGTCTATATATTCAAATTTATATCTATCTGTTCAATTTTTTTGTCTATCTATTCAAATTCTTGTTCTATTTTTTCCTATTTGTTGAAATTTCTGTGTGTGTAAAATTTTATCTGTTGAAATTCTTGTCCTATCTTTTCCTATCTGTTAAAATTTTTGTTCTAATTCTTTGATCTATTTTTCTCCTATATGTTGAATTTTACAAGCCTATTTTTTTTCTTATTTTTTAGTTTTTTTTATCTGTGAAAACTCATTTTATATTCTGACTTATTTGTAATTTTTTTAATCTGTTACAATTTGTTTCATCATCTTCATGATCTCATCATTATCAACAACAATAACAACAACAACAAAAACCTAAACAGATAACCAACACATATATGAACAAGAAGAACAACAACAAAGACACATACACAAAGACAGATAGATCAACAACTACACAGATATCACAAAGATCAATAACTGCACACATACAAAGATAAATAGATGCATTGATCAGAGATCAGAAAAACACACATACAAATGTATGAGAAGGTTCAAGAACGTCGTTGGAAAATTCGATGATCTTCGAAAATCCTTAAAGAAAAATTCGAATTCTCTAGAAGATGATGAGAGGTTTAAATTCTTCAATAGTCTCAACTAAGAACACAAAAGTAAAGAGATGATGGAGATAAGAGATTGGGTGAAGAAGAAGGCAAAGTAATTAAAGAGAGAATAATGGCAAGGCTCTCCCATGGATCCTTCACTTTCACTCTCAAGGTTGATAATGAAGAAGGGAAATTACTTCTTTCCCAAGAGTTATCTCTCCAAAATCCATCCTTGTAAATTTATGGGTTGGTGCTATTTATAGGCACCTCATGATGTAGGATGGAGCCCATCTGCAAGGCACATGGGGAATATTCTCTCTAACCACCTTGTCCGAGGATGAGGAAAACCCTTGAAGAGGAGATCAACCTCTCGGCGAACCCTTCTTCTTAGCCACACCTAACGAATGATCCCCAATCATCCCAAAGGGTCAGAGGTAGTCCCAGAGGACGGCCTGCCGCAGAAGGGTCAGGGGTAGTTCAAGAGAGCGCCATGCCGCAAATATTATCGAGTCTCAGGGACCCCCTAGATCGTGCCACCTCGACCCGGGTATAGACTAGTTTAACCGAACAGTGAATTTATCTCCACTCACCGTCCTCGGGATCGGGTCCTTTATTTGAACTCCATTACGCCCATGGTTCTGGTGCGTAGATCCCGGAAAGGTCCAAGCCCGCAAGTGTTCTGGGACTCATTAACGGAGCGACTTCTAGATTGCGTCTGAATCCGTTCGAAGCCAAGTGCTTAGGATCTCTAGGTTCATGGATCCGAACCCTTTTCGAGTCCGAGTGCCTCGGATCTCTAGGCTTGCTCAATATCCTTTCGAGTCCGGGCCCGAGTAAGTCTCCAAGTCTCTAAATTCGTGGATCCGAACCCTTTCGAGGCTTAGAGCAATTCAGCCCGTTTGATGGTAATAAATCCGGGCCCACCAATCTTGGACTTGCGATAAATTCAAGCCCATCAACCTTGAACTATTGGGCCTAATTAATTTAGTGGACTCAAATTAGCTCTTCTTACATTTGCCCCTTGCGTGTATGAGAAATTTTAGTTTTTTCGGACATGCATAATTTCACATTTTCAGCCATGCTTCGCATTATGTCTTTGGAAATATTTGGTCTTGACAGAGTCTATGAATAAAGCTGATGGCTCACCATAATTTTTTAGATAAAATTAAAAATAATAACAATAAAGATAATAAGAAATCTTTTTTTTTTTTTTTAATCTTTATGCTACGTTTGGCACATATACATTTTCATGCTTTTGATTTATTCTCACAAACAAAAACAAATCAAAATTTAAATATTTAATGATCCACCCACCAAGAATGATCAAGAATTAAATTCCTCCCTCCAAGAAATGGTCAAACCCATATATTTTTTCTTTTTATCTTATCTTGTACCCTTGCTTGGGCCCACGCAACTTTTCTTCATCATTTTGATTCAAATGCCTTTTGAAGCCAAATAAACCCATCAAAGAAATAATATTTCTTCGCAAACAAAAAAAAGTCGTAAAAGGTTGGCCCCTTATGTATATATATATATATAGAATATCTAAGGGCATATTACATGCATCTTACCTCTTTTTTTTTTCTATTCAAAGAAAAAGACAATAACCCTAATCAATAGCCCCTCATATTTTTAGTACCAAAAATGTTTAAGACCCTCTTTTCTCTCACCCCTTTGACCCCTTCTCTTTTTTGATTGGCTACTTTTTCTTTTGCTTTTTTTTTTTTTTCCTTCTTCTCCAATCACCACCTGCCACGTGTGTGTAGGGATTGTGGGGATGGTGATTGAAGGGGTCTCTATCAATGCTCTTTTGATACAGCCATTTCAGCTCTTTCTCTCTCTGCCGAGACCACCAACTTTATTTGTTTATTTATTGGCAAACCCTATTTTCAGCCTTCTCTCTCTAAAAGAGAGACCAACTCAAGCTACCTTTTTTTTTCAACAAATCAGAGGCCAATGCTATGCTCTCCTTCTTCAACAAACCAGAGGCTCTACCCTACGTTGAAGACCACTGCCATTTGCATATCGTCCATCGTCGCAGCTCCAAGCAACACCACTGACCTGTTCCAACTCCAACCATTGCGAACGTCACGACCTAGATCCAAACACTCCAGAGTTCGCTGACCAGCACCGACGCCGACTCCTCAGCGACGTCACTGCCGCTTCTGGCCTTCGACTGCCGAGCTCGACCACTATTGGACTCTCTGCTGCAACTTCGCCATTAATCCCGACTGCCCAGAGCCGACCACACCGTTGCCCATTCAACGTGACATGTGTGGTTGCCAACTCCTCTACAACACCACTGCTGCCTCTGGCTTCGAATTGTCCAACGCCGACTACGCATGTTGCCCGTTCAACGCGACATACGTTGTCTTGCCCAATGCCATTTAGCTCATCACTGGTCCTCCAACTTAGCTTATCAACACTCTTCGGAGTTCCAAACCCCCAGATCTTGGTCTTGATTTCACACCCACTGAAATTCATCGCCATTAGTTCCAGCCATGATTAATCAACACCAACCACGCCGCCGACTCAGCGCGGTGCTGGTTTGCCCAGCTCTCTCTTGCTAATTTTGGTTTTTGTTGATTTAAACCCTTCATTGATTAGCTCCATTTTCCTTTGCTGCTTGTAAATCTGTGGGTAAGTATATATATATACATTTTTTTAAATTTTAGAGAAAGTTTTTTTGTGAAAACCCACTTCAGAATCTTGTGAAAACCCACTTCAGAACCTCTTGTAAAAACCCATTGATGCTGAATTTGATGTGTTGTGGGCTTTGCTTAAATATATATTTTGGGTTGAAATTTGATCTCCTGATCTTGAGATAACCACCACTCTTGCTGAATTTTGTTTTTGTAAGAAATTTTGGGCTGTGAATCTTGACTTGGAAGAGATATTCTTGCAATTTGTATGATAATATGTTGAATCTTGCTCATAAATAGGAAATATGTGAATCATGACTTGGAATGGCTATTCTTGCAATTTGTATGATAATCTGTTGAATCTCGCTCACAAATGGGAAATATAATCTTCAAATAAAAATATTTTGGATCTCGAGCCCTGAAATTTGTTACTGAACTTACTCTGTCCAGAGTCAGAGCCTTATATAAATTGAGTCTTTAATAGTGAATATTGTAATCTGAGAGAAAATGACCCACTTGAATCTTGTATACTCAGAAAATAAATTCTTGTATGAAATCCACGACCTCAGGGCCCTCAGAACCCGCACTAATGAGAGTAAGGGCTATCCCTCGGAAGTCCAAACAAAAGCACGGCTGTCTCTCAAGAGTCTGAATAGTAGCACACACCCTACTTCGGCAAGAAAGATCCCTCTAAAAGGCAACCAAGTCTACCAAGCTTGCACCAACAGAAGTAAAGATTGTCTCTCGAAAGTCTGAGCGAAAGCAAGGCTGTCCTTCAGAAGTCCAAGCGAAAACAAGGCTGTCCCTCGGAAGTCCGAGTGGATGTGCACTTCTACTTCGGCAGCTAATGGAAACAAAAGGCTATCCCTCGGGAGTTCGAGTAGGAGTCCACTCTACTTTGACAAGAAAGATCCTCAGAGCTCGTATTGATGAAAGCAACGGCTGTTCTTCGGACCCGCACTAATGAGAGCAAGAGCTGTCCCTCGGAAGTCCAAACGGAAGCCAGGCTGTCCCTCAAGAGTTTGAATAGTAGCACACACCCTACTTTGGCAAGAAGATCCCTTCTGATAGGCCACCGAGTCTTAAGGGTTGTTCTTCGAAAGTCTGAGTGGGAAAACACACTCTACTTCAGCAAGAAAGATCCTTGACACACTTTGAAAGTCTGAGTGGAAGAACACACTCTACTTCAGCAAGAAAGTTCCTTGAGGCTCGCACTGATGGAAGCGAGGTCTGTTCTTCGAAAGTCTGAGTGGGAGCTGTCACGACCCAAACCCGCCCCTGTAGGTTAGGTATCGCAACCGGCCAGTAATCCGTGGATTACCAAAGGCCCCTGAACAGATAAGCATATAGTAAAGGGTTGCGGAAGCGATAGTACAAAATAGATAAGATCCAATGAGCTGTGATAACGTACATGAGACAGAACATTTCAAAACTTATTCATATATACATAAACATGCCAGTCCGGATACACAATATTTACAAAGTATTTATGGAATGTACTTCTCAAGACCTGACTTTACAACAGTCACAGAGATTAGCATGAATACAAAAACAGCCATATAACGAGACTTCAATCGGAACCTCCTCGGGAGGCACAACGGTTGGCTGACAAAAACAGAACAGAAGGCCGTCAACTCTGGCCCTGGTCACCCACCGGCTCACCTACATACATAATATAAACTGTGGGCGGAAGCCCAGTGAATAATAACAGAGTAAAGAGGTTTTATGAATGATGTCCAGCACAAGTTAGGATCCAGTATTTAAACCAAAACATATTCAGACTTCAAAACAGAAGTAGATTTAGATACACACTCATGTTCATATTCAGATTTTTGCATAAGATCATACGTGGTCCACCCATTAGCTATCAGATCAATTTGGTCCAGAGACCCACATGCATAGTTGGTACCAACGACCATAAAGGTCCATATCTTGCGCGCAAGTAGCCATGGTATTGTTACCCCCAGGCAAGAGCCACGTGCAGATTGGCCACGGTATTGTTACCCCCGGGCGAGGGCCACGTGCAGATTGGCCACGGTATTGTTACCCCCAGGCGAGGGCCACGTGAACTAAAGGTGCCACAAATACTTTTTAGAAAATTAGACATTCATTCATAACTCGTAAGATAGCATTTCAGAAAACAGATCATACCATACCAGTCAGAAAATACTTAAGTTCAACATAACTTTACAGAGTTATTACTCACAGTGGGCCTTGAGACAGATAGATGGAAAAAGCTTGGTCAAACGGTACGTGGCACGTGACCTACACAACACATAACAGATGCACACCTGAAACACACATTCTAATAGTACAAAACTCATTTCATTGGCTCTCAGTGTGTTTCTAATCTCTTGTCCTCATTATGGGGTCTTAAACATGGCCTAGGAATGCCTAGGATGGAATGAGAATGCAAAAGTGCATTGAAAACCATTTCTCAAATTTTGCAGAAGATAAGGTCCACGCTCGAGCGTGGCTTTCCCCGCTCAAGTGGACATGAGCGGACATGCAGACAATGAAGCTCCGCTCGAGCGTGGACTTCCCCGCTCGAGCGGACTGCAAACTTATAAAAAAGTGCTGGATGCATGAAATTCACGCTCGACGGGCGCTCGACCCCCGCTCGAGCGTGTGACACAGACCCTCGCTCGAGCGTGGCTTCCCCCGCTCGAGCGGACTGCAAAACACACAAACTTCTGGGTATACGCATTTCACGCTCGAGCGTGACTCTCGCCACTCGAGCGGAAGTGCATATATTCAGGCTTCACGCTCGAGCGTGAAATTCCCCGCTCGAGCATGGGTCAAATTTCTGGAAAATCCAGATTGACCTCCAAGCATGAAACTCGACCTTCAACCATCCAAAACTCATTTTTCTGGGCCAAAACTTTGGAAAACACTTGGTAACCCACAAAACAACATGTTAAAAGCATCATTTCAAGAAATCATGGCCCAAGAGCAAACCAATTTGTGCAAAAATCAACTTGAACTTTATGAATATGCTAATAATTCAACATGCAAGAACCTCTTTGAATTCAAATCCTCCAAAACATAATCAAACTCGATAATTTGATGGAAAACAAGTTGAATGACCATAATGTGAGTGAAATTAACACATGCATGGAAGAAATCTTAGAATTCAAACTCAAAGCATGGAAATTTATGCATGCATGCATGAATTAATTCCTCAATTCAACATTTTAACCTAATTCCTAGCTTTAGACACTAATTAACCATGAACCATGAAAGAAACAATTCAAATTCAAGTTCAAGGGGGGGTGAAATCTCTACCTTAGGTCTTGAATTCTAGGTGTAGGAGCTCAAATATGCAATTCTTCTTTAATTTCTTCTAAGTCTCCAAGCTAAATCTCTTGCTGAACTCAAATTCTCCTACTCTCCTCTCTCTCTCGAATTGGTCTAAGAAAGAATGAAGGAATGATGCAAAAAGATGTAAAATCTATTAATGGCCTAAAGTGCCCACTAGTGGCAAAAATGCAATTAATTCAAGTTGATGTAATTTAACTTATTTAATCATACCAAATCAAATTTAAATTAAATCTACCATAAAATCACATATATTCTAACTAGTATGAAACACTAATCAATTTCGAAATCGGGCGCCGATAAGGCTTTCAATTCGCAGTTCAAAGTCTAACCATGAACAGATCATTTTATGGCAAACAGATAGAAACGCAAAAATAATGCAATACATATGCAAATTAATTCCGGATTCCTTCTAAATTACTGTTAGACAGAACTAATCATGGATTAGCATTAATCGGAGGTCGGGGTTATTACAGGAGCACATACTCTACTTCAACAAGAAAGATCCTCAAAGCTCACACTGATGGAAACGAGATTTGCTCTTCGAAAGTCTGAATGGGAGCACACACTCTACTTCAACAAGAGAGATCCTCAAAGCTCGCACTGATGGAAGCAAGATCTGTTCTTCGAAAGTCTGAGTGGGAGCACACACTCTACTTCAACAAGAGAGCTCCTCGAAGCTCGCACTGATGGAAGCGAGGTCTGTTCTTCGAAAGTCTGAGTGGGAGCACACACTCTACTTCAACAAGAAAGATCCTCGAAGCTCGCACTGATGGAAGCGTGGTCTGTTCTTCGAAAGTCTTAGTGGGAGTACGCACTCTACTTCAACAAGAAAGATCCTCGAAGCTCGCACTGATGGAAATGAGATTTGCTCTTCGAAAGTTTGAGTGGGAGCACACACTCTACTTCAGCAAGAAAGACCCTCGAAGCTTGCATTGATGGAAACAATGGCTGCTCTTCGGAGGTTCGAATAGGAGTACACTCTACTTCGGCAATCAATGGAAGCAAAGGTTGTCCCTCAAAAGTTCGAGTAGGAGTATATCTACTTCGACAAAAAAGATCCTCCAAGCTCGCACTGATGGAAGTAAGGGCTATTCTTCGGAAGTTCGAGTGGGAACACATACTCTGCTTCAACAAGAAAGACCATTGAAGCTTGCACTGATGGAAATAAGGGATATTCTTCGGAAGTCTGAGTGGGACCACACACTACTTTAGCAAAAAAGATCCCTTCAGGTTGGTAACCGAGTTTACTGTTCCTCTTTCTTCTTTGAAGGACAACAAAAATTGAAAACTGTTTCAAGCAACATAACACAATGAAGATACATAGTATAGAGAAAATAACTTCTAATAGAGATACACAATATGGAGGAAATAACTTGCTTCATAACATAAGAAAGACAGAATTTCTTGGACAATGCCGTAAATACAAATTATAAATGTCATGGATAGACTTCTTCTATAGAATGTTGACATTTGCCTCTAGAGTTGCAAGGTCATTTGGAAAGCTTTCACCAGCTGCTCGAGCTGTGGCCGTCTTACACCATCATAGCCACGTCTTCTAAGGTATCCTCAGGGCCGGCCCTGAGTTTGTCGGGGCCTAAGGCGAACTTCGGAAATTGGGGCCCTTTTATATTGAAAAAAAAAATTCATGAATAAAATGATAAATTATAACTTTTTTATTTGTTTGTAGCTATAACAAAATTTACTTACACATATAATCATTAAAATTATAAACAAAACAATTTAATAAAACAAAATTAGAACAAAAAAATTAGGAAAAAAGTATTCAATTAAAATTGATAAAGACCTAGGTAAAAACATTTGAGCAAAATTATTTATTCTACTAAAATCTAATAGATAAAGAAGGTAAAAATAAAAAATAAAAAAATAGGACCCATATATTGTATGTATTATTTTTCTTGAGCCTAAACACTTTTTTTTTTAATATATATTTTCATTTTAATAAATATGGACCAAACTACACTTATAAATAAATATGGAGTAAATCATACATGGACCCAAAAAAATATTTTGGGGCCCTTTAAATTGATCCTAAAACCAAAAAAAAAAAAAAACATTGAGCCTATAATATTTTACCAAATTTAGGGGCCCTATTTTTGAGCCAAATTTAGGAGCCCTATGTTATATATGTTTATATGTTTTACCAAATTTAGAGGCTCTATTGTTTTTTTTTATTTATTTATATATTTTCATTTTAATAAATATGGGTTAAACACATTTATAAATAAATATGGACTAAATTATACATGGGCCCAATAAAACATTTGGG
Source organism: Camellia japonica (assembly GCA_030407325.1). Lineage (NCBI taxonomy): Eukaryota > Viridiplantae > Streptophyta > Magnoliopsida > Ericales > Theaceae > Camellia > Camellia japonica. Next base: position 41,753,408 of record JAPPVO010000016.1, on the reverse strand, counting down.
GCCCTTTAAATTGATCTTAAAACCCCAAAAAAAAAAAAAAAAAAAGGTTGGACTTATAACAATTTTTTGAATTTGGGGGCCCTATTTTTGGGCCAAAATATGGGGCCTAAGGCACAAGCCTTACCTGCCTTAGGGCAGGGCCGGCCCTGGGTATCCTGGGGCTCCTGTTCTTTGAACTCTAGCTCATCTGCTTCGACTTTCTTTCTAAAGATCTTCTTAAGTGTCCAGCACTTTTCTGTAGCATGTCCTAGTGATCGGTGGAAAACACAATAATTAGGGCCCTCGCGGTCTCTCTTCGGCAAAAGCTCTTCGATATGAGGCAACTTCAGTTCCCCGTTTGCCACCCATTCTTTAACTAAGGCCTTCACCTCCTCAATACTACACGAAAAAAGAGTGTCATCTTCGCAGTGTTTACTCTTCTAACCTCTGAATTCCTCCTCTGCGACTTTCGGGTAGAAGACGCGGAAGCTGCAATGACAGAAGGTCCTCGGGATGACTTAAAGCTGGTTTTATAACTAGTCTCAAACCCAATCTCCTGAGATTAAGGTATGTTGATGTTCCGAGATGCTTCAATTAGTGCCGAGAAGGTAGGTAGCTTGTGGTTAACAAGAAGCATCTTGTATCCGTTCAATGCCCCTTCAACACAAATTTGGACCAAGTAGCTTTCCTCCACAGCCTCGTGACTGTCTATTGTTTTGTCTTGGAACCTCTTCACATATTCGGGAATGTTTTCACCTTCCCGCTGTTTTTCTTTACACAGGGCAAGTGTGGTCACTTTCTCGGCCACCTGAAAGAATTTGGCGTGGAATTTGTTGACCATCTCCTCCCAACTTCGAACAGAGTTTGGGGAGGACATGATTGAACCATGAATCCCCAAAGTCTCGATGAAACGAACAACATGTTCTCGAGCATTTCCTTGCTTGCCATTGAATTTGATGAACTTCGGCACCGTGTACCCCTCCGGGTATGGATAACTTAACATCTCGATAGAGTATGGTGGCTTGACATCCGGATCGGGCAAAGAAGGTAAAGTTCTCTTGCTCTGTTCGAGATCGAACATGGCTTGCACATTGGTAAGAAAGAGAAATTGCTGAGGGAGAGAACTTGATAGTGGTATTCCTGGAACTTGGCTTGTTGATTAAGGCCGAAATGTACATCATTGAGGCCGTTAATTAGAATCTCTTAACTTCACTTGCTGGTCAAACCGTATATTTTATGTGTATTGAATGTCAATCAGGTTGTACATCGTCGGAGCATAAAATGGGCAAAAAGACAAAATTTGGACAGAGTTGACTTTTTCTGGAAAAGTCAAACTGATGTTTTAAACCTGTTTGGAAGTGAGTAGAAGTATAAAAAGAAAAGGACAAGGCTTTTCTAGGGTTCTGAAATTGTTTGACCTAAAGAGAGGCTAGGGTTTGGAGAAGGAGAGTCTACCAAAGCTTCAAGGACTTCCATGGTGGTTTCTTCTCTCATCTTCTTCCTCTTTTCACTCCTCCATGAGTGGCTAGTCATCTTTTCTAGGGTTTTGATGAAACCCTAGCCATGTAATTATGTAGTTTTCTTTTTGATTTTAATTATGTAAAGGTTTGAACCATTGTATGGTGATTTAGAAGTTTCTTTTATATAATTTTCATTATTCCTTCGAATATTTGACTTTCTGTGATTGTTGAATGTTATCCATACAATTGTTTTCTTTTCCTTCACATTCAAGGTATGGGACGAACCATACTACGAGAACGAGTCGTATCACTACCCTAGTTTAGAGTGAACGATTCGTATTACTTGAGATGGTTCGTGCTCGTACATTGAATGTGATGATCTTCTTGTCAAATGCTTCGAACTTGTAGTTGCGAAACATTAATCCGTTCAAACCATAGCATAATTGATTTCAATTAGAAACCCTAATTATGTGGTTAGTGGTGAATTCTCTACCCTAGGATTTTCCCCCAATTCAGTAAACCCTATTTCAATTATTCTTGATAATTTAATTCCTTAGTTTAATTTATTCGTTATTAAATTAGGTTATAAACAACCAATCTTTTTATCAAAATTAATTTAGGAATTTGGCAATTAAATTAGTTTAATTTCACAATAGTCCCTGTGGATCGATACCTGGACTTGCCATTATTCTAATAGAATTTGGTATAGTTTAGTGATTATATTTTGGTGTGTTCAACGACCCATCAAATTTTGGCGCCGTTGCCGGGGACTTCTGGCGAAATTAGTTAATTTAAAGTTACATTCTTATTTTAATTTTTAGTTTAGGATTTTATGCTTTTGGTGTTGCTAAGTGTGCAGAGCGTTTGAAATTGGAGCTATCATTGAAGTGCAAGCGGAGCGCAGCCGAGCTTAAAAAAAAAAAAAAACCGCAGCACTAAAGTGAGTAAACAGAAGCAAACACTCACAAGCAAAGCACCAAAGTGCTAAAACGAAAGTCAAAGCTCAACTGGGGGTTGGAGACAACGTCTACACGTCAAGCATCCGCAAGACGAGTAAAGCGTTTTCGTTAAACCGCTGTGAGTATTTCTTCCTTTGGTATTTTGCTTTCATACTTAGTGCACAGAGTCGAACTTATTGTGTGTCTGTGGGTAGTGTATGCACGGGCGTCGTTCTTGTCGCCCTGAATTGTGGTGTTTGGACCTTGAACTAGAAAGGACCCTTAGGAGACTTAGGGCTTCTGCCCGTGTTCCTAGGCTTGAGTATTCATATTCATACATTGAGCCATTAGAGATGGCAGATCCTAATGTCCCGAATGTGCCCAACCGGACACTTAAGGATTATTTTACACCCACTGCATATACATCACCATCATGCATCCAATTACCCAACACCACTGCTGCTCATTATGAGATTAAGTCCAGCACCATACAAATGCTCCCATCATTCCATGGACTAACTCATGATGACCCTTATAAGCATTTGAATGAATTTCTGGAAATTTGCTCGACAGTGAGGATCCAGAATTTCACAAATGAGGCCTTAATGTTGCGATTGTTTCCATTCTCGTTAAAGGATAAAGCCAAACACTGGCTAAATTCTTTACCTGCTAATTCAATCACAAGTTGGGACCAATTACAGCAACGGTTCTTGGAGAAGTACTTTCCCATAGGTAAAACCAACCAACTTAGGCGAGCCATCACAAACTTTGCTCAAATGGATGGCGAGCAATTCCATGAGACTTGGGAAAGACTTAGAGACCTTCTCCAACAGTGTCCCCACCACCAAGTGCCTGATTGGCAACTTGTTCAAACATTCTATTATGGCTTAACTGAGCCACACCGCCAAATGGTGGATTCGTCCTGTGGTGGGACATTTATGTCTAAAAATGATGCCGAGGCATGGCAATTGTTTGAGAACTTAAGTGATAATTCCCTTCACCATGCCTCCGCAGCCCGGCAAGTCCGGCAACCCGTAGTTGGAGCCCCGAAAAGAGGGGGCATTTATGAGGTCGGGCAAAACTTAGAGTTAGCCCAACAAGTAGAGGCACTATCCCGCAAGATAGACCACTTATTAGCTACGGGACATGCCCCTACCCAGCAAGATCAGCCTCAATTCCGTGAGGCATGTGTTATATGTGCGAGCCCTGCTCATGACTTGAGTGAGTGCCCTTCGGCATCACAATTTCCGGAGTTAGTCCAAGAGCATGTGAATGTGGCTCAAGGATTCTCCAACCCGGGTAATGACCCATACTCCAACACATATAATCCGGGATGGAGAAATCACCCTAATTTCTCATGGAGACCCCCTTCACAAGGCACTTCTTACAATCCTCCACCACCAAGGCAGAATTTCAATAATTTTGCCAACCAATCATCCTACCAACCACCGCAACCTTATCGACCCCCACAACCGTACCGGCAACCACAACCCCCGCCTGTTCCTCAGGGCAACTCTGCCTTTGAGACTCAGGTGTTGGAAGTTCTCTCAGAACTTAAGGGGTTAGCACCGATAGTTCACTCCCACACTCACTCTATTGCCAAGATAGAGACCCAATTGGGTCAAATGGCTAACAACATGAATCGGAGAGAGGAGGGAAAATTACCAAGTCAAACTGTGGCCAACCCTAAGGGACAATACGGGGCAGAGAGTTCGGGTGGGAATGGTAAGCAACATGAGCAAGTGCAGGCGGTGGTTGCTTTGAGAAGTGGTAGGGAGTTAGAGCCTCAGTCAGTTGCGTCTGATGCAACTAGAGTTAAGAAGGGTGACCACGGGGGTACACCTAATACGAGCAAGGGTGAGGGGGAAACACTTAAGAGGGATGACTTAGTCCCTAGCACTCCATATGTGCCTAAGGCACCCTTTCCCCAATGCCTTGATACACCGTCCCCTTTTAATAAGAAGCGGCATCTATGGAGGCAATGATGGATGTCTTTAAACAGGTAAAAATCAACCTCCCCCTGTTGAGGCGATTAAGCAAGTACCATCATATGCCAAATTTCTGAAGGACCTTTGTACGCAAAAGCGTAAATCTAGGACACATGTGTCCCAAAAGGTCCTACTCACGGAGCAAGTAAGCTCCATCTTGTTGAATGACACACCTCCTAAGCTTAAGGACCCGGGAGCCCCAACCATTGCATGCATTATAGGGGACCATTTCATTGATAGGGCCTTATTGGATTTAGGGGCTAGTGTCAATTTGTTGCCGTACTCTGTGTACGAGGAATTTGGGCTTGGCGAGTTGAAGCCCACTACTGTCACTCTTCAATTGGCTGACCGGTCCCTCAGAGTGCCACGTGGCATGATTGAGGATGTACTAGTTAAGGTTGATAGGTTCTACTTTCCTGTTGACTTTTTGGTGTTAGATATGGAACCGGTAGCCAGTTCTAAGAAACAAATCCCGGTGATCTTAGGTCGACCTTTCTTGGCTACGGCCAATGCATGCATCAATTGTCGGACCGGGGTTATGGAAGTTTCATTTGGCAACATGCAAGTGAAACTTAATATTTTCCAAGCATCCCAACAACCTCATGAGAGAGAGGAGTGCTTATTAGTGGATGTTGTGGATGACATTGTGGAGGAGGCTTTGCCTTCCATTCTTGTAGAGGACCCTTTAGAGGCTTGTCTAGCTCATTTTGGGTTTGAAAATTTTGATATTGATGGATCAGTTGAGGAGGTATTAAAATTGTTGGATGCGGGTATTATATACCCCATCTTAGATAGCAAGTGGGTGAGTCCCACACAAGTGGTGCCCAAGAAATCGGGCATCACCGTTGTTGAGAATGAGGGAGGAGAGTTAGTCCCCACACGAACCACTACTGGGTGGCGAGTGTGCATTGATTATAGGAGACTAAATTCCTCGACTAGGAAGGATCATTTTCCTTTACCCAGGGGTTTGATGGACCCATTTTATTATGCTTGATAGATTGATTCCTTATTTTTTTTATTATTTTATTTTTATTTATTTATTTTTTCCCTTCTATGTTATTCTGTTTTTCTTTATTCTCGTCATGTTTTATTAGCGTCTAGGAGACTTTAAATCCTCTAAAGGTGTAATTCCATTGGTGTTTGCCTTGCCCGAACGGCATCTGACGGTCTAGTATAGCCACCTAACCGTGTTTGTAGTGAGTTCCTAGGAGACCAACTGAGACGGTGGAAACTAGAGTTCGAATGGCAAAGCCTAGAACACAAAGGTTTGGAATTTCCGAGACTAGAGTCTGGTTTAAATACCCAGGGGTGTGGAAAATTGCTTCAAAATTACCTCGACTTGAACTCTGTATGGCAGCCCCATAGGTTGAGGTAGCTTTATGCGCTTCGATTCTGGATACCGAACCAACCTAGTCTATCACCCTGTTGGAGAATAGGGAAAGTTACAAACACAGTTAGGGAGAAAAGTAGTACCCGTGGTTTTCGCGTGAAGATTATACCTTTAATGGCCAATCCGTTATTTTCCCATGTGTTATATTTATTTCGGATGTCAATTGGAGGTAGAAATGGTTTAGTATATTTGGGTTATACTAGCCCGAAGGCTATAAACTACGCTGGGTTTTATTACTTGGGGGATTCTGAAGTGGCAACTTTATGCCATAACTCTGGTGCCTTTTGTTAGGTGCTGAGAGTAGTTAAAAAAAAAAAAATGCTTTCATGTTTATTTTCTGTGTTTAAAAAAAAAAAAAAAAAAGGGTTATACTTGTTCAATTTAAAAAAATATATATATATATATATATATTGTTGTTATACATGTCCAATTGTAAACAAATTCAAATTTTCTTTTTTTTTTCAAAAAAAAAAAAAAAAAAAAAAAATTCTTTGCATAGGTTGCCCCCTGCTTTATAAGCAGGTGCGGCGGCGGAATCCTTCACCGAGCCGCACGTGCGGCTTGGGCCCCGCACGTGCGGGACGCCGATTTTCAAAAAAAAAAAAAAAAATTTATTCGCGAGGGACAAATCGCCGCAGGTGCGGCGCATGTACGGAAAGTTTTGATACGCCTCATGTCTTGTTTTGTTTTTGTTTTATTTTTTTATTATTTTTTTTAATTTCATTTTTAATTTATTTAAGTAAATAAATTTTAACAATAAATAAATAAATATACAATTGTTTTATTTATAATTATATATATTAAAAAAAATCGTTTTATTTATTTATTTTCATTTTCTATTTTTTATTTTCGTAAAAAAAAAATAAAAAAAAAAAAAAAAACAAACTCAGCAATAATGGTACTAACAATAATCCTAATTTAATTTTTTTTTATTTGCTATATTTGTTTAGTTTACATTGTTTCGTTCATGATTCTCATTCGTTTAATTATTTTTAATTTTTTTTTTTTTATTTTTTTTGTTTTTATTTTTTTATTTTTTTTTTTTTTTTTAGTTCGTGATTTTATTTTTATTTTTTCTATTCTATGATATAATTGTTCATTTAATTATTCAGTAGTTTCGTTTTTATTTTATTTTTTTCTTCTCTTCTAAAAAAAAAAAAAAAAAAAACACAAAAATCTAAAAAAAAAAAAAAAAAAGAAATGTGTGAAGTGTGTATATGTTACTCTCTGCCTACCTGGATGTGCATACAATTCTGATAATATTCTCTCATTTCTCTTTACTTTTCCATTGAGGACCATGTCATATTCAAGTTGGGGGATGAGGATTATATTTTGTGCATTTCTATTTTGCTCATAATTTATACTTATACCTGTTTCACTTGATTACATTACTTCACTTGATGTGACTTTTTGCTAGTAGGGTAATGATATTTGCATATGTTAATTGGAGAGTATAGTAGACTTGTATGAAAAAGGTTTATTGGGTAGATACTTGCATGTGATGTTTGCACGAGGAGAGTTGTCTGTGTTTGTGATTTTAGTACATTTGTCATGAGTATGCCTTAATTCACATGAACACACTATCATAGCGGTGATCTTTTTATTATAATCCCTGGTGTACATCATTGATAATAGCTAGAGTTGCAGAAAAAAATAAATGAGGAGCCAAGATTCTTAAAAAAAAAAAAAAAAAAAAAACACTTGACTTGTTTGGGTTCGTAGCCTTTTTAACTCGAGTTATTAAGCCCGTAGGGGTGTCTTTACACCTAATGCCCTAAAACCGTCTGGTTTGGGAGTCATTAGCCCAAAACTTGCTACATGGGTTGATTAGAAAGCTTAAGGGACTTGGACATTGCACAGTTAAGGACAAATAAGAAGAATGACTTGTTCGGATTCGTAGCCTTTTCAACTCGAGTTATTAAGTCCGTAGGGGTGTCTTTACACCTAGTGCCCTAAAACCGTCTGGTTTGGGAGTCATTGGCCCAATGCTTGTTAAATGGGTTGATTAGAAAGCTTAATGGATCAGGACATTGCACAGTCATTTAAAAAAAAAAAAAAAAAAAAAAAACTACTTTTGAGAATCTTGGCTGCAACAGGTTGGTTTTTTCTGTATATGTTGGGTGTTATTATGAGTTACACTGGGCTATTATAGTGGATAGTTAACTAATATGGAGATTGCACTTTACACCAAGGTACTCATGACTTGTTTACTAGCATGCACAAGTACAGGGAACTTTACTTTTGTATTAACTGAATTGTGGTTTTGACTCAATAGGTTCCTTCATGCTTGTCCACTGTGTCTTTAATGACTCATGATGTCTCAATATCACACTGTAGTGGCACATAAGTTGATTGTTAGGTGGAGTAGTGTGGTCATTTGTTGTTGAGTATATATGAATATGTTAATTGTTTGTGGGTATCATTTCTGGAAACCCTCACGAGACTTTACTCGTCCACTTGGGGTAACCTTGTGGTTTAAAGGCTTGTTGCATATGCTAAATGTAACCGTTTTTCCCACGAAAGAGGAAATAGATAGATTTTGTTTTATTTTATTTTATTTTATTTTACTTGCTTGAGGACTAGCAAGTAGTAAGTTGGGGGATGTGATTAAGGCCGAAATGTACATCATTGAGGCCGTTAATTAGAATCTCTTAACTTCACTTGCTGGTCAAACTGTATATTTTATGTGTGTTGAATGTCAATCAGGTTGTACATCGTCGGAGCATAAAATGGGCAAAAAGACAAAATTTGGACAGAGTTGACTTTTTCTGGAAAAGTCAAACTGATGTTTTAAACCTGTTTGGAAGTGAGTAGAAGTATAAAAAGAAAAGGACAAGGCTTTTCTAGGGTTCTGAAATTGTTTGACCTAAAGAGAGGCTAGGGTTTGGAGAAGGAGAGTCTACCAAAGCTTCAAGGATGTCCATGGTGGTTTCTTCCCATCTTCCTCCTCTTTCCACTCCTCTATGAGTGGCTAGTCATCTTTTTCTAGGGTTTTGATGAAACCCTAGCCATGTAATTATGTAGTTTTCTTTTTGATTTTAAATTATGTAAAGGTTTGAACCATTGTATGGTGATTTAGAAGTTTCTTTTATATAATTTTCATTATTCCTTCGAATATTTGACTTTCTGTGATTGTTGAATGTTATCCATACATTGTTTTTCTTTCCTTCACATTCAAGGTATGGGACGAACCATACTACGAGAACGAGTCGTATCACTACCCTAGTTTAGAGTGAACGATTCGTATTACTTGAGATGGTTCGTGCTCGTACATTGAATGTGATGATCTTCTTGTCAAATGCTTCGAACTTGTAGTTGCGAAACATTAATCCGTTCAAACCATAGCATAATTGATTTCAATTAGAAACCCTAATTATGTGGTTAGTGGTGAATTCTCTACCCTAGGATTTTCCCCAATTCAGTAAACCCTATTTCAATTATTCTTGATAATTCAATTTCTTAGTTTAATTTATTCGTTATTAAATTAGGTTATAAACAACCAATCTTTTTATCAAAATTAATTTAGGAATTTAATAATTAAATTAGTTTAATTTCACAATAGTCCTTGTGGATTGATACTTGGACTTGCCATTATTCTAATTGAATTTGGTATAGTTTAGTGATTATATTTTGGTGTGTTCAACGACCCATCACTTGTCGACCCGAAGACTGAACTTAGAGTGACTTGGCCATTTGGGTGTTGAGAATTCATCATCAGTGAAGACACATAACGATATTGGCCATCGGCACCTATGGACATGCCATTTGGTGATGAGACGTTGCATTGGGTCCCATAAAGTTCATTGCATGCCACGGCTATACTGGGTTGGACTTGCAAACTTAGAGTCGGAGCCAAAGGAGACCCACTTGGTACATGAGTAGAATTTACAATCAATAGAACAAAATTAGGCATTGATAGGGCACCATTTTGTAGAGAAATTTCTGTAGGCCATTTTGTAGAGAAATTTCTGTAGGCCTTCCTTGAACTTCCACAGCCGTTGGAACACCATTCATCGCGCCGGAAACTCCTCCAATCACCGCTGGACCATGGCTCGATCCTCCAAGTGCGTGATTTTGCGCTCCATGGGCCGCAGGTTGGCCATGACTTGTTCCTCCTAGCTCTTGATTTTGCACACCATTCTGTACATCTTCAGGGAGAATTTGGGGTGGATCTTGACGGTTTTGATCGTTCCCAACATTACTATGAAGTTGTTGATGCTTGTCAGTGCCAACTTGAACTCACCAACATGGTGTGGGTGAGATTTTGAAGGGTCGTGAGAATATCTTGTTGAGTGTGTTAGAGTCCTTGAATGGCTTCAAGGATTAAAGGTGCATCTTGAACTTGAGTCATCTCATCACCACCGTTGAAAGAGCCTTGTTGATGAACTTCTTCTTCTCTTGCCATCTTCACCAAAGTTGTGTAGATTCCGGATCTTGTTGAGACTATTAACTAATCCGCCTCCCTAGTGGAGTCGCCAAATATATGAGAGAGTTCAAGAACGTCGTTGGAAAATTCGATGATCTTCGAAAATCCTTGAAGAAAAATTCGAATTCTCTAGAAGATGATGAGAGGTTTAGATTCTTCAATAGTCTCAACTAAGAACACAAAGGTAAAGAGATGATGGAGATAAGAGATTGAGTGAAGAAGAAGGCAAAGTAATTAAAGAGAGAATAATGGCAAGGCTCTTCCATGGATCCCCCACTTTCACTCTCAAGGTTGATAATGGAGAAGGAAAATTAGTTCTTTCCCAAGAGTTATCTCTCCAAAATCCATCCTTGTAAAGCTATGGGTGGGTGCTATTTATAGGCACCTCATGATGTAGGATGGAGCCCATGTGCAAAGCATATGGGGAATATTCTCTCTAATCGCCTTGTCCAAGGAGGTGACCTCTCCGAGGATGAGGAAAACCCTCGAAGAGGAGATCAACCTCTCGGCGAACCTTCTTCTTAGCCACACCTAACGAATGATCCCCAATCATCCCAAAGGGTCAGGGGTAGTCCCAGAGGACCCCCTGCCGCAGAAGGGTCAGGGGTAGTTCAAGAGAACGCCCTGCTGCAAGTATTGCCGAGTCTCAGGGACCCCCTAGATCGTGCCACCTCGACCCGGGTATAAACTAGTTTAACTGAAGAGTGAATTTATCTCCATTCACCGTCCTTGGGATCGGGTCCTTTATTCGAACTCCATTACACCCATGGTTCTGGTGCGTAGATCCTAGAAAGCTCCGAGCCCGCAAGTGTTCTGGGACTCATTAACGAAACGACTTTTAGATTGCGTCTGAATCCATTCGAAGCCAAGTACTTCGGATCTCTAGGTTTGTGGATCCGAACCCTTTTCGAGTCCGAGTGCCTCGGATCTCTAGGCTTGCTCAATACCCTTTCGAGTCTAGGCCCGAGTAAGTCTCTAAGTCTCTAAGTTCGTGGATCCGAACCCTTTCGAGACTTAGAGCGATTCAGCCCGTTTGATGGTGATAAATCTGGGCCCACCAATCTTGGACTTGTGATAAATTCGGGCCCACCAACCTTGGACTATTGAGTCTAATTAATTTAGTGGGCTCAAATTAGCTCTTCTTACACACCCAAATCCAAAGACCACCATGGACGACCCAAATCCAAATCCAAAGACCACCATGTTGAAATCCAACATACTGATATTTCATTTGCTTGACGAGATCATATGTTGAGCTTGTTTTTGTGTTTGTTTCCAAGGTGAGGACTAGTCTCTTTGAGTGAAAACTCGTTCAATGGTGCGAGGCATGATCAGATCTACAGTCGAGAGCGACTATTCAAGTGACGAATCGAACCGAAACCTTAGAGTTAGGGTTTTCAAAGAGAGGTTAGAGTTTTCACAGAGAGAGAGACGCAGAAAGAGATGACGAAGATTTGACGTTAGCGATGGTGAAATGATGAAGCTCTGACGATGAAGGGTTGACGATAATCGGTGGCGACAGAGAGCAAAAAGAGAGAGAGAGAGTGTGTGTGTGTGTGTGAGTGTTTGTATGTAAGACTGAGACCGTGTATAACTATATATATATATATATAATAGGATATTTTGGTCATTTTGTGTAATTTTGTCCTTTTGGACAAATTATTTGAAGATCTGGACCTCTAGCCAAGAAAAATGCAAAATTAGATTTTTGGCCTGAGTGCCCTAAGAGCATCTCCAACCCACCCCTTTATAATTTTATATTTGAAGGATTTGCTTCTCCAATCTATCCTCTAAATCTATCTCTATTTGAAAGAAGGATGGGCTGATCTTCTATATTTGGAGAAAGGATGAAAAATAGAAGATTTTCTCTAAAATACTATTCATTCTATATTTTTTATTATATTACAAATAACTTTTAATATCTAAATTTAATTTTTATAAAATTGGTATCATTAAAAAGAGTGAAATTATACCTTTAAAATGAGTATAATATTAAAAATATATTTTACAAAAATTTCAAAATTAAATATTTGTTAACGAACAAAAATTATTTATTTTTTGATGAAAATATTTTCAAGAGAAATCTTTAGAGAAAAAAATAATGATTAATGTTTAAAAAAAATGGCCAACAAGTTAAAATAAATAAATAAATAAATAATTGTTGTTGATAACACCCATCCGGAAGAAAATGAAGGCTTGTGATTGGAATTTGAATGAATAGGGACATACTCTATATTTACTTTTTGAATAAAAAAATTTATTTTCATTCTCTTGGTGGGAGGATTGGGTTAGAGATGCCCTAAAGTTTATCATTAATTTATAATTATTTTTCAAATTCTACATTGATTTGAAAATTTTCCCCCTCTATACATGTAAGTTTCGTCTGATTTTTTACGGCGATTAAAGATTTGTGAATGGTGGACCCTATAAATTGCTCATGTTTGGTGCAATCAGAAAGTTGAAATTAAAAACATTTCTCTCTCAAATTTTAAATAATTATTTTTTTAAAATTTATTTAAATTAATTTTACTTAATAAATTATAAACAAAAAATGTACCAAATAATTTGACATAAATTTCTAAATTAAAATAAATTATAATTACCACCCAATTGAAGATCCATCAAGCAAGAACAGTTCACCAGTGATTATGGCCTTTTGTTGGGTTCCACAAAAATTATGGAAATCACATATCAGTGGAAGGTAGCAAAAAAATTATAAATTAATAATAAAAATTACAAATTTTAATTATTAAAATTAAAATTTATTTTATTAATATGTAATTATTTTTAAAAATCCGTCCTGATTTATAATTTCATCACAAAAATAAGTCCTAAATTTTTTTTAGATCCAAAAAAAGGATGTGCAGATAGGCTACTCCACACATCTGCCATGGAGCATTACCCCTTAATACCCACAAACATCTCTCGAAACCAAAACCGCATCTACGTCGGAGTCGAATCTAAGGTTCCAACGTACTCTTGGTATTAAGAAGTATGTGTAACCTAGGGGTGTAAATTTGGTCTGGCCTATGTCAGCCCTCGCGGGTTTCCGCCAAAATTCAGGCTAAGCCAGGTCGGCCAACGGACCAGAAAATTAGACCCAAACCCAGGGGGTATTCAGGCCTTGGATGGCCGGTGGGCCTGGGCCTGGGCCTAGGCTAGGGCTTGGGTAGGACTTAAACATTTTTTTAAATATTTTTTTCTATTCTTTTCACCAAAAATAACATTAGGCCTCAGGCAGGCCGAGGTTTGAGTGGGCCATGAGAAGGCCAATGGGCCGACCTAGGTAGGCTGGGTCGGACTTCAAAATGATGGCTCAGACCCATGATCTTAGGCTGGGCTTCGATCCAGTCCTAACCGGGTCGGGGCCACCTCGAACCGCGAGCGACTTTAGACCACCCACAGGCCGCAAGCCATTTTTACACTCATGGTATAACCACAATAATCCGCTATAGGAGAGACTTTAACCCAGGCGTTAAGCGAGTGCACAAGCTCCTTACCATTGAATCAACATATCATTGGTTAAGTCCTAATTACTAATTGTCGGCGTAACTTTTTAATAGTGAAGTGATTAACAATTTATAAGATTAATATAAGATTAGTTACCTAATTAGATTAGTCAAATAAATAATTCCCTCCGGTCCACGTTTATTTTACATTGAATATAAAAATATATAATTTTATTTATATATTTGTGTTACATTATTAGTTATAGAATTAAAAATTCATCATTTTTTTTAAAATAAAAATATTTATCAAAATCTAATTCAAATAACATTAAATTGTAACAAAATATCGGAATGTGAGTCCATTGAAACTCAAGGCCCAATTGTAGGAAGATTGGATCAGTCCATTTTTTTTAATTATTATTTATTATTTTGTAGTTACATACACTTGCACACATACAAGTGTGGCAACACTCTCGACTTCCATGTTGTCAATTATTTAATGTTTCGGATGATATAAAAAATGTAGTGAAATTTAAGTTATGATTGCATCTCATACGATATACTTTTAATTATTATTTATTATTTTATAGTTACATACACTTGCACACATACAAGTGTGGCAACACTCTCGACTTCCATGTTGTCAATTATTTAATGTTTCGGATGATATAAAAAATGTAGTGAAATTTAAGTTATGATTGCATCTCATACGATATGCACCAAAATGTACTTGTGGACTTTACACTAGTAGGATTCACAGCAACATCCGCTCTAGATAATTTGTGACTTGAAACAATAATTAAAAATGAGATTTTTTATCTAATAATTTTTTTTGGATAAAATTTTTATTAAAAATTTATTTTTCTAGCTTTTTGAGATGTAAAAATATTAATTAATTTATATTCAAGTTTTGCTTATAAATAATTTTCAATTGATAATATAACTAATCCACTTAATCTATTATTTCCTTTCTCTCTTTCTAAGAAACCCTAGGTGCTCTTTCTTTCTCTCCTTTTTAAGAGGGAGAGAAGTGCTTTTAACCTTCCTTTTCCCTCTCTTTTTTCTTCTGCAATTTCTATCACCATGTTAGCCACTATCACTCTTCTTGTCTCCATCATCGGCTTGCTACCAAAAAATTTCAAATTTAGTCTGAGATCTGATTCATGACCAAGATCCAATGTTATTAAATGCATTGTTATACGCTAGGCAACCACCTCAGATCCAAAATATTTTATTTTATAATGTAGAGGCAGGGATTAAGGTACCAAGCTACCTGTTGTGATGATAAACTGATCGTGAAAGTTATTGGTATTATTTGTTTGGTAGTGATGATTTTGTTTTGTTTTACTTTTTTGTGTTGCAATAATATTTCTATGTAGAGGTTTCCTCATTTTATGGAGGTTTTCTCATCCCTACATGGAGGTTTATACTATGATGTACTTTATCGGACGACTTATTGCTTGATATGTAATATATCAAGTCTTGTGCTTTCCCATCTAAAAAAAAACATAATTGATCTATGGTAAGATTTTATCAATTTTAATTTTGAATTTTTTTTTCTACACAAGCAACTATTAAAGGTATTATTAATAATCTTCTATAAGAAATGTATGCATTTGGAAAAGAATCAAACCGTTTTATATAATTTATATCAATTGGATTGCTTTCTTGATCAATTTGGAAATTTTCTTTTAAAACTTTCAATTCTGAAAATAAATCTAAACCATCAATATCAAAAAAGTTGTTATGTTTTAACTTATTTTTTAGATTAAGACTATGTTTTTAGATTATCATCAACTAATATTAGAAAATTATTTTTTCAATTCTGTAAGTAATGTTCCAAATTTTTGTTTTTTTGGGTAAGATAAAGGGTTCGTTTGGGATGTGGGTTAGTTTTTTGACTCTTTTATTTTTTGGTTATTTTAGCCTGAGACAAAAAAGCCACGTCTGAGATAGGCTTTATGACTTTTTTAAGAGAAAAAATGAAATGATTAGGATTTGGATATGATATTTTATCTTATTATACTAAAAATTTTATTTTGTCCTTTTGTGACTAAAATAGTCAAAAAATTAAAAAACCTGACATGTCAAACGACGGCAAAATTTAAGTTCTTTTATTTTGTTTTGTTCTAAATCTTTTTATTCAAATAATAAGGAATTTTAATTACGCCAAAAAAATTATTACTTAAATCAAATTTCTTAATACATTTTATTAAATTATTTAATATTTTATTTAATTTCAACACAAATTACCATTCAAAATATACCTAGATAAAGATAATAAACAAATGAAACCCTAGAATCAAGAGTGAGCAAGTACAACTGTTGCACGGCTTCGTAGGACTGTTCTCCTTCCAGGAGGAGATAATGCAGATAATGATTGCATGGCACCTCTCGTAAGGAGTTGTTTGTTTGTTTGTGAGCGGTGTAGATTTTGGGTTGCTCAAACATGGAAGATATAATGATAAATTTTAAGGGAGTTACGGGCTGGTCTTATTGACTAGATTTATTTATTTGTAAGTTTTAATTATTTTTTTTTTCTTAATATCTCTAAAATATCCTTTATACACTTTCTTCAATAACTCAATTATCAAATTACTGTCATGACCTACCACCTACCACTTCCCACTTCTAGCCATTGATGAGTACTTTCAACTGCCGGTGACAACCTCTGGCAACTCTTGACGATCACATTCGGCGCTCACTACTGTCATTATCTCCTAAAATGTGATTGCGACAGGAGAAGAAGAAGAAGAAGAATGAGAGAGAGAGAGAAGATTAAGAGAAAAGGAAAAGAAAATGAGAAAATTGTTAGCCTTCGTGTTGTAGATCAACATAATCATGCCTTTACCATATGCTATTTGTCCTCTTTCTAGTGATAAATTTATCACTGATAGATTGACCCATCCAACATATTCATATCTACAATGACAAATTAGTGATAAATTTATCACTGTATAAATATAAAAAATATCAACAATAAACAACATATTCAACAAATCAATGATAAATTTATCACTGATAGATTAATTATACTGCATATTCATCTCTCTCTAGTGACAAAAATGATAAATTTATTACTAATTGTTTGTTAAAAAATTACAAAAAGAAAATCTCATCATCATCGTCACAAATTAACACAAGATTCAAAGACATATTTAGCAATAAATTTAGCAGTGATAAACACGTTCAATGATAAATTTCCCACTAGTTGTTTGTTAAAAGATTACAAAAAAAGTAAAAAAAAAATATCGGCATCATTGTCATAAATCAACACAAGATTTAAAGAAATATATCCGTGATACATTTATCACTGATACAGCAAATTTGGTTTAAGAGAAATAAAAAGAGAGAAAGAAAGTGAGGAAGAGAGAGGTGATAAATATAACATAAACAAAAATCAGTGCTAAATTTATCATTGCATTAATATCAAAATTCCAACAGCAGCAGTCCACGACATATTAAACAAATCACTTATTCATTTATCACTGAATTAAGTGATAAATTCATCAGATTAGTTCAACATGTTTTACAAGTATAGATCTTTACCAACACATTGTAGAAAGAGTCTTGATCTCATCGGCGGCCATGTAAAGTACTAAATTGGCGCCGAAGATGGTAAATCGGCATTGAAAACAACTAGATTTAAAACCATTGGTGAAGTTCAATGTTAAAGATGGTGGATCGATGATTGAATAAGAACGACGGTGATGGCAGATGAAGCATGCAAGATGGAGGAAGAGCAACAGTAATGGCAAAGAAGAAGGAAGACGACAATATTAGGCGAACGAGTCAAACGGTTGAGAGATTGTGAAGTATAGATCAACAACGGTGGAGATGGTCAGTGAACAATGGTGGTGATAGTGGTCGGCGAAGGTGGTGGTGGTGACTGGTGGAGGTGGAGGTGGTAGTGGTTAGTGACGGACGAAGATGATGGTTGCAGGTGGATGGCCATGACCATAGCTACAATGGTGACATTTTCTAGAGAGAGAGAGAGATGAGAAAGAAGAGTTTTGGAAAAATAATCGAGAGAGAAATTAATACAAATTGAAAAAATTAATGAGTAATAAATATTATAAACAATTAAAGATTTAAAAAGTGTTTGGGATGATTTAAATAGAAAATTTTTACTAGCTGATAGTAAGGGCAAAATCAAGATAAAAAATATAACAGGACTTCTTAGTGCATGAGATAGAAACTTAGGACTTAATGGGTAATAGATTCAATTATTGAGATCGGCCGGTAAAAATCCCTAAATTTTACAGGAAATTTTAGGGCCGTTTTCAATGGATGAAACATGTTACTCCCTTCGTCTCAAAATATTAATTTTTTATTATTTTAAATATAATTTTTTTTTCAAAAATTAAAGACAACTAATATAAAGTTTTTATTATTTTTTTAAAAAAAATTCATTAACAACATAAAAAGTATAATTGTGACAATTAATATTTTTCAAAAAAATATATTATCAAAGAGTAATTTTGAAAAATCAATTTTTTTAAAGTGCAAGTACTATAAACAAAAATTAGATCCTCCAAAAGGGACTATTATTTTGAGATGGAGGGAGTACTTTTTTGTGTTTGTGTTTTGAGTTTTTGAATAATAATTTGAAAAGAGAAAAATTTGTTTAGTTATGAGTTTTGAAAATAGTTTTGGAATGATTTTTATTTTTATTTTTATTTTTTTGATTAATTGATGTATGGAATGTGAGAAAATGTGAGAAAAGATAGGAGAGATAAGTGAGAAAAAAATGATTAATTGATTGAATTTTGAAAGTAATTTTGAGTTGTATTTAAAAAAACATACTATTTTATTAACATGTTTCATATAAATTATAATTTAAAAACAGAATTGAGTTTTGAAAATTAAACCAAACATCACCTTACTTGTTGATTGGCTAAGAATATTATTAACATGCTTCAAGCGAAGCAAAGACGATGATATGGAAGATGTTTGAAAGATTGGCTTAATGAAAAATTAAGAGGCTTTTAAGGAAAATATAATGACATATATTGTGTTCTTGTTTTCTTCTATTTATAAGTAATAACACAATAAGAAATAATAATGTTGATGATAATAGTGAATTTTGGTGAGGTGGATTGGAATTTAGAGTAAGGAAGAAGATGAAGAAAAAATAATTAAAACTTAAGAAAGAAGAAGAAAAGAGTTTAATATGAAGAATACATATGAATGGTTTGGGTATACTATGGGAAATATATATATATATATATATATATATATATATATTATTTTAAAATTTAATGTATATTGCCCTTAATAGTGAATTTATATTAGGGTATAATAAGAACTAAAATTTTAAAATTTTACTTAGGCGTATTGAGTCATTATTTAGGTGCAAATAGAATCACTTAAACAATAAATAATAAATTATATGGGCCTATTATATTATATAAAAAATTGAGATTCTGTTTGGTAGAGTTTTTGAAGTTTAATTTCATCCATTGATTTGAGTGTGTTGTTTGGTTACAGTTTTAGAAAATTGATTCTACACCCACTTTTCAAAACACGTCTACCCGATCATCTCTCTGGACGTTCGGCTGGTCGTTTGGCTGGTTGACCGGAATAATGTTCGTTTTTTTTTTTCTTTTTTTTTTTTGCGCTAGTTATTTTTATATTTAAAAAATATATATTTTCAGAATTTTTTAAAATTTTGTTATGAGTTTTGAATAGAATTTTGGGTTGTGTATTTGGTTATGAGTTATAAATTTTTGAATCATATCATATGTCACATCAAACATTTCCAACTCTTTTCAAAACTCATAACCAAACAATTTTTTCACAACTCAAATTATAATTCCAAAACTAACAAACTCAAAATACAACTTTATCCTCAAATCATAATTTTAAAACTCTACCAAACACCACTGGAGTCTATACAAATTTTGGGGCCTAAAGCCCCCAGCTTCACAGATGCACCTACATATGACTACGAGGAGGATTTCCACCCATCCTATTATGGATTTTTTTTTTTTGGTTAATATGAATCGTTTACTTTATTAGGTATTTTGTGTATTTTATTCACATAAAAAGTAAGTCGATTCAATAATAATAATCTATTTAATTTATCACATTTGTTATAAAGAAATAATTAAAAAAAAAAAAACAACAACAACAATTATGTTTTTAAAAATCATTCATTTTGTTAGTAACAAACGTGATGAATTAAATATATTATAATTATCAAATTAACCTAATTTTTTATGTAAATAAAATACATAAAAATTTAATAAAATAATTAATTTAAATTATTAAAACAAAACTAGTTATAAAACACCAATCCCCCTGAGGAGCTGCCTCCGTTTGACAACGGCTCTTTTGTTTCTATCTCAATTTAGCAAAAACTGGTTGAATCATTTGAATATTATTTAAAAGTTTATTGGAATTCAGCTAAATTATTAAACATAAATGACTTTAGAGTCCATTTGTTTTACTTTTTTAAATTACAATTTGACATCTTAAAACCTAAAAATTTATTTGATTATAAAATTTGAAAACTCTTTTCAAAATATTCATTTGAAAACTCTTTTTGAAAATCATAACAAAACAAGTTTTAAATTTTCAAAACTTATAACCAAATAAATTTTAAATTTCAAAAACTTATCTTTCAAAATAAATTTCAAAATTCTTTTGTACAATTTGTTGTTATGTTGAAAATTTTTATGAAGATATTTTTAATTTATGTTTTAGATATATATAGGTGATCCAAAAAATATACATAAATAATAAAAAAAATGTGAATAAATGAAAAACAAATGTAATAAATATGAAATGTTTTAAATGTATGTAGATTTGGTGTATATAAATTAGAAAAGCAATTTTAAAATTTTAAAAATGCTTTTACAAACTAATATATACATATAAAACTCTACCCTATATATTATATTAGATATAGTATTTAGAAAGTACATTTAGATTACGTATGTAAAGGAAGTAAAAGAAAAAAAAAAAGGGAAATACTAGGTTTAAGGAAAACTTTTAAGGAAAACTACCATGAAAACTGTCTGCACCGTTAGATCAGATATGATCTCATGATCCAACGGTGCAGATGAATTTTTATGATGGTTTTCATGAAAGTTTTCATGAAACCTAGCATGACCCAAAAAAAAAATTGACTGTAATATTGCAAAAAGTTTTGATTACAGGACAAAAAAAACACAAGACCCAAAAAAATTCTTTTGGAAAACTAGTTTTGAAAATTTCTAATCATATAAGTTTTCAATTTACAAATTTCTAAAAATTACTTTCAAAATATACAATTCAAAAACTAAATTTATATCTAAAGAAGTATTAAATTTTTAAAAATTTATCTTTCAAAATACAATTCAAAACTAAACCAAACGAAGTTTTTATCTTTTATTTTTTTTTAAAAAAAATGGGAGAGAGAAGAAGAAGAATAAATAAATTCTAATAGTAAGTTTAAAAAATAAGCAAGGAATAAATTCCGTTGGTTTAGTTTTGAGAATCAATTTTGGAAGATAATTTTTTTTTTTAAAGGGCAAATTACTTACACCTCTCTTGAGATTTAACGAAATTATAGATTCCTCCTGAGGTTTCAAAAATTACATGCCGCTCCATTACAATTAACGTCGTTAACGGATATCATAAATTGACTAAAATATCCTTTTGACAAATAAGGGCAAATTACTTACACCCCCTTGAGATTTAGCTAAATTACAGATTCTCCCCTGAGGTTTTGCTAAATTATCATTTTTAAATAATTTATGAAATGCAAAATTAAAATGGAAAAACTGTTATCACACTACAAAAAATTAAGGTTTTAGAGACTAAAATTTAGGGACAAAATTATTTTTAGGGGACCAAATATTTTTGTTGCGAAAAGTGTCATAATTATATTTTTAGTAACGAAAATTGAACATTAGTGATTAATTATTATCTTTTTAGTATCAATTTTTTTGTCTCAAAAAATAAAAAATTTTGAGACCAAATTATTGTGTCTCTAAAAGTCTATTTATTATTGACATTTTCAAAATTTTATCTCTAAAAGCCTTATTTTTGACTTTTCAAGGCGACTTTTTAGCGACTATCCGTATGACGATAGAAATTAGTCCCTAAATGTCTTTTTCAACAAAATTTTTACTTTTAGAAATCAAAAAAATTAGTCTCTAAAACTCGTAGATGTTGTAGTATCAGATGGTGAAAATATCATAAAATTAACAAATAATTAAATAAGTTAAAAACACAAGAAATGGCTTGTCAAAAAATTCTTAAAATATGTTTGGTTTGATTTTTAGAAATTTATTTTTAATTTTTTTTTAAAAATTAAAAATTAATTTGGTTAAGAAATAAAAAATAAAAAAATTATTATTTTTATATAATTTTATCTTTTGAGTGGTTAGAAATAATTTTTACAAATTAAATATATTTTTTCATATTTATTTTTATTAAATTAGTTTTTATTTTTTTTAAATTCTGAATTTTTTTTTTCTAAACAATAAATCAAACATGGTTCAAAAAACATTTTTTTTTTTTTTTTCCATCTAATGTAGTTCTTTTGTAAATTTTGAAGATTTATCAAAGGAATTTCAACACGGGCAATATCGTCCATCAATTTATATTTTGGTGATGTCAGCTAACCATTCTTAATGTTTAGTTAACGTTAAGGGTTAAATTGTTATGTGAATATAAACTTCGGGGGACGGGATGTAATTTCTAAAACCTCAGGCAGAAATCTGTAATTTAGCTAAACCTCAAAGGAGATGTAGGTAATTATGCCCTTTAAAAAAAAAAAAGAGTTTGCAAAATTTGAAAACTTGTTTGGTTGTATATTTTGAAAATAATTTTGGGATGATTTAGGTTGTGTTTGGTTGTGCTCTCCAAATGTATTTCTACCCTCCTATTTGCGTTTCACGTTTAGATACAGGTTTCAAAATATAATTTCACCACACAATTCAAAATGCAACTCCACTTCCCGTTTGGCAGGCAAATTTCTCTGTTTTGTCTTCTCCACTCTGAAAAGCTTCCAAATGTACATATTCTCTCTTCTGTCTTCTCCATTTCTGAAAAGCTTCACGTGCAAAGAATTTAAAGCTGAAGATCACAACTGAAGATTCTTCACGGGTTGTCTTCCTCTATTTGAATTGAATTGTGACCTTCAAATCTAAACCATGCCTATGAACCCCGTTCCCACCCATAAATTCGCATCCACCAGCTCTCACAAATCAACTGAGTTTCACTTTGTGCGTTATGGAAGATTCACCCCCAGGCAATTAAACAATGACAACAACGAGGTAAAACAAATCACAAATTTCTTTCAAAATATATATGGGTTCTATATACAACTTACTGAATTCCTGCTTCATCCCCAAATTCATTCACAAATTTATTTGTCTCAAGCCAAATTTGTGAAGCGTATTCTTGAATCAGACGGCTACCGAAGAAACGCGCATCCACCCACTTTGCCCACTCCGTCACCGGTGACAACTATTCCACTCCTACTGCTCTGGTATGTATATCATTCAATCGATCTGCTATGAAATAGCTAAGAAATCAAAATGGGTTCTCTGATCTGTCCAAACGGTGCTGAGTCGGTCATCCACCAAGTCATCCTCCCGATCTTCCGGCGTCGACCACTATTCCACTACTTCCATCTCTAGGTCGATCGCCATTCACCCCTTTGCTGCTTCTCTTCTTCTTCTCTCCTTCTATTTATTGTCTACTGTGTACACTTCATATAAAATACTCTTTCACAATGGATTTGCAATTAATATTCTATTTTTTCCTGTTCATCTGTTTTTCCCAACACTATTTAACAAGTTCAATTAATGAATCTTTTATTCGAACTGAAACATAATTGTAGATGATTCTTGCATTGATTCTGGAAACTCAAATTATATGATAAATTATGCTTAGGACTTATCTTGTTATTTTTCAATAGCCACTTAAGCTTAGTTTAGATATAAATTGTGTGTTCTTAAATGGATAGCATCAAATCAGATGATAATCAGGACACAAGAATGTGGAGCTCCAGAATTGAAATGAAGCTAATAAACATGTTGAGAGAAGAGGTACAAAAAAACCAAACAAAAGGCCGTAGTACTGTGTGGACAATTAGGCATTGTAACCATTTTGCAACTGAGTTGCAAAATCAGTATGGATTCTGATACACACCAAAACAAGTGAGACAAAAATATTAGTGACAGAAAGCTGATTACCAAACTCTCAAGCGACTTCAGGCACAGACCGATCTAGGATGGGATTCCATTGTAGGAACGGTTATTACACCTAGTGATTTTTGGGATAATCTGTACCATTTTCAAATTTTTTTTGTAAAATTTAATCACATGTACAATATGCTTATTTTCAAAATTTTCAATTGGCGATAGACAACAAAAAATGTAAAGAAATTTAGGACAAAAGGATTTGAGTATTTTCTTGAAATGGCCGAAATTGTTGAAAACTACTGTGCCACAGGGGCCTTGGCTCGCACATCCACACCAGGAGCCCCTGACTCTGATGAAGAAGATGAAATGCTTAACAAATTTTGGTCGCCTGGACCTGGTGGAAGTAATGCGGTTGAACCCATTGCTATTGACTCATTCGGCGATGAGTAGATAGAATCATCTAAGGGAAAAAGTTATAAGAGGGGCCCTACAAATAGCCAGATTAACAATGGTCATTCTAAAAGGTCACAGTCAAGTGGCTTTGATAATGTCTGCGCAGCTTTCACTACCTACGTACAGGCAAAAACAGAATAGTACCATGCACAATCAATAGACACGGAGGTTGTAAGTGCATATAGTGATGACTATTCCCTTGATGCATGTCAAGATGCCCTGCTAGAGCTTAGAGACATACCATCGGTCCAGTATGTTAAGGCACTGACACAATTCAAATAAAAGGAATGGCGGAGGTTTTTTATGCGTACTCCGGCTCATATGCGCCTAGCTATGATCCTAACTTTGTAGTCAAGGGAGAAGTTGTGGCTTGATGGAGTTTGCAGTTCTCTTTGTGGTTGTGCAACATGATCTGATGATTTTTGTTTTTGTTTGTTTTTTTTTTTTTTTGGCACATGATGACATGCTGTCTTTTTATCCGTCTTTGTAAATTTATTTTTATATTTTTGTGACACTATTTTTATTTTATATTTAGATGTGATTTTATTCTTCTACGTTCATTCATGTCCGTTTTCTTATTTCTGCTTTAACTTTCAATTTTACACACAGCATACAATATGCATTAGTATGTATGACAAGATGAGTAAATATTAATATGTTTTTTCTTTGTATGCATATTTCTATTTGGTGCGATAAATGACTAAGGCCAACAAATTGTAGACAGTGGTTAATTTCAGTTTCACCAATAATGGTAACACTTATCATGTTGTTAATCATTTATTATAATTCTGCTTTTATTGTCATGTAGCCGAAACAATATGTCATCTGACACAAAAAATAATGCAATGGTAGGCTCATCAGAGGAGGATGAGGTTATTGAAGATTTTCTCGACTTTTTGATGATTGCTTTTATGAATGAACATATGAACGTGTCAACCAGCAGACAACCACAACGAACTTGTCCATTTAAAGGTGATGATTACATCTTCAGTTTATTAAATGGCCATCCTAAAACAATGATGGACATCATGCGAATGGATGCCCAAACATTCATTTTATTAAAAGACTCCTTACTTTAGAATGGCTTTGTCGAAACTGAATATATACATATCAGTGTTGAGGAATTGCTTAGCATTTTTTTGTACACATTCGCACAAAATGGCCGGCGTAGACTACTGGCCGATAGATTTTAACACTCCACTAAAACTATTTGTCGACACATCAAAATCATTATGCGGGCACTGTGCAAGCTTGCATCAACGGTTATCAAACCACGTAACCAAGACGAGATACCGACAAAAATTTTAAATAATAGGAGGTTTTTTTCCCTGGTTCAAGGTATGACTATATGTTTGTCCTGTAAATTTGTAATAACAGTAACGAAGGAATTTTTTTTGTTATGTTTTGAAAGTAATATCTAGGTTTGTTTCGTGTTTAATGTCAAACTAATATATTTCAAGTAGGATTGTGTCGGTGTTATCGATGGCACATTGGTGGATGCGTGGGTCCCTGCCTCAAGGCAGAATACATTTCGTGGTCGCAAAGCCACGGTATCGCAAAATGTACTCGTAGCTTGTGACTTCGACATGTTGTTCATATTTATCAATTCTAGATGGGAAGGAAGCGCCCACGACAACACAATTTTAGTTGACTCAATTACAAGAGCTGATCTATATTTCCCACACCCATCCCATGGTGAGTGTCACCAAATAACACACTATACTTTCTTCAATGTTGATATTTGTGTACATGTATTTGACAGAGCATTACAAACATTATTTACATATAGGCAAGTATTATTTAGTGGATGTCGGGTTCACGAACGTGCCTGGATTTCTTGTCCCATTTTGTTCCCAACACTATCACTTACAAGAGTTTCATGGCCGTTACTATTCTGGACCCAAGGAATTGTTTAACCATCGACATTTGTCGTTACGGAATGTTATAGAAAGAACATTTGGTGTTTTGAAGAAGCGCTTTCCAATATTACGGTCCATGCCAAACTACAAGTCCATACGACAAGGACCGCTCATGATTGCATGTTGTGTAATACACAATTGGATCCGTTTGCATGCAGCTATGGACCCATTCTTCATAGAAGCTAATAATGAAATGGCAGTAGAAGCGGCAGTAGACAAGTTTGTTGGAGGCCAAGCTAACAATGTTGACATGTCACCAATCGAACTTGAGGGATGCAATTGCTACTGCTATATGGGAAAATCATGTTGGCCATGGGTCGATTTGTGATGTGAAGAAATAATGTGAATTTGGTAGTATTGTATGTATTATTACATTCGTCTTTTTATTTATAATGTGTAAAATGCAATTGTAGTTTGAATCGTGTTCTTTAAAAGTGTTTTTTTTAAAAAATTAAATTCTCCACTTTTTGTGTGTCACTCCTCGTTATGGTACAATAATACTCTGATTATATTTGTCTCCGATAGTGATGTGGTTCAAATAGTTATGTGTTCAAATTATTTCTCTCATATTTTCCAGAATTAAATTGGTGTGAATTTTATTTTATTTTTTGGTCCTATTTTATAAGAACTACTTAAATTTGCATACAATTCAAGAAAAAAAAAATCTCTACAGAAATTGTATGAATGTAGTAGTATTGTTAAAAAAAAAAATTAATATTAATTTTAAATAGTAGTATAAATTTTAAAAAACAAATAAGGAATTGTTAAACCTTTTTCTTTTTAAATTAGGACAAATAAAATGGAACTTTTATAAATACGAAGTTGAGGAATATAATGGTTACATATGTGTAAAAATGTATAGATCCATAACATCAATCTATTTTAATTCTATTTTCCGACTTAATTTTTTTTAAAGATAAATTACACTTTACACTCTTAAAGTGTTATACAATTTTAATTTTGACCTAGAAAGAACATTTTTTTTATTTACATACTTTTGTCAATTCTTGAAAGTTGGTAACGGTGGATTAATTTTACCTTTTAGTATAATAAAAATAAAAAAAAAACTTTTTAAAATTCATCTACCCCAGATAGAAATAAAAATTCAACCATAATTTAGGGAAAAAGATATGACTATAGACATATTTTTGTTCCATATTTAATAAATAAAAAAGTGACTTATTCGGAAGATTTAAAACTGTCCACATATTTAAAATGAATGCATAATGGTCTTACTGAAGGATTCACAAAAGTTACGTAGTATCAAATGTGGTACCAACTTATAAATGAGACATAAATTCTCATACCTATAATTAGGTGATACGCACAAGTTACATCTGATGAGAAATTTCTCATGAAAAATTAATGGATAAAGTACTAATAGTGTTAATAGTTATATTTAATTCAATTTAAATTTTATTGAAAATAAATTTTACGAAAATTATAGGTAAAAATAATTTTTTGTGACAGTTTTTTGCATATGTCGTTAAAGGTTCGTTTGGCATTGACTTTTGTAGTCAATTTTATCTTTTTGTGATTTTTTAGCCCCAAAATGAATGTCAAACCAGGGCTAAATATGAATAAGACAGAAATAGTGCATACTATTTTACAAATTATGTATTTTTTAAACATATGTAACCCACGTAGAAATGTTTTTTTATTAAATATTTTAAGTCATAATTTGTTTATATTAAATATGAAGAACACATAAATAGTGCATAATTTAAAACAAATTCTATATTTTTTTAACAAATTCTGTAACCCACGTATAATTTTTTTTTTCAAAGTCTATAACCCACGTACAAATGTTTTTTTATTAAATATTTTTATTCAATATTGTAATTCAAATTTATTTTTTTTAATTGGAAATATATTTGAAATTAGTGTTGGCCAGCCAAAAATGTTGTTGTCCAGCCAGAATTGTTTTGAATTGAAAGATTAATTTTTGGCTAGACAAAATTCAATAGAAACTGTGTATTGATAACTTGTGTCAAATGCAACATACATGGAAACAAATGACACTGGGCTGGCCACAGACGGAACTAAGACAGAAAATAGAAAAAGAGAGCAAGGGTAGCTCAGATAGTGCAGTGGGGTGGGCCCACTGCACTTTTTATATATTCTTAGGCTTAAATTATTTTATATTTTATTTATTATTAAACATATATATATGTATGTATGTATATTCTTAACACATATCTTAACACATCCATTGTATCACCATTCACTTACAATGCAATCAATAAATGAACAAACTCGTAACACACATTTTTGGGTCCCACAAACTTATCACTTTTTATCATATAACACATAATTTAACATACATTTTTAACAAATAAAAGATAATTAGAAAAAAAAAACAAATAAAAGTAGTACAACAAACAAAAAAATTAAAAAAACGTGTCAAACGTCATTGTCAGGTGGTGGTGGTGGTGGTGGTGGAGGTGGAGGGCAGTATTGATGGTAGAGCTGACTGACTCGATGGTCAATTTGATCTAAGCAATTGCTTGTCACTTCATGATGTGTTTTAGTGTCCACATGAAACTCACAAAATTGTTGAATTAGTGAGTTTTGAACAACAGCAAATGCATCGAACTGATTACCCAATGCATTGAACTTATTAGCCATTTGTTGTTCCAATTGAACGCGCTGATTATGTCGTTCTTGTTCCATCACCAAATAATCATTCCAGTATTGCTGTTGATTATTTTGTGGCATTGTGTAGACACCTCATTTTTTACCGTCCTCAAGACTTGGATGTCATCGTTTGAACACTCGATGATCATCCATGCTCGTGTTCGTTTTGAGTTCCCGAAGGTCTCGGCTGCGCGCCTTACCTTAAGATTTCTCAACTTGTCTGTTTTGTGCTTGGTTGTGGACCAAGGACTTGTGGTTTTGCTTCTGAGGGAAGAGGGTAGCTTGTTGGCCATCCCTACAACCCATCGGCCAAGCCTTGTGCTTGTCGGCCTTGTCTCCTTGCCATCGGCCATAAGTGGTGGCCGATCGGCACTATTTTTGGCCGATCGGCACTCTTTTTGGTCGATCGGCCATATTTTTTGGCCAAGACCTTTCCACCTACTTTTGCAGATATTTTCTTGCCAGCTGTGATAGCTGGTGAGCACAGTTTTCATCCTTCATACATGTGTATGGAGGGATTGAATCAAGACTCAAGCTTATTCAACAAGCTTGAGAATTTAATTTCTATAAGAAGGGAGACCCCTCTCCCTTTCCAGAGGTTCTGAAAAATTGAGATAGAAGTTATATATCTCTCTACATATTTCCTCTCTCTCTCTCTATATTTACACTTGTTTGTGCTCAAAAGTGTAATTTCTTCACACTTTTGCACTAAAGCACCTACTAGAACACCATCCTTTTAGAACTGAGGTCCCTAGGAGCTGGTTTTGGAGTTTTTGGATTGGCTTAAGCTCAAAAAAGCTGTTGGAGTTGTGGTCTTGAAGGTGTTCTTCAAGGGTGAGTCAACTATAGCCTTTAAACCCTTGTTTTGGTTTAAGCTTTTGGACCTATTTTCATGTTGATTTAAGCTTAACTTTCTACTATAAAAAGTTTTGACTTTGCATGCCTGTAATGTTTGTTTAAGGTCACTTTTGTGTTGGGGGTAGTCTACCCCCTCTTAGGCCTTGTTTGGTCTTGTTCTTGTGCCTTCTTTTTAAGCTATTGGGACCACCTTGTTTTGGCCTTCTCACCACTGAAACTCAGAGGATTTTCAGTGGTGGAAATGGTGTTTTGAGGTCCCAAATAGGAGAGGGTCATCCCCTCTCCTTGTGTCTTATTTGCTTGTATAGATGGCTCATCAAAGTAGCATGTTTGTCTAGCATGTTTTGGTTCCTTTTCAGCAAGTTCTTGGTGTTATTTTAGCATGCCTTAACTCTATTTTAGGTTGGTTTGATAGCATCTTGCATGCTTCACATACTTGTAGTGCAATCTTGCATGCTAGCCTAACATGCATCATGTGTTTGAACCATCATTCTAGCATATTTTGGCTTAACTCCAAGAAACTTTTGGCCATGTTTTACCATGCTTAAGGTCTGATTTGTGTTGTTTTGGTCATGCATGCATTGCATTGTATAGCCATGGTTCATTCTAGCTTGTTAGCTTTGAGTTCCCGAGTTACTAGCATGCATTGCTTGGGCCATGTGCATGATTTGGCATCATTCAACATGATATTTCAGAGCATATAACATTGCCATACACTCACATTTATCACTCTTTCCATGCTTTGAAGAGTTGGTACTTTATGCCTTAAGAATGAGCCATTGCGTATGCCATTTTGCCTAAGCTTGTAAGCTGCCATATCAGTGTGTATTTGGGGTTATTTTGACATGTTATAACTCTAACTTTTGTTGTTAAAGTCACCTCATGCTTGGTTTTGGTAGGTGTAGTGTAACCACCCTTATTGGCCTTACATACATCATGCCTTATACCCTTCATGTTGGCTTGTTTTGGCTTTGCTCCATGCATGTTTTAGACTCATTTTGGCATGATCTAGGACTGTCTGGGGTTGTACTTGCCATGTGCTTCATGTTTTGTATAGCTATGGTGTAAGTCCCTTTTCCTAGCATCAAGCTTTGAGCCTCCTAGCATGGCATACTTGTGTTGCTTGAGTGGTTTGGCACCATTTCATACATGCTTTCAGAGCATGTAGTGTTGTCACATGCCCATGCTTCTCACTCTTTAAGTGCTCTTGAGAGTTATCCTCTTATGCCTTAATTCTTAGGCCATTTGGCATGTATGCTTGTCTTGCATTTCATGCCTTCATTTCAACATTTTGGCCACTGATGTGGACCCTCTTAGGTCTATCCATATGCGGTTTAATTCCACCAAGTGTTGTGTAGACACCCCATTTTTGACTGCCCTCAAGACTTCGGCGCTACTGATGGTTTGCTCGGTGATGAGAACTGTGCAGGGCGCAGGTTCAGTTTCTTCGGCAAGGAGAGAGGCGAATCTCAACTTCATACCCCATTTTGAACCAAAATTATTTTGGATGGTTTTGAGACCTTAAAACCCTCTCTTTCAAAACATTTTTGAAATAAAATTCCCACGATGTTCCGACGCTCGCATTTCGGTAAATGGTGCGCTTTTCGGTAAACCGAGCAAGGACAAAGTGGAGATGAATGAAAGAGAGATGAAATCTTTGAAAAATCCTTCAAAACACCTTACTTCGGGGTTTGAAGTTGAAGAGAAGAGGAGAAGAGGGGAGAAAACAAGTTGGAGAAGAAGTTCGGCATGAATCCGGGTAGAAGAAGGTCGAGCAGCCCTCGCTGAATTGGGCTTATTCATTTGCATACTTGGATTTTAGCTATGAGGCCATAACCATTGGAAAGAAGACTTCCGGGGGTTCATTTTGCACTCAAGAATCTCTCAAAACCAAGTCTGGGTGGGGGAGGTATGATTGGTTGAAGTTGGGCATCATCCCGGTTGGATCGAGTCTGCGCGGCTTCACCAAAAAGGGCATAACTTTTTCCACAGAAGGAATTTTAATGCAAGGTTTGCGCAATTGGAAAGCTAACTTCCGGGGCTTCAATCTAAACATCCACCGGCACTTTTTGACCTCATCAGCCACCCATCGGCACTCTATTTAGCCGACCGGCCAGTACAAATTGCAGGTCGGCAATTTATTGTGCCGACCGGCAATTTATTTGGCTGATGACCTCTTTTCATGGCCGATTTGACCCTTTTGAAT
Organism: Camellia japonica; assembly: GCA_030407325.1. NCBI lineage: Eukaryota > Viridiplantae > Streptophyta > Magnoliopsida > Ericales > Theaceae > Camellia > Camellia japonica. Next base: position 41,721,563 of record JAPPVO010000016.1, on the reverse strand, counting down.
CTTGCAGGCATGGTGCATGCCAGCTGTGCCAGCTGGGATGCACAGACCCAGCTCCCCGTGCATATGTGTGCCTATTTGGAGCCTTTGCCCCCTTTTTTTGGACCCTTTGCTCATGGCTTCTTGAGGAAGCCTTGACCCCTTTTCTTGGCTTCCTCAAGAAGCCTACCAGCTGTCTTGGCTTCCTTGATAAGCCTTGGCCCTCTTGCTCCCCTTGAACCTTTCTCTTTAGCTTGTCTTATAAGCTTAGAGCCTCTCCATTTGTCTATATAAGGAGCTCTCCTCCTCCATTGTAGAGGGTTGGATTTTTTGAGCAAAAAACCAGAGATATATAGATATATATATCTGATATCTCTCACCTCCCTCTCCATATCTCTCTCATTCAACCATCAAATACCCTTGTTCTTGGGCCATTTCCTCACCAATCCATAGCACCACACCTCTACACTTCATTTCAGTACATTGGAGGCCATTTGCAGAGGCTAGGAGCTCATTTCCTTGGATCAAAACCTGCTGGTTTATTGGTCTACAAGGGTAAACACACTTTTCCCCTAAACTAGCATTTTCTTGGTTCATATCTAAGTCATATTTTCTTGCACATTTGAGCTCCGACCAAAACTGAAAGTGTCATTTTTTTGAGCTCTATTTCATCTTTTATTAAGGGTCTCACCGTGTTTGGGACCCCCATCTTGCACTTCCTTCATTATCCCTTTGTATGCCATTTTCTTGAGTAGTATTTTTGGCCTATGAGTAATCTGTTTTGGAGCATGATGTAAACTGAGAATAGGCTTATTTTGAGCCCTTCTTCAACATTGAAGAAGGGCTCACCACTGTTTGAGACATCCTTGGTATACTTCATGTTATAGCCCTCTTGGTGGCCTCATTTTGCATGATGCTTTGGCCATACTTGTATCTGTTTTTGGGGCTTGTCATAAACTGTAAAACATCATATTTTTGGCCCCTCTCCAACATTGTAGAAGGGGCCTCCTGTGTTTGAGACCAGCAGCTGTGACTTGCCTCATTACCCCTCTTGCGGAGCCATTTTTGCATGCTGATTTTGCCCTATCTATGCTCACTGTTTGGCCATGCTTTGAACTGTAAAAATGCTTTTTTTAGGGCTGTCTTGCTTCTATCTTCATACTCCATGTCCAAATTATGCATGCTTTGTATGGATGTAAGTCATTTCATGTGCCTAATCTTAGGTTTCGGGGCCTATAGCATGCATTGGGAGACATATTTCCATGTTTTGGGACCATTTGGCATCGTGTTCCAGCGCTGAAATTCACATGCTTGTATGCCAGCTTGCATCCCTTGCCATGCTTTGGTAGAGTTGCATTTTTGTGCCTTAGGTTTGGTTAATGCATTGTGCATGCATTCCATGTATTGTGTTGCCTTACTTGCCTCATTATGGCCACTGTTTTGGACCTAGTAGAGAGCTGTCCAAGTTAGTGTAAGACCATCCTTTGCATGTCGATGCATGCTCACCTTGTGTGTTGTCGCATACTTGTGTGTGTTGCATGTTTAGGTTGCGCGCCTAGCATACATTGTTCATTTGCATGTTCATTTGCATACTTAGCCTCTACGCCTAGGTTGCATTTCATTAAGCATGCATCCCTTGCCTCTTGATTAATCATGATAGAGGTTGGGCTCTTTGATGTGTTTTGTGCTTGCATTTCATTTGATATCAAAGTTGCTAACTTGGCTTTTGGGCCATCATGCATTGAAATGCGTGATTGATGGCCCGGGGGTCGAGGGCCATACTCCCTTGAGTCCATTGCATGATAGGAAGTGTGTCCATGCACATATTTGCTTGAAATTCCATGCCATACACTGCTGTCCTCTGTTGCTGTCAAAACTGTTTTCTGCAGGAAGTTTCTGCCGACCGGCAACATACAGTGCCGACCGGCCATTTGTGAATGGCCGATAGCTTCATCAGCAGCCGATGGACATTCCTCATGGCCGGCGGGCATTTCCTCCAGCCGGTGGTGTTCCACAGTGTGCAAAGAACCTGTCCTGAGACTTGGCAATTTTCAGAGAAGCTAAGCAGTGTAAACAGAGGCAACAGTGCATGGCAGCGAGTTTCCGGGCAAGACAGTCGAGCATGCATCATTCGCGCATCCCGAGGCAGGGCTGCGGCCATCTCTATTCTGCATTTTGTTATTTAATTAAGGGTCTGTAATAATTAATTAGCTAGGATAGTTGATTTGTTATTTGGCCTGTATATTCTTTCGGTCCCTCCGAGTGAGGGCGTATTTGTAATAAGTGTGCGTGAGTGTGTGTATGTCTTCCAACCCCACGTCTTTCTTCCCTTTTATTTACCTGCTTATGATGGTAGATTAGGGCATATTTGAATTAGCATACCTTATGCTGTGCATGCGTGCATCCATACATTTGTTATACATACATCGGGCTCGGCGCATCATACAAACTGCATTGTACTTCAATTCCAAATTGAATACGTGTTATTTATAGCATTCCACATGCCATGTTTAGGATAGCCGAGCCTGTCTAGATTGCATCTTTGCCTGTGTTGCATTAGCCACTTAACATGAACTAGGATCATGCATTTGATTACTAACTAGTTTCTGTTTTGGCTTGGAGTACTAGGTGAGCTGTTATGCTTTAGCATATCACATGCGTGTGAATGTTGCCATAATAGCATGATTACCATGAGGCTAGTTGCTTATGTGATATAACTGCTTGAATGCCTGTGGATGGAGGTCGAATTGCTTAAATTGGGATAATGCATTAAAACTGTGAGTTTTAAGCCCACTAGACAGTGGCAAAACCATCTTTTCTAAAGCCCACTTGAGGGTGGCAAAATCTGCATTTTAGCCTACTTGCGAGTAGCAAACCATTTTCAAAATAAACATGCAATGTTTTATTCCAATTTAGGCGATTTGGTCTATACTTGTTTGCTGTGCGCATAACATAGTAATTCTAGGCTAATAACCGGAATAAGAACACATAATGTTTTCAAAATCGGATATCATGGTTAGTAGAGGCCGGTCTTCGGACCGGGCGAAAGGGGGTGCTCATAGCTGACCTTCCCCGATCGTACCCAAGCTCCCGAGCCAAGGCAACTTTGGTGATGACGGACACGTGGCCTTTGGCACCGAGTCAGGGTTTCCTAAATTTCCCAAAAAAAATATTTAGGTGGCGACTCTGTATCTGGCAAAGCAGTCCATGTTTGGCACTTCTTTCAAAAATCTGTTTTCTCAAAACGATTTGCCAGAGTTGGACTCTTTGGTTCAGATTAGAACCGCAACACAAAAGGGAGTCCGAACTGTAGCGAGGTCCCCCGCGGGCTTGTTACAGTTTCTGGCGACTCTGCTGGGGATTTAGAGAGCTTGACTCGAACTCGTGATATCCTGTTTTGATTTCATTATGTGTTTCTTTGCATTGCATGTGCATTGGTGCGCCTAGGACACCGTGTTGGCCATCTGCTATTCCTGAGCGGTTTGCCGGAGGCTTGTCTTGTCAAGGCATGACCATAAGGCTGACCGGTTGCGGCTCTGCCAGTATGGGAACACAAACCCCAGTTTTACCGAAGCACCCTTTTCGACCATTCGACCTAGTGCATATTCGGAATCCATAGTGACCATTCCAAAGTAGGACAGGTTGCTTACCCGATAGGTTGTTTGAAACCGCTGCGTGCGTAGTGAAACCCCAGCTCCTGACAAAATAAGACAGGGAAACCCTACCCCAACATAGGGGTGTTTTTGGCTCTCTTTTATATGCTATGTGCTTTCAGAGTGTATCTCTACAGGGAATGCATGTATCAGTTTACAAGTTTGAACATCAGGCCTGCGGGCATCAGCATTTGAGGAATCAGTTTTACCTGAGGGTATCAGTTTTGGGACAGATATTTGGGGAACAGTGATCAGTAATAGAATACAGTTGTTCAGCTTTGCTCGTATCCGTTCCAGTGAAGTTGAGCTGAGATGCTGTCTGTTTTCTCTTTTGCTAGGTAGTCCTGGAATCATAGCTTCAGAAGGCTCCACTATCCCCCGGGTACATTGGATTTGTGCTGATAGACTTTGTCAGGTCAGAGACTCAGTTCAAGGGTAATCAGGGCCAGAGCAGGCTAGTCAGGTACAGACCACCAGTACAACAGCTACCAGATCAGTGACCTTTAAGCAGTCGGGTTGAGATTTCCGAGCCTACTGCAGACACAGATATACCGGTTGCTCAGTCAGATCAGGACGATATGTCGAGTTTGGAAGAGATGGTGCGCCAACTCCAGGATAGTATGAAAACCATGCAGCAAGACGCTGTCCGTCAAGCGGAATTCGCCAAGCAACAGGCTGTGGTCATAGCCCAACAGGCAGAGACAATTGCCAGGCTAGAGCAGCAAACCGGAGCATCTGCTTCGCATCAAGCTCCTCCACCACCAGGAGCTCCAACACCCGGAGAGACACCAAATGTCCAGGCAGATGCGGACATTCCAGTCGGGCCAGCTCCGCCCCCGGTTCTACCCCAGCTATCTAAAACACCCACCAACCTACCAGACCCTCTCTTTGAGTTCAAGACGGACCCCACAGCATTGAAAGTGGGCAAGCTTGAGAAATTGTTTAAAAAATCTCAGGGGGCCCACTCTATTCCTGATATAGATGATGGTTATACCGACTCAATGGTGACATTACCGGATCGGTTCAAGATGCCACATATTGATCGGTTCGATGGCTCTGGAGACCCAACGGTGCACCTCCACCTGTTTTCTGATATTCTGAGACCAATGGGTTTGACCACAGCCCAGAAATTGTCACTATTCGGCCGAACCTTGTCTGGGATAGCCGCAATCTGGTATGCGAAATTGGAGAACTCTGTGAAACAGAATTGGGAAGAGATGGCTGAGGCCTTCAGTGATCAATACTCCTACAACACACAGATTGAGGTCACCACTCGTGATCTTGAAGTCACCCGCCAAGGGCCAAAGGAGGGTTTCTCAGAGTTCGTGACGAGATGGAGAGCAAAGGCCTCAATGATGATTACAAAACCTTCCGACAAAGATCAGATCAGGATGATTGTTCGGAATCTGCATGGCAAGTTGCTGCAAAAGATGGTCGTTCTACCTCTATTTACCTTTCCAGCCCTTCATGAAATGGGGGTTCAAATCGAGGATGCCATCAAACAAGGGATCCTTGCAGAAGATAATGAGCCTTTGAAGAGGAATGTTGCTCGCAGTCCCAATGCTACTACTGATGGTAGCACAACTGCGAAATGCTCAGAAGTAGGCACTATCACCACCTCCCTCAATGGCCAAAAACCAACCACTTCAACTCAGCCCCAAGCCCGAAAATTCCATCCTCTTTACATGAGTCTCTCTCAAGCTTTGAAAAAGCTGCGAGAAGAAGGTCACCTAGAACTCCTAGAACCCCGACCCCTTCCAAACCCACTCCCAGCCAGACATAACCCCTCCAAGTACTGTGTGTACCATCAGCAGCGCGGTCATGGCACCGACCGTTGCTACCGCCTTCGTCATGAGATCCAAAATCTCATCGACAACCGAACGATAGCTCCACCTTCAGCCCCCAATGACCAAATACCTCATCCACATCTCAATCTAATCCACACACTGGCCGTCCCTTACGACCCCAGCGTATACATCACCCCAGTCCATCTACCCAAGCCTAATGTATTTACCCCAGAGAGCCTGGACTTATGCATGATGGGTGCATCTGAACCCCAATCATCCCAAACCCATGAACCCACTACTTCTGAGCTGATGAGAATGATCGAAGATCTTCAAAGAACTGTGGCAGATCTGGCCTTCGGAGTTTTGGCCCCGTCATCAACCGCATCACATACCAGGGAGTTCATGTCAAGAGGCTCCCCAACCTTGGGACGGGCTGCATTGGAAGAAGGCCAACCTCTTAGCAAAGTGGAGGCCAGTGATAAGAACAAGGCAGGGGCAAGCATTAGTCCCCATGAACATCTTCAGTTGGCTGTTGAGGCTTTGAAAGCCGAGGGATTAAACGAAGAGCAAGTCCTCGCAGTTATGGCAAAAACTGTGGATGACACTTTCGCCACTCAAGTTAGGGGCAGTCTGAATCAAGGGGCAAGCCGGGAGAAGGGCCGTTGTACCAGGAATGTTCCTTTCAACTCTAATCCCGTGCTCGGAAGAGATCAGCAAACCCAGTCAGCGCCTGTCAATCCCTTTGCTGGTGCATCCAGCAAAAAGCCACAAACCTCAAAATACCCACCTCGGGGCCAGAGGGTGTTCACCCCACTATGCATGTCTCTATCAACGGCCTTGAGGGTCCTGAGTAGAAAGGGGGATCTGAAACCCCTAGAGCTGCGGCCACTGCCAGATAAACTTCCCCCCTCCCATGATCCGGCCAAGTATTGTGCCTTCCATCAACAAGTTGGCCACGTCACTGATAGTTGTTACCGTCTTCGCCATGAAATACAAGATCTGATTGACAACAAGATCATCACCGTACCAGTCTTGCAAAGTCTATCGGCACTTGATCAGTGAACCTGTGGGGGATAATGTGACTGTGATCGGGGGATGAACCACCTGCGGGCGACGTTCAGTTTATTTCAGATGTGGTGTATGGCACGCATTGTTTTGAGCATTTGTGAATGCTGGTTTTTGTACATTCTGACTTGGGTATTGTGTCAGTCTCGTTGTGTTAATTTGAGTCTGTCTCTTTGTTTTGAGTCAGTCTTTTTGTTTCGGGTCTGTCTTGCGGTTTCGAGTCAGTCCTGTTGTATTGGAGTCGGGTGATTCCGGGAATGTTACCTCGGGTATCACTATTTTGTTTTGTGTTTGTCTTTTCACTTTCTTTTGAGTCTGTTTCTGTCGAGGAGCCAGTTGTGCCAACAGATCTCAATGAAACAGCAGTGATTTTCACGCTCTCGCATTTGCTTCTGCCGTGTGCTAGTTGTGCCGGGATTTGAATGAAATGGCAGTGCATCCCACCTGCTCTCTTGTGCCTTGAAGTCATTATAATGACCTGAGTTTTTCAAAACCTTTTGAACACTGCGGTGAAAACGAAGAGGAAGGAATTCCTCGGGTTTTGCAAAACTTTGACCAATTGAGAGAAAGAGAGGCGTGCTAAGCCCTTAATGAATGAAATCATGCTTGTTAGCGTGAGTACTGAGAAGGACCCTGGCTTGATCCAGACTGGTTTCACACTATCTTCAGCGCGAGCGATTTGTCGCTTTCTTAAAAATTTTCAAAAACAAAATGTTTTGCGCGGTCCTGCGAAGACCTGTGTGGAATCGCTCTTGAGATTGTGCAGCCTAGGATCGCTCTCAGCCTCGAGACTCAACCCCTTTTGCTTCCAAACCTCGAACTTGAATTCAGAACGTTCAACGGTCAACTACAATGTGAGGCCTGAGTGGCCAGATTCAAAGCAGCCCATGAATTAGTGGCAAGAAAATCAGATCAAGAAGATCAGACCTCATCAGAAGAAGCTTGCGAAGCTAGAACAGAAGCACCCCTCGAACTAGGGGCGACAATGTCCAATGTGCTCGAAGAGCTGAAGATGGATCATTCTGCAAATCAATACAACAGCCACTCTCCTGGATACAGAGGGCTTCAATCTCAAAACCATTTGGCATGGGCTTGTTACACTTTTACCCTTGAGAGGCTCGCTGGGCCGAAAACCCGGAAGGGCGACCCAGGCAAAAGTTAGAGCAAGAAAAAGCTAGAAAAAAAAAAAAGAAGGAAAAAAAAGAAAACAAAAAAAGAGAGAAAAAAAGAAAAAAAGAAAAATGCAAAGAATGAAAAAAAAAAAGAAAAAAGAAGAAAAGAAATGAAAATGAAAAGAAAAGAAAAACAAAGCTCGCAAGGTTGAAAACCTGCATTGGGCGCCTTGGCAAAAGTTAGAGCCTAAAAAGGAGAGGTTAATACCCGAGTGTACCTACCCCGAACTACGTAAGGCTTGATTCCCATGTTTGGGATACGTAGGCAACTTCATTCTGAAGTCCAGCCGTAAAACCCTTCAAATTCAACTATGTCCATGTAATGGTTTTGACCATCCTTGCCTTCTCTGTATCCGAGAGTTCGGTTATAATCATCACCATGAGGACTGACTATAATGCGCTGCGGTGCCATCCAAACAAGGGGCAACTTTCCGTTGCCATTCAATGCGCCGCCGTGCCATTCAAACAAGGGGCAACTTTCCGTTGCCATGTAATGTCCTTCAGATAAGGGGCAGATTTTCCTTTGTTACAGACCTGAGGTTGTGCGTCTTAAGAATAGGTTCCGTGCTTGTTAAGCATTGGCCGTTTGCAAAAATAATTTTTGAGAATTTTTACTGAGGTTGACTGGTCTCTCGAAAATTATTTCATATTTTCCAAAACTGGACCTTTTCTTGGACCCAAAAAAGGAAAATTTTCAGTGCTCATAGCCTGACTTGCATGATTTCAAATCAGAAAATCGAACAAGCATGTTAATCTAACTCTCATGTTGGTCAAAATGGTTTTAGTAGAAAACCAAAACAAAAAATGGTCAAAATAATGAACTAGGGGCACAGTTGAGTCAGGCTTCCTGTCTTTCCCCCATTTTCAACATACTCGCCAAGAAGGGCAATCTACCTGCCAGAAGAGGGCACAACTGAAGCTAACAACGAAGGGCTGAAAGCTCTCTCATCCTCCAAGCAACGAGGTATCAAGCCAAGTGCGAAGCACAAACCGGAATGGATCAAGATCTTCCACTTCCTCATCTGGACAGATCTAACCACGTCCAAACTCCCCAGCAGGGCATCATCAACCGATGTTAGCTGCAGATTTGCTACACACCCAGTTGTAGCACAACCCCTCTGTGGGAGAAACTCACTGTTGTGAACAAAAATCTAGCAGGATGCTAGGGGCAAGAGCTCGCAACTTCATATCTATCCATCAACCACCCAGGGGAGGGATGAAAAATGAGGGATTGAAGAATAGAGAGGTGTGCGTTGAGAGAAAAAGCGAGAAAAGGGTTTTGAGAGAAAAACCGAGCTTGAGGGCCGAGTGATGTGAGAGTCACAAATAAGAAAGGGTGGGAAATAATACCCAGAGAAACTGGCTCCTTGTGAACTAAGAAGTCTCTTGTCTTTGCAACACGTCTGTGCGTCGCGTCAGTCGTTTTGTTTGTCTCAATTCTTGTTTTGAGTCGTTTCAAGTGTCTGTGTTTGTGTTTAGGTTGTTACCTTTTGTTTTCCGTTATTGAGTCTTTTTCGCTGTGTTCAGTTGTAGGCTCAATACCCGGTCGAAAACTCATTTTCTCAAATTTCAAAAATGATTTGTGGTGTGCTCAGAGTGTTGTGCCATTCCCCACATTTGTGCAAAACAGTATTTGTTCTTTCATAAAACCGCAGGGTTCAACCCAGGTCATGTGAGAACAGTAAAACCCGGACCTATCTGAAGCAATATGGGTTCCAGACTACAAAGCAAAAGAAAAGAGGGAAAATTGAAGCATCTGAGTGTGTTTCACCTTCAGCAAATTCCGTGATTGTACTCCGGATGTACCTCTTCAGGCCTTGTCAATGCTACCGAAGTATGAGTGCGCCTCTACCTCAAGTGTAAGCCTGCTTCAAGTCAGAACGGCAATTAAAGCAGCAGCAGATGTTATCTCTTGCCAATATGAACAGGGTGTACCCTTTTCGAGCTGAGTGTGTTGCAAAACCCTCTGAGAGGTAAATCGGAAACACCAGAGTACATATTTGATGCTCCTCTATTGCATAGAATATGAACTTTCATATACACTGTTGTTGCATGTGTGCCGCGCATCGTTATGATTCATGCATAAAATATGCTTGCTTTCAATATTGCATGGAAAATGCCCCCATACTTGCATAGAAGTTGCATTTTATCGCACTTTCTTGTGCATTTTATCTCACTCGCACTATCTTGTGCACTTACACTTTGTATCTCACTTGCACTGTCATGTGCATCTTGTGGTTGTATCTCACTCGCGCTGTTTAGCGTATCGCACTATCTTGTGCATTTCAAATCACTCGCGCTGTTTAGCGTATCGCACTATCTAGTGCATTTCAAATCATTCGCGCTGTTTAGCGTATCGCACTATTTTGTGCATCACATCTTCGCGCTATCTTGCGCACCTCCATCGCACTGTCTTGTGCATTACATTTCAGTCGCGCTATTTTGCGCATCGCGTTATTTTGTGCATCTCATTACATTTTACATTACGTCTCATTCGCGCTATTTTGCGCATCGCACTATTTTGTGCACCTTACTTGTATTTTGCATCCATTCAATCGCGCTATTCTGCGCATCGCACCGTCTTGTGCATTCAATCGCACTATCTTGTGCATCGCCTCATTCGCGCTATCTTGCGCACCTCAATCGCACTGTCTTGTGCACTCGCGCTTTCTTGCGCATCGCACTATCTTGTGCACTTACATGCTATATCTCACTCGCACTATCTTGTGCATTCCATCGCACTCGCGCTGTTTAGCGTATCGCACTGTTCTGTGCAATTTACTTTCGCGCTTTCTTGCGCATCGCACTGTTTTGTGCATTACATTGTTTCATTCGCGCTATTTTGCGCATCGCACTATTTTGTGCACTTTACTTGCATTGTACGTGCATTTTATCGCGCTATCTTGCGCACCTTACCTGCACTTGTTAGTGCATTACATTTCATTCGCGCTATTTTGCGCATCGCACTGTTTTGTGCATCTATGCCACATCGCACTCTCTTGTGCACCTGTATAGCACTGTTTTGTGCATTCACTCTTGCATTGCACTGTTTTGTGCATCTTGTTAGCGCACTATCTTGTGCATTCCAACCTGCTTCGCACTGTTTTGTGCATCTCCTTAGCATTGTTTTGTGCATTCACTCTGCATCACATTGTCTTGTGCACACTGTGTTTTTGCATAAATCTTGGATTTTCAAACCGGCTTCGCGTAGCGTATAAGTCCAATTATCAAAGTCTTCCTGCATATCATTTTGCATCTGCCCCTGAACTACGCTGGTTTGATTCCTTGCAAAGGGATACGTAGGCAGCCCGCGGGTTCAACCAACTGCATCTATATTTTGTTTGTTTGTCCAAGTCTTCGGCCTTGTCAAAAATGGGTCGTCTCTGGGATTTGACATTCACTCACGTCATTTTATGACTTCCGAGTTCTGTCAAAGAGGGGCAACTGTAGACACCCCATTTTTGACTGCCCTCAAGACTTGGGCGCTACTGATGGTTTGCTCGGTGATGAGAACTGTGCAGGGCAGGTTCAGTTTCTTCGGCAAGGAGAGAGCGAATCTCAACTTCACACCCCATTTTGGACCAAAATTATTTTGGATGGTTTTTAGACCTTAAAACCCTCTCTTTCAAAACATTTTTGAAATAAAATTCCCACGATGTTCCGACGCTCGCATTTCGGTAAATGTTGCGCTTTTCGGTAAACCGAGCAAGGACAAAGTGGAGATGAATGAAAGAGAGATGAAATCTTTGAAAAATCTTTCAAAACACCTTACTTAGGGGTTTGAAGTTGAAGAGAAGAGGAGAAGAGGGGAGAAAACAAGTTGGAGAAGAAGTTCGGCATGAATCCGGGTAGAAGAGGGTCGAGCAGCCCTCGCTGAATCGGGCTTATTCATTTGCATACTTGGATTTTAGCTATGAGGCCATAACAATTGGAAAGAAGACTTCCGGGGGTTCATTTTGCACTCAAGAATCTCTCAAAACCAAGTCCGGGTAGGGGAGGTATGATTGGTTGAAGTTGGGCATCATCCCAGTTGGATCCAGTCTGCGCGGCTTCACCAAAAAGGGCATAACTTTTTCCACAGAAGGAATTTTAATGCAAGGTTTGCGCCATTGGAAAGCTAACTTCCGGGGCTTCAATCTGAACATCCACCGGCATTTTTTGACCTCATCAGCCACCCATCGGCACTCTATTTAGCCGACCGGCCAGTACAAATTACAGGTCGGCAATTTATTGTGCCGACCGGCAATTTATTTGGCCGATGACCTCTTTTCATGGCTGATTTGACCCTTTTGAATCTTGCAGGCATGGTGCATGCCAGCTGTGCCAGCTGGGATGCACAGACCCAGCTCCCCGTGCATATGTGTGCCTATTTGGAGCCTTTGCCCCCTTTTTTTGGACCCTTTGCTCATGGCTTCTTGAGGAAGCCTTGACCCCTTGTCTTGGCTTCCTCAAGAAGCCTACCAGCTGTCTTGGCTTCCTTGATAAGCCTTGGCCCTCTTGCTCCCCTTGAACCTTTCTCTTTAGCTTGTCTTATAAGCTTAGAGCCTCTCCATTTGTCTATATAAGGAGCTCTCCTCCTCCATTGTAGAGGTTGGATTTTTTGAGCAAAAAACCAGAGATATATAGATATATATATCTGATATATCTCACCTCCCTCTCCATATCTCTCTCATTCAACCATCAAATACCCTTGTTCTTGGGCCATTTCCTCACCAATCCATAGCACCACACCTCTACACTTCATTTCAGTACATTGGAGGCCATTTGCAGAGGCTAGGAGCTCATTTCCTTGGATCAAAACCTGCTGGTTTATTGGTCTACAAGGGTAAGCACACTTTTCCCCTAAACTAGCATTTTCTTGGTTCATATCTAAGCCATATTTTCTTGCACATTTGAGCTCCGACCAAAAACTGAAAGTGTCATTTTTTTGAGCTCTATTTCATCTTTCATTAAGGGTCTCACCGTGTTTGGGACCCCCATCTTGCACTTCCTTCATTATCCCTTTGTATGCCATTTTCTTGAGTAGTATTTTCGGCCTATGAGTAATCTGTTTTGGAGCATGATGTAAACTGAGAATAGGCTTATTTTGAGCCCTTATTCAACATTGAAGAATGGCTCACCACTGTTTGAGACATCCTTGGTATACTTCATGTTATAGCCCTCTTGGTGGCCTCATTTTGCATGATGCTTTGGCCATACTTGTATCTGTTTTTGGGCTTGTCATAAACTGTAAAACATCATATTTTTGGCCCCTCTCCAATATTGTAGAAGGGGCCTCCTGTGTTTGAGACCAGCAGCTGTGACTTGCCTCATTACCCCTCTTGCGGAGCCATTTTTGCATGCTGATTGTGCCCTATCTATGCTCACTGTTTGGCCATGCTTTGAACTGTAAAAATGCTTGTTTTAGGGCTGTCTTGCTTCTGTCTTCATACTCCATGTCCAAATTATGCATGCTTTGTATGGATGTAAGTCATTTCATGTGCCTAATCTTGGGTTTCGGGGCCTATAGCATGCATTGGGAGACATATTTCCATGTTTTGGGACCATTTGGCATCATGTTCCAGCACTGAAATTCACATGCTTGTATGCCAGCTTGCATCCCTTGCCATGCTTTGGTAGAGTTGCATTTTTGTGCCTTAGGTTTGGTTAATGCATTGTGCATGCATTCCATGTATTGTGTTGCCTTACTTGCCTCATTATGGCCACTGTTTTGGACCTAGTAGAGAGCTGTCCAAGTTAGTGTAAGACCATCCTTTGCATGTCGATGCATGCTCACCTTGTGTGTTGTCGCATACTTGTGTGTTGTTGCATGTTTAGGTTGCGCGCCTAGCATACATTGTTCATTTGCATGTTCATGTTGCATACTTAGCCTCTACGCCTAGGTTGCATTTCATTAAGCATGCATCCCTTGCCTCTTGATTAATCATGATAGAGGTTGAGGCTCTTTGATGTGTTTTGTGCTTGCATTTCATTTGATATCAAAGTTGCTAACTTGGCTTTTAGGCAATCATGCATTGAAATGCGTGATTGATGGCCCGGGGGTCGAGGGCCATGCTCCCTTGAGTCCATTGCATGATAGGGAGTGTGTCCATGCACACATTTGCTTGAAATTCCATGCCATACACTGCCTGTCCTCTGTTGCTATCAAAATTGTTTTCTGCAGGAAGTTTCTGCCGACCGACAACATACAGTGCCGACCGGCCATTTGTGAATGGCCGATAGCTTCATCAGCAGCCGATGGACATTCCTCATGGCCGGCGGGCATTTCCTCCAGCCGGTGGTGTTCCACAGTGTGCAAAGAACCTGTCCTGAGACTTGTGCAATTTTCAGAGAAGCTAAGCAGTGTAAACAGAGGCAACAGTGCTATGGCAGCGAGTTTTCGGGCAAGACAAGTCAAACATGCATCATTCGCGCATCCCGAGGCAGGGCTGCGGCCATCTCTATTCTGCATTTTGTTATTTAATTAAGGGTCTGTAATAATTAATTAGCTAGGATAGTTGATTTGTTATTTGGCCTGTATATTCTTTCGGTCCCTCCGAGTGAGGGCGTATTTGTAATAAGTGTGCGTGAGTGTGTGTATGTCTTCCAACCCCACGTCTTTCTTCCCTTTTATTTACCTGCTTATGATGGTAGATTAGGGCATATTTGAATTAGCATACCTTATGCTGTGCATGCGTGCATCCATACATTTGTTATACATACATCGGGCTCGGAGCCTCATACAAACTGCATTGTACTTCAATTCCAAATTGAATACGTGTTATTTATAGCATTCCACATGCCATGTTTAGGATAGCCGAGCCTGTCTAGATTGCATCTTTGCCTGTGTTGCATTAGCCACTTAACATGAACTAGGATCATGCATTTGATTACTAACTGGTTTCTGTTTTGGCTTGGAGTACTAGGTGAGCTGTTATGCTTTAGCATATCACATGCGTGTGAATGTTGCCATAATAGCATGATTACCATGAGGCTAGTTGCTTATGTGATATAATTGCTTGAATGCCTGTGGATGGAGGTCGAATTGCTTAAATTGGGATAATGCATTAAAACTGTGAGTTTTAAGCCCACTAGACAGTGGCAAAACCATCTTTTCTAAAGCCCACTTGAGGGTGGCAAAATCTGCATTTTAGCCTACTTGCGAGTAGCAAACCATTTTCAAAATAAACATGCAATGTTTTATTCCAATTTAGGCGATTTGGTCTATACTTGTTTGCTGTGCGCATAATATAGTAAATCTAGACTAATAACCGGAACAGGAACACATAATGTTTTCAAAATCGGATATCATGGTTAGTAGAGGCCGGTCTTCAGACCTGGCGAAAGGGGGTGCTCATAGCTGACCTTCCCCGATCGTACCCAAGCTCCCGAGCCAAGACAACTTTGGTGATGACGGACACGTGGCCTTTGGCACCGAGTCAGGGTTTCCTAAATTTCCCAAAATAAATATTTAGGTGGCGACTCTATATCTGGCAAAGCAGTCCATGTTTGGCACTTCTTTCAAAATCTGTTTCTCAAAACGATTTGCCGGATTTGGACTCTTTGGTTCAGATTTAGAACCGTGACACAAAAGGGAGTCCAAACTGTAGCGAGGTCCCCCGCGGGCTTGTTACATGTTGCATTACATTGTTTGCATGCCATTAGCTTTGTTAAGTTGTGCATGCATTGCATTGTGTTTGGTTTGGGTGATTAAGCCAAACGCGAGTAATGAGGGACGTTTCATACTTAAAGTGATGAAACGTGCCTCAATTCTCGGTCGCCGACCCTCTTGATCATGCATGATAGAGGTTAAGGCATTTGTGTGTTTTTGTGCATTCATATGGCATTGATTTGTGCAACTCGGCCTCTTTGGCCATCATGCATCGAAATGCGTGATTGATGGCTCGAGAGCCGAGCACTACACACCTTTGAGCCTTAGACATGATAAGGGGTGTAGTTGCACACACATCTTCTTGTAAATACATTGCCATGCCTCTATTTGTGCTCTGTTGCAGCAGAAAGAAGAGTTTGCAGGAAGACATGGCCGATCGACTATCTAGTGTGCCGATCGGCTATCAATGATTGGCCGATAGCCTCAAAATTGGTCGATGACCGTTATCCTTTGGCCGATGGCCACCCCTCTTAGCCGATGACCTCTCAGCATGTCCATGAGGTGGATCAGAAGTGTTTTGGAGATTGGCACAATTTTTAGAAGTCTAAAACAGTGCAAACAGAGGCAACATGAGACATGGTAACGGATTTCCGAGCGAGACGATCGAGCATGCATTTTCGAATTCTTAGAACTGAGCTGAGGCTTTGTAATTTGTAATTAGCTTTACTTGATTAGTTAGCTTTTAAGTTTGTAATTAAACTAGTTAATTTGTTAATTAGTTAATGTGTTGTAATAATTAGCTTAGTGTTAGCTAGTTATTCATTTTGATTATGTAATAATTAGTCTAATTAGATAATTAGATTAGTTGCTTAGCTTAGCGTAGCTAGCTTAGTGTACTCATTCGAACCCTCCGTCGAGAGGGCGAATTTTGTAATAAGTGTGCGTGAGTGTGTGAATGTCTTCCAACCCCACGTCTTTCTCCCTTTTACTTATCAGCTTTTGATGGTTAGTTTTAGGGCATATTTCAATTAGCATCTTTATACTTCGCATGCGTGCATTCATCCATATGTCTTGCATGCACCGGGCTCGGCGTATCATACAAATCGCATTGTATTTCAATACATTTGCTTGAATACGTGTTCAACAACATGTTATCAAGTTGCATCTCATATGCCATCTTAGAATAGCCAAGCCTATTTCTAGTTGCATTTTGCATGTGTTGCATTAGGCATTATTGACATAGCTAGGATCATGCATTAATTACTAACTAGCTTCTTTTTTGGCTCGGAGTACACTGTGAGTGTTTATGCTTTAGCATCCTTGCATGCGTGTGAGTGTTGCCATGTATAGCATACTTGCCATGAGGCTATTTGCTTAAGTGATTAACTGCTTGAATGCCTGTGGATAGAGACTTGATTGCCTGAATTGGGACAATTCATCAAATGTGAGTTTTAAGCCCACTTGAAGTGGCAAATCACCATGTTTTCTAAGCCCACTCGAGGGTGGCAAATCCACGTCTGAGCCTACTTGCGAGTAGCACCTTCAAACCATTTTCAAACAAACAAACATGAGATGTTTTGTTCCAACTTAGACGATTTAGTCTATACTTGTATGTTGTGCGCATCATGTAGTAATGATAGATTAATAAACCGGAATAAGAACACATGTGCTTTCAAAAACAAAATATCATGTTAGTAAAGGCCGATCTTTAGATCGGGCGAGTGGGGGTGCTCATTGCATGACCTTCCTCTCTCGTAGCGAAGTTCCCGAGCCGAGGCAACTTTGGTAATGACGGACACGTGGCCTTAGGCACGAGTCAGGGTTTCCTAAATTTCCCCAAAATAAAATATTTAGGTGGTGACTCTGTATCTGGCAAAGCAGTCCACGTTTGGCACTTCTTTATAAAAATCAGTTTTCCAAAACAATTTGCCGGATTTGGACTCTTTGGTGATTTATCAGTCTTGCATTGCACTTTATGAGATTAGATTCAGAACCGTGACATTGAGTCCGAACTGTAGTAGCTAATGAACAAAACGATTTCGCGCCTTCGCGCGCGGAGCCGGGACGTTCAGGCATGTCTACAGTTTCTGGCGACTCTGCTGGGGATTTAGAGAACTTGACTTGAACTCATGATATCTCGTTTTGAGTACACTTATGTGTCTCTTTGCATTGCATTTGCATTGGTGCGCCTAGGATACCGTGTTTGCCGTATGCTATTCCTGAACGGTTTGCCGGAGGCTTGCTTTGAGAAGCGTGCCATAAGGCTGACCGGTTGCGGGCTTTGCCATGACGGGAACACAAACCTCGATTTTTACCAGGGCACCTTTTGACCATTTGACCTAGTGCATATCGAAAACTGCAGTGACCATTCCAAGCTAGGACAGGTTGCTTACCCGATTATAGGTTGTTTGAAACCGCTGTGTGCGTAGTGAAACCCTAGCTTCTGACAATAGGACAGGGAAACCCTATCCCTCCATAGGGGTGTTTTGGCTCTCACTTGCTTGCTATGTGCTTTTAGAGTGCGTCTCTACAGGAATGCATGTATCAGTTTGCAAGTTTGGGTATCAGGCCTGAGGGCATCAGTGTTTGGGGAATCAGTTTTACCTGAGGGTATCAGATCTGGGGCAGTGATTTGGGAAAAATTATCAGTGATTGAGAATAGTTATTTCAGCTTACAGATGTCAACTGTGTGTTATCTTTATTTAAGCCGTTATGCTGTCCGTTTTTCTGGTTATTTGTTTCCTTATTATGCTTTATTTATTTTTTGCAAGGTAGTTTAGCACCATTGCATCCGACCAAGCAGATATTCCCCGAGCACTCTGGGTTAGAGGTTGAAGACTTAATCGATCCGCGGATCTGATAGACAGACAAGCAGTGTTCCTTTCTTTACCCCCGGTTACTAGACGGAGGCCAGTAAGGCGTAGTGTATCGGTACAGCGGTCGCCAGATCAGTGGTCCCCCCCACCAGTGAACAGTCAGGCTGAGGTCTCAGTTTCTACTGCAGGGACAGATATACTGGTTGTTCAGATAGACCAGCACCCTGTGGTATCTATGGAAGAGATGATGCGTCAGCTCCAGGAAAGTATGCAAGCCATGCAGCAGGATACTGCCCGCCAGGCAGAAGTGGCTACACGTCAAGCAGAAGTAGTGGCCCAATAAGCTGAGTTAATTGTCAAGCTACAGCAGCAAACCGAAGCATCTGCTTCGCACTCACCTCCTCCTCCACCTAGAGTTCCAATACCCGGGGAGACAGCACACGTCCAGAAAAATACGGACGTTCCAACGGGGCCAGCTCCGCCCCCAATCCTACCCCAGCTATCCAAAGCACAGACCAACCTGGGGGATACACCGTTTGAGTTCGAGGTGGATCCAACATCTTGAAAAGTGAGCAAGCTAGAAAAGCTGTTCACGAAGTCTCAAGGCGTGAAATCCATTCCGGATATAGAGGATGGGTACACCAACTCGGCCGTGACTCTGCCAGACCGGTTTAAAATGCCGCACATAGACCGTTTCGACGGGTCTGGAGATCCTATGGTGCATTTGCGGCTGTTCTTGGATATACTAAGGCCAATTGGCCTCTCCAAATTACAGAAGCTTTCTCTGTTTGGCCGGACCCTGTCGGGTGTAGCGGCTATTTAGTATGCAAAACTGGAGGACTCTGTTAAAAGGAGCTGGGAGGAGATGGCTGAGGCCTTTGTAGCTCAATACTCCTACAATACGCAGATCGAGATCACAACTCGTGATCTCAAGACAACTAGGCAAGAGCCGAAGGAGAGCTTCTCCGATTTTGTGACCTGCTGGAGGGCTAAGGCCTCGATGATGACCATCAGGCCGGTCGACAAGGACCAAATACGGATGGTTGTGCGCAACCTCCAGCCTAAGCTCATGCAGAAGATGATCATCCTCCCCCTCCCCACCTTTGTAGATCTACATGAGATAGGGGTGCAGATCGAGGACGCCATGAAACAGGGCCTCATTGATCATGAGAGAGAGCAACCCAAGAGGGCATTCAACCGCAGTACGAATGCGGGCACAAGCAGTGCTGCAGCTGCCAGGACTTCAGACGTGGGCATGGTCACCACCACCACCCCAAGAACCCTTACAGCTACACCATTCACCGGTGCGTCTAGAAGTAGCTCACAAACAACCAAGTTTCCACCCCGAAGCCAGAGAACCTTTACCTCGCTGTATATGTCTCTGTCCAAAGCTCTGGGGGTTTTGATCAGGAAAGGGCACTTGAAGCCCCTAGAGCCCCGGCCATTGCCAAAAAAACTTCCTCCCTCCCACAACCCGGTGAAATATTGTGCATTTCACCAACAACATGGTCACGACACTGACCAGTGCTTCAGATTATGTCACGAAATCTAAGATCTCGTTGACAATAGGGTGATCGCACCCCCAGAGAAACCAAATGTTACAACCAACCCTCTCTCACCACATAACCAAGCCCCACCTCCCAAACGCATCAACCTGATCCAAACTGGGGTTGTGTCATACGACCCTAGCATATATATCACCCCTTCTCACCTACCCAAGCTGGAGGTGTTCATTCCTGACAGCACTGACTTGTGCATGTTGGACATCTCCCGAACCCAACCAGAAACGGTGGTGGTGGCTATCGAAGATAGAATTAAGTCGACTATGGGGGCAGATGGGAATGATCATTCAGAGCCTGAGGGGTCTGCGAGCTTCATGTACAACCCGAGGGGTTACATCACATCAGCAGGCCAGGCTAGGCCGAGTGTGGAATTGCCAATGGGGGCAGAGATTTGTGTGGTTCGAGAGGATGGACCTAATCAGGGGCTGGATGACCTTGCAGAACTGGAGGAGGATATCGTGAGTCTGCAATTCTTCAATGAACAGGATCCGGGGGATGTGACTGTCAACTGGTTTGATCTGAAAGGGTCAGCAAAAGTTACCGGGTGGCTCAGCGACGAGCCGGATGTTGTTGAGTCACCTCAGCCAGAGCAGGGGTAACTAGGAGCTGGGATGTCAACAGTGGCCGGAAGGGCCAGGAATCAGGATGCACCGCCGGAGAGCACCGGTGTTAAGAATTTTGCTCAGAATACGGGCAGTTTGAGTACGGAAGATACTGAACAGCAGGCTGCACTGAAGCAGTTTGAACAGGAAAGGATTGAAGATTTTGAGAGGGCCAAAAAGGCCAAAGCCCCTGCAGGGATAGAACGTGCTGTGTGCACAAGAACGGAACGTGCTGGGAGCACAGGAACGGGAGGTGCTGTGGGCACAGGAATAGTTGTAACGGAGCTGGACAGGTGTCTATCGGTTGCCGATGGCATGTGGTGGGAAGACAACGACTTATGTCTTACCCACACCGATAAAGATTGGGGACAAAGCCAACCGGATGATACCTGGTATGTGGGGGAGGTTGACCACATGACTAGGAGTGGGCGGTATTTCAAGCCCCCGCACTTAGATCAACCAGAGGCGTCCGGAAAGAACAGAGAAGCAGAAAGAAAAACTGCTCGAAGAGGAGGCTGTGCTGAAACAGCTTAAGAAGATACAAGCAAACATCTCCATCTGGGGACTGCTTATGGCCTCAAGAGTTCACAGACAAGCTGTCCTTTCTGCAATGGACAGGGCCAAACTTTCAATCGACACCACGCCTGAGCAGCTGGTAGGATTGGTTTTTCCGGGAGAAGCTTCCCCGACGTTGACCTTTACTGACAAGGAGCTGCCGCCTGAGGGCGCAAACCATAACAAACCTCTCTACATCTCTGTCGAGTGTAGAGAAAAATAGATACCAGTGGTTCTTGTCGACACAGGATCCGCTATCAATGTGTGCCCGTCGAGGACGGCATACGCAATCGGTTTGAAGCCCGCAGATTTTGTGCCAACTGCCCAGGTGATTCGGGCATATGACAAAAAGTAGAGAAGTTATGGGGACTGTGCAAATTCGGACTCAGGTTGGTCCAGGACAACACGATATTGACTTTCATGTCTTGGACGTTCCCGCAACCTTCAATCTACTCCTAGGGCGGCCGTGGCTGCACCAAGTGAAGGCAGTCTTTTACTCCCTGCACCAGATGTTGAAGTACCCCCATGGGAAGGGGTGGCTATAGTTTTTGGGAATTCTTCAATCCATCCGCCGCCAGAGGTTTCTACACCAGTTCTGGATATTGAGCATGGCGCGGAGGATGTGTTCCTGTCAGGATTCACCCTAGTCGAGGCCCGGGTTGTTCAGAATATCTTAGCTGTTGATGAGGGGTTATATGTCAGTGCGCGGTCTGTGTACCTCATGAATAAGCTCCAGCACATCCCTGGGATGGGACTAGGGAAAAGTGGCCGGAAGGGCATTAAAGTATCGGCCGAAGTGCCGCACAACCCACATACCTTTGGTTTAGGTTATCTACTTACCAAAAAGGATTGGGTGAGGAAAGGAAAAGAGATGGCCGGAAAAGCTAGAGCAAAGTAGGCCGGTAAGCGTTATGAGTTGATGCATCGGCCTATCCAGGGTACCCTAAACGAACGCTTTGTCCCGAAAGGGGAAGACTTCCCATTCTGCGGCTTCCCGGAGCCATGGCTAAATGTAGAGAGACAGCGCTTGCCGGGATTTGAGATTTTCTTCGACTTGCAGTTATCCGGGGATGATGTTGCCGAAGAGCAGACAGACCCACCAGCTGAGGCTGAGCAGTGCAAGGAGGAGGTTTCCGAGAGCACATAGATTGAAATGGGGGTAGCACTGGCTTGTCTACTTTCAGATCCTCCGATCGTACATGAGTGCTTGGGGGATAACTTCTCGGTGTCCATGATTGGGAATGAAGCGGCTGTGAGCCCATCTTCAAACATTCTGAATGTGTCCATCGCACCGTCCCTCGTTTGGCAGTACGAGGAGGGATTCTTATCGAGCAGCACCAGGTCAGGTAGTGAGCCGGAATCTGATTCCACTGAGTCTGTGGAGTCAGAATCAGGTTCTAGCTCGTCTGAGTCTGAGTCCGGTATTCTTGGGGGTGACAACCCAGATGCCACAGTCCTGTCTAGGTCGTCTTTTTCTTTTTCCTTTGAGTCTGTTGTAACAGAGGAATCAGGCGATTTGGAAGTGATTAATGAGAATGGAATGGCTGTGGCTTCCGAGTACTTTTCTGTGCCTTTGATTTATTGCATTAATCAAGACTTTCAAAATTTCAATGAAAACGATGAGAAAAAAATTCCTCCGGTTTTGAAATATTTGCTTGATCAAGAGCAGGAGAGGTTTGTAAAACCGCTGGTTGATGAAATCACCACAATTAATGTGGGTACTGAGAAGAACCCGCGGCTGGTCCAGATCGGGTCCACGTTGTCTTCGGAGGAGCGCGAGCGCTTAGTCGCTTTGTTAAAAGATTTCAAAGATGTTTTCGCGTGGTCCTACGAAAACATGCCTGGAATCGATCTGAGATTGTACAGTACCGGATCCCTCTTGACCCAGAGGCCCGACCTGTTAAGCAGAAACTCCGAAGGATCCGCCGGATTGGGCTCACAAGATCAAAGAAGAGGTCACCAAGTAAATTGACACAGGGTTCCTGCTAGTATCTGAATACCCAACTTGGTTGGCTAATATAGTTCCGGTGCCGAAGAAGGACGGCAGAATTCGAGTATGTGTGGACTTCAGGGATTTGAACAAAGCCAGTCCGAAGAACGACTTTCCTCTGCCGCATATCGACGAATTAGTGGATTTCACTGCTGGGCATGCGTTGCTCTCATTCATGGATGGCTTTTCAAGCTACAATCAGATTTTGATGGCACCCGAAGACTGGGAGAAGACTGCTTTCACCACCCCGTGGGGAACCTATTGTTATAGGGTAATGCCGTTTGGGCTGAAGAATGCTGGAGCTACATATCAACGGGCTGCGACCACGATATTGCACGATATGATCCATAAAGAGGTTGAGGTGTACGTGGATGACATGATTGTCAAGTCCAAGGAAAGAGAGGGCCACTACACCGCCTTGCAAAAATTCTTCCAACGGATCAGAGAGTATCAGTTGCGGCTGAATCCTCAGAAATGCGCGTTTGGTGTTACAGCATGAAAAATGCTGGAGTTCTTAATTACACAGAGAGGTATCGAGGTCGATCCTTCCAAAATCAAGGCCATCTTAGAAATGCCACCACCGAGGACTGAAAAGGAGGTGCGAGGCTTTCTGGGTAAAGTGCAATTCATAAGACAGTTTATTACAAAATTAACCTTGACTTGTGAACCACTCTTTGGTCTCCTGAAGAAAGGAAAGAAGTTCCAATGGGACGGCCGATGCCAAGCTGCTTTTGAACAGATCAAACAATATTTACAGAACCCACATGTGTTGTCACTGCCTGAGCCGGGGAAACAGTTGACCCTGTACCTTTCAGTGACTGAAACTACAATGGGCTGCATGCTTGCACAAGAGTCTGAGGACAAAGTGGAGAGAGCTATCTACTACCTAAGCAAGAAAATGCTGGATTACGAGACCCGCTACACTCCGCTGGAGAAGGCTTGTCTGACCTTGGTATGGGCTACCAGGAAGCTACAGCACTACCTGTTAGCTCACTCCGTAATACTGGTTTCGAGATTAGATCCCATCAAATATCTCTTCGAGAAACCGGCACTTACGGGTAGGCCAGCCCGTTGGTTGCTTCTACTTTCCAAATTTGATCTGAAGTACATGACGCGCAAGTCAGTGAAAGGGAGAGCGGTAGCGGAGTTCCTAGCCGATCACCCAGTTGAAGGGGATGAAGCAGTTGAGTATATGTTTCCAGACGAGGCCATTCTGCATGTCAAAGAAGAAACTTAGACGATGTACTTTGACGGAGCGTCAAACCAATACGGGTATGGGATAGGGGTGTTGCTGATAGCACCCGACAATTCCCGCATACCCTTAGCATTCAAACTCCGGTTCAAAGTGTCAAACAATGAGGCAGAGTATGAGGCATGTATTGCTGGTTTAGAAGCTGCCCTGGAACTAGGGCAAAACGGTTGGATGTCATCGGGGACTCGAACCTTGTTGTATCTCAAGCTAAAGGAGATTGGAAAGTAAAAGAAGAAAAGATGAGAATCTATTACCAGACCTTGGACGTGCTGATTCCTCGGTTTGAAAAACTGAATTTCGCCCATCTGTTAAGAGAGAACAACAGGTTCGCTGATTCATTAGCAACTCTATCTTCTATGATAGACATTCCTTTCGAAGTCCGGATGCGTCCAATTATCATTGAACAGAAATTCGTGCCGGCCTACGAGCTGATTGCTGCCATAGATGAAGTACAAGATGTGAATCCCTAGTATTACGATGTCTGGAACTTCTTGGAAAAGGAAGCGTATCCACCAGGGGCAAATGCCAAAGACAAGAGGGCGATCCGAAGAATGGCTGCTCAATTCATCGTCTGCGGGGGTAAACTGTATAAGAGAGGTCATCTCGAGATGCATAAGCTGTGTGTTGATGCTGAAGAATCCAAGCGCCTGATGGAGGTCATCCATGGAGGAGAGTGCGGAGCGCACATGAACGGGGTGATGTTAGCCCGGAAGATCCTTAGATAGGGTTATTACTGGTCCACTATAAAGGAGGATTGTATAGGCTTTGTCCGGCGATGCCACAAATGTCAGATCCATACAAACCGCATGAACATTCCGCCGTCGAAGCTGTACAACATGACTTCGCCATGGCCATTTTCAGTCTGGGGGATTGATGTAATTGGGGCTGTCACTCCAAAGGGGTCCAATGGGCATGAGTTCATTCTGGTCGCGATAGACTATTTCACAAAGTGGGTTGAGGCCCAATCTTATGCGGTGTTGAAGGCATCGCACGTTGCAAAGTTCATCAAAAACAACATCATCTGTCTCTACGGGGTCCCGAATGAGATTATTTCGGATAATGGTTCCCACTTCAAGAAGGAGGTGATCAACTTGTTAGACAAATACAACGTGGCTTTTCATAAGTCATCTACATATCGGCCGCAAACCAACGGAGCAGTTGAGGCCGCCAACAAGAACATCAAGCACATTCTGTAGAAGATGGTAGAAACCTACCGGGTCTAGCCCGATAAGCTGTCATTTGCTCTGTGGGGCTACCGGACTTCAATTCGAACTTCTACTGGAGCAACTCCGTATTCCTTGGTCTATGGGATGGAGGCTGTTCTGCCTATCGAAGTTGAGGTTCCGTCATTATGGGTATTGGCTGAGTGTCAAATAGCTGAGGCAGATTGGCAGCAAAGCAGGTTCGAAGAACTCATGCTCTTTGATGAAAGAAGGCTGAAAGCACTGTATCACGTTCAAGGTTATCAATGAAGAATTGCTAAGGCTTTCAACAAGAAGGTTAAGTCCAGGAATTTGAAAGAAGGGGATCTTGTGCTCAAAGACAACCGAGCTCCCATCCACGACCCTAGGGGCAAGTTTAGACCCAATTGGACTGGTCCTTACATCATCAAGTCTGTCTGGTCAAGTGGAGCTGTCGTTCTAATGGACCTAGATGGCCTAGAGTGCTTCCAACCGATCAACATGGACAAGTTGAAGAAATATTATCCCTGAGAGGCTCGCTAGGCCGAAAACCCAAAAGGGCGACCTAGGCAAAAGTTAAAGCACATAAAATTTGAAATAATAAAAACTGAGCTCGCAAGGTTGAAAACCCGGAAAGGGCGACCTTGGCAAAAGTTAGAGCGTAAAAGGAGAGTGTTAATACACGAGTGAACCCAAGCCGAACTACGTAAGGCTTGATTCCCATCTTTGGGATACGTAGGCAACTTCGTCCTGAAGTCCAGCCATAAACACTTCCCCATCAACTTTGTCTGTGTGATCGTGTTGGTCATCTTTGTCTATTTTGTATTCAAGAACTCGGTTGTGATCTCCAGATGCAGTGCCGTTCAGACTAGGGGCAACTTTCCAGTTGTTGAGGATCCGGGATTGTACATCTCAGTGATAGATCTCGGGTGTGTCCAGTTGTGATCCATATCGAAAATGGTTTTGAAAAGTTTTAATAAAAGTTGATTTTGCTCAAATTAATCTTTTTACGACTTAGACCATTTTTGGACCAAACGAAAAATTTTCAGTACCCACAATCTTCAATTACATTGATTTCAATACAGAGTTCTCCTACTCTTGAATACAAATTGAAGTTGCTTTTTTTATTACATTCATAAAGAAAACTTGAAAGTACTGATTAAAGCAAATAAATTCGGGGCATAGTCAGGTGTTCCTGCGTCCCCTCCCAGAGCTGGTTGAAGCCTCTGACGGCAAAGTAGGCCCAACCTGTGCCTCTTCATCGACCCAAGCTATGCACTCATCAGAGAGGGTGCAACTGAAAGTGGGAGCGGGGGCCAGAAGCTCTCTCGTCCTCCATACTGTGGCATACCGAGCTAGCTATGCACCTCGGACTAGAAATGCAGCAGGGTACTCTATCCATTCCTCTGGGCAAGTCTGATCATGTTCGAACTGGCACCGGAATCGGAACGAGAAGTAAAAGACACAGGAGCCCTGTTTGGTGCAGCTTAAAAGCTGCTTTTTCAGCTTTCAGCTTAATTTAAGTTATTTTGATGTGTTTGGTTTAGTTTATAACTTATAGCTTATAGCTTTTTAGAAGTCAGAAATCAACTTATTCTTTGAGTGGGGCAGGAGATGCTTAATTTATAAATCAGAAGTCAGCTTATGTTCATAGTTATAAGTTATAAGCTGTTTAGGCATAAGTTATAAGCACTTTCCCACAGCTCTACCAAACAGGGCCAGTGTGTCAGGCCAATCAGCTGAATCCCAGGATGGCGGGTCATGCTGTAGCTCATCGCCGGTAAATTAAGCTAGGGGCAGCGCCAAGCAATACTGGTAGCTGACAAACTGCACATCCATTCGCACCACCATCCCTCATCAGGGGCATCGACTAGGCGTCGTCGAAAGAAATAGCTGCGAGCTAAATATGCTGGACATGAGTCCACAATCTTCAACTTATCCATCAACCATATCTGGGAAGGGATGAAAAATGAGAGATTAAAGAATAGAGAGGTGTACATTGAGAGAAAAAGTGAGAAAAGGGTTTTTGAGAGAAAAACCGAGCCTAAGGGCCGAGTGATTTGAGAAATATATGTGAGATGGGGTGGGAAACATTACCTGCAATAGTAATGGACTCCCCGCGAATCTAGTCATCTCCCGGCGATGAAAAGCGTCTAAACCCATCAATGTCTCAGCTAGTGTCATGGCGATGCAGCTCTTGTCCTCTTTTAAGCCCTCGGTGACTTCAATCAAACGAGTGCTAAACCCTTCGGAGCCTGGGGCAAGCAAGAAATGAGACAACATGCACAAGCAAAGCGCATGTCGCCGATAACCCTGCCAATGATGATTGCCGCAGTCACCGGCATCAGAAAAATGACGAATCAAGCTCGGAATGTCCAGCTCTCTGTCGTGAATCAATGATCGAGCATCATGCAAAGTAAGGCCGCACATCCGTCCTAAGGCTTGGACGTAGCAGAAGCGGAATTGAGGCAAGATTTCTTCATCGCGCTCGGATTCCATTAAAGCTTGGAAGTCCTCGAAAGTGGGACATATCTCTTGTCCGCCAAAGCTAAAGACGTGTGTCACCGGATTCCAAAACCTTGCCGCGGCATGAAGGAACGGAAAACGCAGCGGGGTGAGACACAACGTGAATAGTGCATTTATTCCAAAGCCCCGGAAATTCAGCTTTTCCGAGACATCTAAGTTGGCAATCCAACTTGTGAGATTTTGGACAAGAAATGCTTTCATTTGGTCCAAAAATTGAGCTGAAATGGAGAAATTACGAAGCTGGGGCTTTTGTAGAAGATAAGGTGTTGAGTGGAAGACAGGTGGCAGCATTCTGGAGGTTCTTGCCATTTTTGGCCGATCGGCCAAAAAGAGTGCCGACCGGCCATCTTTTTAGTCGATCGGCTAGTAATTATGGCCGATGGTCATTTCTTGTGGCCGGTGGCCTCTCACCTTGGCCAATGGTCTTCCCTTTTGTTCTTTGAGCTGTCTATGTGTTAGAGATGTTGAGAACTTGTGACTTGTTCCACTTCAAATGCCTTCCGGTGATGATTTTGCGAAGTCACGCCTGTGTTACTTCAATTTGTTTATCGAGTTGTTGTACTTTTGTTTATCGAGTTGTATTTCGTGTTCTTTAGTCCTTGTCTTGCTTATCGAGTTGTATTTACATTTGGTTAGCATGTCAAGTTCTTTGTTTTGCTTATCGAGTCGTTTTGTTGTCAGTCGGTTCACTACCTGATTAATGCAATTCGAGCGTTTAGTTTTCAAAGCAAAGTTCAATCTCATTTACATTGTTATGTAATGCGATGAGATGCTTAGAATGTACAAATGTAACATTTTTTCAACAAAAAGAGCTGTTTCATTCCATCATATTTTCTTTTGCAAAAGTACATAGTTTTGAAGAAAATAAAATCTGCCTGACACGGTACAATGTGCATAAACTACTAGTAAGAAGAAAAATAAAGCAAAAAAGAGCAGCATCTGGATCGGCGCCAGTCGCCTCAAGTGCGGGAGTCTCTCATCGTCCTCTTCCTAGACGAAGGTCCAGGATCGTCACCGTCAGCTCCACTGCCAGAGTCTGAGCCCGAGCCATCTCCACCCTCATCCTGAGATGAATCTGCCTCTGCATCAGACTTGTCGTCATCTAGGGCGGGCGCCCGTGAGCTACTCCTAGAGTGAGTACGCCCGGCTCTGCTACGGCTGCGTGCTGAAATCCCTCGTCCTGCTCTCTCTGCTCCTCGGGCAGGTACTGAAGGTCCCGCTGGAGCACCCCCTGCGGCCGGTATCTAGAATGGGGCCTGGAAAGAACAACAGGCAAATGCATCAGTTATGCTATGCAAAGTCGAGTATGGTATCGAATATAGTGTATGAGTACAGTGTATGAATGTCGTGAGCAATATATGAGTACAGTGTATGAATGCTGTGAGCAGTGTATGACTGCAGTATATGAAGGTCGTAGCCAGTGTATGAGTTACAGTGTATCAGTGCCGTGAGTGGTATGTGAGTGCAGTGTATCAAGTGTCGTATTGATAATGTGATGTTCAGATTAGTATGGAACAGATTATGCAAAGTTTTGAGACTGAGGTTGAGAGAACTTACCAGGATATTGTAGATACTCACTAGGTCCATACTCCTCTAAAGCATCTCCATCACCGAGGCTGTCAGCTCCAATGCCTGCCCAGTGTACTCGATGGAAGCCTGTAAAAGTGTAGAAGTAATTAGTATTCTGCAGGATATCAACTGAAATGAAATGACTGTACAGAATGCAAAGTATAGCACATACCGGGGTTGAGCCGCAAACTCCGACGAGCTCATGATCAGCCGGAGGAGGAGCGATGGGTATCTGATAAGTCTCCCCACCTTGTCCTCCGCATGTCATGGTAGTGGGCAGCTTTGGCCACTCCGCTCTCTGTCCCCTCCGGGACCCACTCCTGTCGCGGGCCTGAGTCGCCCTCGGTGCTCCCGCTCCTCCCACAGGGGCTGCAAGTCTCTCCCTCTCGACTCGACGAGCACTGGCCAGAGGTTGCATGAGATGTGTCTGAATGAAGACAGTGTAGTCACCCTCCTCTCTGAAAAAGTCAGAATCCCAATCGATCGTGTAATCGGTCATCTCTTGCGGGGTGTATGTCATTGTATGCCTCATATGCGAAGGAGGCGGCGTCGGGACTGTCTGCTCAGGCAAACCAAGGCTCTGTCGCAGGAAACACTCTCCTAAGTACCAAGCTTGGCAGACCAGACCCTCCAGCAAGACCCGGAACCGGGCAGTCTCCGAGCACCCATGTACTGGTCTCTCACTGCATCTGGCAACGCGGCCCAGGGCTGCCACATGATCTGCAAATGACACGATATACAGTTTGTTATCTGCTATTAAAAGTACAATGTAAAGTGAAGCTTAAATAAACTGTAATGTTTGAAATACCTCTGCTGCGGTAATGGTGTCGAAGTATCTGCAGAAGAATAGGAAAGACTCCCGCGGCCTCCGCTCACACCTCACATCGTATCGATGAGAATATGGGACAGCGAGGGGCATCTCCACCTCCGGCTCTAGAGCAAGCCTCAGAAAGTAGGCATACACCCATAACTATAGAATGTAACAGGGCAAAAATGAGTATGCTTATCAGTAAGGCAGTATGCAGATAAAGCAGAAATCAGAGAATGGTGTGCAGAATAATGTGCAGTGTGTGCAGTGTAAAGCCAATGTAAAGCAGATTGCGTGCATGCAATGTGTGAGGTGTACAGATAGTGTAAGGTAAAACTGTAAAACAGAAAGGGAAGGTGTACCTCCCAGGCTCGCCAGTAGCCTCCTAGCAGATGTCCGCTTCGGCGGAATGAAGAGCTCATGTACCCGTAAAGCGTGGCCAAGCTTGCGCCACCCCAGTCGTAGTGCCGAATCTGGGTCACGTCCACCAGCGCGCTCAACAGATAGAGGCCAACTGTGTTCGCCCGGTCGGCGAAAAGAGTGGTGCCCAGCAAGAACATGAGGAACCCTCGGGCATACTGCTCCACCTCCTCGCGGGTCGTCGGCGCCTATACTCTAAACTGGTCCTCGAACCAAGAATACCTCACGAACCTTGGCCGGGAGAGAGGTGGGCGAGCGCCAAGCAAGAAGATCTGGGTAGCATCCCACTCGCCCATGTCGGTGTCAAAGGGAATCGGATCACCCCCTACTCCAATGCCAGTGAGCATGGAGAAGTCGAAGGGAGTCATTGTCATCTCCTCCGCTACGGAAAGGTGGAAGGAATTGGTGGTGTCCCACCACCTCTCCACCAGCGCGCCTAGAAGGGGCCTACTCGCAGTGAGGCGCGAGAGTCCCATGCAGAAAATGCCGAAGCCAGCCTCGTCAACGATATGGCGAACCTCGTCGGGTAGCTCCATGTACCAACCCCGGGCGATGGTGTTCCCATACCCCCGGAAGGCATGTGAATCTCCCTATGTTCAAGACAAACAGATGCGAAGCAGTGTTAGAAATACAGAGTTTGAATATGTTCAAAATTGATGAAAATGCAGTGTGTGTGCATATGTTCGAGTCGACACAGATATCGTGTATGATTGTGCTCTGGGTGAACTATGCATGTGATCTACAAGTGTGTTTGTGATGACCAGTTAAAGAACAGTATCGGCCATCAAAGATATCTGACCTACATTGCAGAAAGTAAAAGAGGAGAAGAGTATACCTCAGCGGCGCCGAAGGATAGGTGCGACTTTGGCTCACGTAACAGGAGGTCCTCTGGAGCGCCTTGCGCGAAGCTCTTGAACTGGCGAATGCTATCTGGAGGCAGCACGTGTATCGCGAGCCGGTATGTCGCCGGGTCGAAAGGTCGAACACTAAGAGGTAAGAGCTCGACCTCGGGATCCGTATCCATCTCTGGGGGAGTCCCACCCCGTGGAATATCGTCCACCATCTCAAAAAGAGTGCAAAAATGGTCGAGGGTATGAAAAGTGGGTAAAAATGCAAAAAGTCAACCGAAAGTCAACCCCGAAGGGTGAAAAAATGGGAGAAAAGGTCGAAGTGCGGAACAAGGCACGGAAACCAAGGCTAACTCGGGGGAAACAAACCCCAAGCGGTGGAAATCGAGAATGTGGCACCGAAATCACGTTTCGTTTGGTTCAAAGTGCTTGGAACGAAGAGGGTTTTGCGAATCGAACGTCGTGGAAGCTTGGAAAATGGGAGAAAAGTACGGATCGAACGGAGGAAAATGCCCTAGAGATAGAGAACAACAGTTTTCGGCTAAGGAGAAGTAAGGAAATAGGGTTTGGAACCCTATATTTAAAGACCCGAAACAAATGGACAAAATTGCCCCAAATCTGCCACTTTTGGCCGATCGGCCAAATTGTTAGCCGATCAGCTAAATTGTTGGCCGATAATCTCTTTTGATGGCCGATGGATGGCCGATGGCTTCCCCTTGTGGTCGATGCACCTCCAATGCCCTTGTTTGGGTCATTTCTGTTGATTGGTACCCTCATCTTTCAAGAAAGTGCAAGAAAATACACTTTTGAAGCTTAGGCGGCCTTCGTAGTGGTCCCGAACCGTGTCTTCCGTGTGCGGCACTCGATACGCATGAGGTGTATCCTTTTTCGTATCCTTTTGTATATTGAAAGAATTGCTCAAGAATTGCTATTGAATATCTTGCATTCCGAGTGTTTTGTCATGTTTGTAAGATGTGCATTTGTTATACGTCTTTTCGCTCTTACATTGAGCATACCTCATCTCGTTTTAAAGTTGCATCTCAACATTATGGATAACATGCCTTTACCATGCTTGCATTGTCATGCACATCTTCCTTGCATTGTTATGCACACACTATATGCGTTGTCGAGCACGTTTTGTTTGCATTGTCATGCATCTCACTCGCATTGTTATTCACATTGCTTGCGTTGTCGCGCATGCTTTACTTACATGTGTTTATGCACCCCATGGCTTGCGTTGTCGCGCATGCCTTTCTTGCATTGTTATGCACGTTGCTTGCGTTGTCGTGCATGCTTTTCTTGCATTGTTATGCACATTGCTTGCGTTGTCGCGCATACTTTACTTACATGTGTTTATGCACCCCGTTGCTTGCGTTGTCGCGCATACTTCTCACTCACATTGTTATGCACATTGCTTGCGTTGTCGCACATGCTTTTCCTTGCATTGTTATGCACATTGCTTACGTTGTCACGCATGCTTCTCACTCGCATTTTTATGCACATTGCTTGCATTGTCGCGCATGCTTTTCCTTGCATTGTTATGCACGTTGCTTGCGTTGTCGCGCATGCTTCTCACTCGCATTGTTATGCACATTGCTTGCATTGTTGCATATGCTCTTCCTTGCATTGTTATGCACTTGGCCTGCGTTGTCGCGCATGCTTTTCCTCGCATTGTTATGCATATTGCTTGCGTTGTCGCACATGCTCTACTTGCATTGTTATGCACTCTTCATTTGCGTTGTCGCGGATGCCCTACTTGCATTGTTATGCTTGTTCTAGTTGCATTGTCATGCATCTTTTCACTTGCATTGCTATGCACCTTCTCACTCGCATTGTATATGCATGTGTTTATCTCATATTGAAGTGATTTCTTGATCTAACGATTGAACATGTGTTTCTACTATATTGTACTTGTTGAATTTTTTTCTTTTGTAGGCACGATATTGTATGTACGGTTCATTCAAGAGAAGTCCCGGTTTAGTTTGACTGCTACCCTTCTCCACTCGCGTTTGGCATGCGTTTGGACGTATCTCTCTTCTCTCGCGTTTGGCACGCGTTTGGATGACTGCTCTTTCTTGCACAGTCCTTTCCTTTCCTACGTGTGATACGCTAAGAGATGTTGTGTTTTAGACTCCGGGTATCCTCGGTAGTCGCTTTTAGTCTTCTCCGCGTGAGACGCAGTGAAATTGCATAATTTTCTTACATCCTTTCTGTTGGAATAGGTGGGACTATTCTTTCTTATTCGCTTGCTTAAAATGTTATATTTATTTTGCATGAATGCTTCATTACAGCTCCTTTTGCATGATCATAAGTTATTTTCGACATTGTGCATGTCATTTGCATCTTGCCCTTGCCTGCAGGTATATCTCTTTGTTATTTTGTATGCTTGTCTAAGTTTTCGGCCTTGTCAAAAATGGGTCGTCTCTGGGCTTTGACATTCACTCCCATCATCTTATGACTTTCGAGTTCTGTCAAAAAGGGGCAACTGTAGACACCCCATTTTTTACCGTCCTCAAGACTTGGATGTCATCGTTTGAACACTCGATGATCATCCATGCTCATGTTCGTTTTGAGTTCCCAAAGGTCTCGGTTGCGCGCCTTACCTTAAGATCTCTCAACTTGTCTGTTTTGTGCTTGGTTGTGGATCAAGGACTTGTGGTTTTGCTTCTGAGGGAAGAGGGTAGCTTGTTGGCCATCCCTACAACCCATCGGCCAAGCCTTGTGTTTGTCGGCCTTGTCTCCTTGCCATCGGCCATAAGTGGTGGCTGATCAGCACTCTTTTTGGCCGATCGGCACTTTTTTTGGTCGATCGGCCATATTTTCTGGCCGAGACCTTTCCACCTGCTTTTGCAGATATTTTCTTGCCAGCTGTGACAGCTGGTGAGCACAGTTTTCATCCTCCATAGGGATTGAATCAAGACTCAAGCTTGTTCAACAAGCTTGAGAATTGAATTTCTATAAGAAGGGAGACCCCTCTCCCTTTCCAGAGGTTCTAAAAAATTGAGATATAAGTTATATATATCTCTCTCTCTACATATTTCCTCTCTCTCTCTCTCTCTCTCTCTCTCTCTCTCTATATATATATATATATTTACACTTGTTTGTGCTCAAAAATGTAATTTCTTCACACTTTTGCACTAAAGCACCTACTAGAACACCATCCTTTTGGAACTGAGGTCCCTAGGAGCTGGTTTTGGAGTTTTTGGATTGGCTTAAGCTTAGAAAAGCTGTTGGAGTTGTAGTCTTGAAGGTGTTCTTCAAGGGTGAGTCAACTAGCCTTTAAACCCTTGTTTTGGTTTAAGCTTTTAGACCTATTTGCATGCTGATTTAAGCTTAACTTTATACTGTAAAAAGTTCAAATTTTGTATGCCTGTAATGTTTGTTTAAGGTTACTTTTGTGTTGGGGGTAGTCTACCCCCTCTTAGGCCTTGTTTGGTCTTGTTCTTGTGCCTTCTTTTTAAGCTATTAGGACTACCTTGTTTTGGCCTTCTCACCACTGAAACTCAGAGGATTTTCAGTGGTGGAAATGGTGTTTTGAGGTCCCAAATAGGAGAGGGTCATCCCCTCTCCTTGTGTCTTGTTTGCTTGTATAGATGGCTCATCAAAGTAGCATGTTTGTCTAGCATGTTTTGGTTCCTTTTAAGCAAGTTTTTGGTGTTATTTTAGCATGCCTCAACTTTGTTTTAGGTTAGTTTGATAGCATCTTGCATGCTTCACATACTTGTAGTGCAATCTTGCATGCTAGCCTAACATGCATCATGTGTTTGAACCATCATTCTAGCATATTTTGGCTTAACTCCAAGAAGCTTTTGGCCATGTTTTACCATGCTTAAGGTCTGATTTGTGTTGTTTTGGTCATGCATGCATTGCATTGTATAGCCATGGTTCATTCTAGCTTGTTAGCTTTAAGTTCCCGAGTTACTAGCATGCATTGCTTGGGCCATGTGCATGATTTGGCATCATTCAACATGATATTTCAGAGCATATAGCATTGTCATACACTCACATTTGTCACTCTTTCCATGCTTTGAAGAGTTGGTTCTTTATACCTTAAGAATGAGCCATTGCGTATGCCATTTTGCCTAAGCTTGTAAGCTGCCATATCAGTGTGTATTTGGGGTTATTTTGACATGTTATAACTCTGATTTTTGTTGTTAAAGTCACCTCATGCTTGGTTTTGGTAGGTGTAGTGTAACCATCCTTATTGGCCTTACATGCATCATGCATCATGCCTTATGCCCTTCATGTTGGCTTGTTTTGGCTTTGCTCCACGCATGTTTTAGACTCATTTTGACATGATCTAGGACTATCTTGGGTTGTACTTGCCATGTGCTTCATGTTTTGAATAGCTATGGTGTAAGTCCCTTTTGTTAGCTTCAAGCTTTGAGCCTCCTAGCATGCCATACTTGTGTTGCTTGAGTGGTTTGGCACCATTTCATATATGATTTCAGAGCATGTAGTGTTGTCACATGCCCATGCTTCTCACTCTTTAAGTGCTCTTGAGAGTTATCCTCTTATGCCTTAATTCTTGGGCCATTTGGCATGCATGCTTGTCTTGCATTTCATGCCTTCATTTCAACATTTTGGCCACTGATGTGGACCCTCTTAGGTCTGTCCATATGCGGTTTAAGTCCACCAAATGTTGCATTACATTGTTTGCATGCCATTAGCTTTGTTAAGTTGTGCATGCATTGCATTGTGTTTGGTTTGGGTGATTAAGCCAAACGCGAGGAACGAGGGACGTTTCATACTTGAAGTAATGAAACGTACCTCAATTCTCGGTCGCCGACCCTCTTGATCATGCATGATAGAGGTTAAGGCATTTGTGTGTTTTTGTGCATTCATGTGGCATTGATTTGTGCAACTCGGCCTCTTTGGCCATCATGCATCGAAATACGTAATTGATGGCTCGAGAGCCGAGCACTACACACCTTTGAGCCTTAGACATGATAAGGGGTGTAGTTGCGCACACATCTTCTTGTAAATACATTGCCATGCCTCTGTTTGTGCTCTGTTGCAGTAGAAAGGAGAGTTTGTAGGAAGACATGGCCGATCGGCTATCTAGTGTGCCGATCGGCTATCAATGATTGGCCGATAGCCTCAAAATTGGTCGATGATCGTTATCCTTTGGCCGATGGCCACCCCTCTTAGCCGATGACCTCTCAGCATGTCCATGAGGTGGATCAGAAGTGTTTTGGAGATTGGCACAATTTTTAGAAGTCTAAAACAGTGCAAACAGAGGCAACATGAGGCATGGTAACGGATTTTCGAGCGAGGCGATCGAGCATGCATCTTCGAATTCTTAGAACTGAGCCGAGGCTTTGTAATTTGTAATTAGCTTTACTTGATTAGTTAGCTTTTAAATTTGTAATTAAACTAGTTAATTTATTAATTAGTTAATGTGTTGTAATAATTAGCTTAGTGTTAACTAGTTATTCATTTTGATTATGTAATAATTAGTCTAATTAGATAATTAGATTAGTTGCTTAGCTTAGCGTAGCTAGCTTAGTGTACTCATTCGGACCCTCCGTCGAAAGGGTGAATTTTGTAATAAGTGTGCGTGAATGTGTGAATGTCTTCCAACCCCACGTCTTTCTCCCTTTTACTTATCAACTTTTGATGGTTAGTTTTAGGGCATATTTCAGTTAGCATCTTTATACTTCGCATGCGTGCATTCATCCATCTGTCTTACATGCACCGGGCTCGGCGCATCATACAAACCGCATTGTATTTCAATACATTTGCTTGAATATGTGTTCAACAGCATGTTATCAAGTTGCATCTCATATGCCATCTTAAAATAGCCGAGCCTATTTCTAGTTGCATTTTGCATGTGTTGCATTAGGCATTATTGACATAGCTAGGATCATGCAT
Organism: Camellia japonica; assembly: GCA_030407325.1. Classification (NCBI taxonomy): domain Eukaryota; kingdom Viridiplantae; phylum Streptophyta; class Magnoliopsida; order Ericales; family Theaceae; genus Camellia; species Camellia japonica. The sequence goes on along the minus strand of JAPPVO010000016.1, from coordinate 41,684,316 downwards.
TGATTACTTACTAGCTTCTTTTTTGGCTCGGAGTACACTGTGAGTGTTTATGCTTTAGCATCCTTGCATGCGTGTGAGTGTTGCCATGTATAGCATGCTTGCCATGAGGCTATTTGCTTAAGTGATTAACTGCTTGAATGTCTGTGGATGGAGGCCTGATTGCCTGAATTGTGACAATTCATCAAATGCGAGTTTTAAGCCCACTTGAAGTGGCAAATCACCATGTTTTCTAAGCCCACTCGAGGGTGGCAAATCCACGTCTTAGCCTACTTGCGAGTAGCACCTTCAAGCCATTTTCAAACAAACAAACATGAGATGTTTTGTTTCAACTTAGGCGATTTAGTCTATACTTGTATGCTGTGCACATCACGTAGTAATGATAGATTAATAAATCGGAATAAGAACACATGTGCTTTCAAAAACAAAATATCATGTTAGTAAAGGCCGATCTTTAGATCGGGTGAGCGGGGGTGCTCATTGCATGACCTTCCCCTCTCGTACCCAAGTTCTCGAGTCGAGGCAACTTTGGTGATGACGGACACATGGCCTTAGGCATGAGTCAAGGTTTCCTAAATTTCCCCGAAAATAAAATATTTAGGTGGCGACTCTGTATCTGGCAAAGCAGTCCATGTTTGGCACTTCTTTATAAAAATCAGTTTTCCAAAACGATTTGCCTGATTTGGACTCTTTGATGATTTATCGGTCTTGCATTGCACTTTGCGAGATTAGATTCAGAACCGTGACATTAAGTCCGAACTGTAGTAGCTAATGAACAAAACGATTTCGCGCCTTCGCGCGCGGAGCCGGGACATTCGGGCACGTCTACACATTGCATTGTCATGGAGGTCTTCGAGAGCATTATCTATTGGTGCATTTGCAACATTCATAGATCCCAATAAGTTTTCAGCGCCACCAGCTCGAGTCAGTGTATACTCTGAAATCGGTGAAGTGATTTTCATCTATGCTTCACCTACAAGTCTGACATGACAAGCTTTGAAAATTTTGGTTAGCAAAGCTTCAAAAGGTAGTGACTGACCACTGATAGTACCAAGATTTGTAACCACCATTTTCTTCAGTAGTATGTAGCATAAATCCAATTTTTGTCCAACTTCAAAACAATATAACAAATAAAATTAAAAATTGGAACTGCATCATAATGTCCTCTTTTTGGAGTGACATTTTCTACTATAAATCGGTGGAGAATACGAAGGTGGGGTTTCAAATGTCTTGCTTGTAAATTACTGTCTGTAAAGCGACTCTCACAAATTGTAGTATAAACTTCAGTTATATCACCAACAATGTTAACCACGTCAGATTCACTCTGAAAATGGATTTGCAAATCCCCTGGCTAAACTCCAATAATTTGTGCCAAAGTGTGGCTGTTCAATGTGATTATTTTACCTTTGACATAAGATGTCAGACTATTCTCTCCAACTTCTCCCTTAGTAGGTCTCAAGTGAACATAAAATAAATACACAAGACGTGAATATACTTTTTGTGGTAAATTGATTAAATTTAGCCATCCCATCGTCTCAAGTTTGTTCACCAACAGAGGATCATATTGACGAGGGAGATTTACCCTTTCTCCCGGTAACAATTGGTCGGTTGCAAAATTGTTGAAAAGCTTGTTCATGATTGTAAGTGAGAAAATCAATAGTTGGATAAGCCTGTTGTTGATGTTGTTGGCATAGTGGAGGGTTAGAAGTTTTTCCATGTTCTGGTCTTACTCTTTTTGTTCTAGGCATGACTTCTGAAGGATAGCAAAATGATAGCAAAAGGTAAGAAAAAAGTATGGATGGTTTCGGCAGCTACTATGAGGAAATGGTGTGCAAAAGGTTAGAAGCAAGATAGCCAAATGGAGCCTTAAGTTGAGCCAAAAAAAAAGTGTGAAAAGGTGGAGCCAGTTGACCACTCAGTCGACCGGTTCTGTGATAGATTCGGCTCCTGCTGCTGTTATGAAGCTCTGAACTTGATCAAAGTTCTTCCTCTCTTCTTGTTTTACACGGATATGGGTTGCAAATATATTGATTGAATTTGTGAAATTAATTGTAGAAGGCGGTGGACTGAATTTGGATTCGGGTGCTGTTGTGAAGCTCTAAACAAAAAGAAAGCTCTTCATCTCTTCTTGTTTTACATGATCAAAATTTGTAAATATATAGACTGAATTTCTAAAATTTATTGAGGTAGGTGGTGGACTGAATTTGTGAAACTAATTGAGGTAGCTGGTGGAGGAGCTAGTTGTATGTTTCAGGTTGGTGGTGGTTGTATTGACACTATTCAATGATGAAGATAAATGAAGATGGTGAAGAAGTTGCTGGTTGTATTGAAGTAATGAAGTTGTTGGGTGTTTTAAAGTCAAGCTATGAGGCTATTGTAGCCTCAGTCGAACAACATTCCAAAAAGCTTTACTGAAGCATCATGTTTTGTTTTTTTTTGCTTTTATCAGAACTGAGGCGCTAAAGATGACTCGCAGGAGGGGCCATGGCTGTGCAGGACAGGTTTGCAGGTACATAGGTACATAGGGTTTGGTTAAGAGTGTTCACGGGTTTCCCACAATGGAAATAGGTTTACGGTTTTCCATGAAATTGATAAAATGTAGCAAATGAAAATTTTCTAACAATATTGAATTATGTGTGGTAAATTGTATAGATACTAATAAAATGATATTCTAATTTTTGTTTCACTCTAAATATATATAATATTGATAAATTTGTGGCCATTTATTTAAAAATAACAATATAATAACTAGTAAATGATTTGTGACAATCATGATTAAAAATATATATAAAAAAAATTAACTAGAAAATATTTTTTTTAAAAAAATAATTCGAATCAAATATACAATTATAAGTTCAGTATAATCAGTAATTGAATATTTATTGTGACCTTCAAATTATTTTATTTATAATATTTTCAACAAAAAAAAAAGTTTTAATTGTAAATTTTTGTTCATAATTAATTTTTTTAATTGAATTTGAAAAAGGGTTTGATTATGGCTGTTATTTTTTATTAATAATTAATTTTTTGAATTGAATTTTAAAAAGAGTTTGGTTATGACTGTTGATCAAAAATTTTAATCGAGTGTTGAGTTGTGTGTTTGATTATGAGTTATAACTTTTTGAATTAAATTTTGAAAACTCTTTTCAAAACTCATAATCAAATAAATTTTCTTATTTCACATGTCACATCAAACTTTCAAAACTCAACTCAAACTCAATTCAACACGGGGCTATCCTACATCGGATAGCCAGGGTGTGTGTGTGTTCTTTATATCATCTTACCTGGGCCTGCTTTTTCGAAGGCGGGTTCAGTGTAAGCTCTGTTGTTCAAAAAAAACTAGCTTGCTGCCTGGTCCATCCTGATGTGGGCCTTGTTCTTCTCACTTTCAGGCCTCTCATCTTGTTTGGGGTTTGGCAAGGCTCTTGGGCCTGGGTGCGGAAGGCAGGGGCTATCCCACATCGGATAGCCAGGGTGTGTGTGTGTTCTTTATATCATCTTACCTGGGCTTACTTTTTCGAAGGCGGGTTCAGTGTAAGCTCTATTGTTCAAAAAAAAAAAAACTCAATTCAACACTCTTTTCAAAACTCATAACCAAACAAATTTTCTACATTCAAATCATAATTCCAAAACCCACAAACTCAAAATACAACTCTATTCTCAAATCATATTTCTAAAACTCTACCAAACGCAACCTTATATTTTTTTTTGTAAGTGAATAGACAGGTGTGAGAAAAATTAATTGATTGATGTGAGAGAAGAAGAGAGGGAAGAGAGAAAAAAAAATTTTGATTGATATTTAAGATATGAGAGAATGAGAGAGGATAGACAAAACAACTTTGAAAATATTTTTTCAAAAATTGTAAACCAAACAATTTTTTGTTAGATTTTTCATTTCAAAAATTGATTTGAAAATGTAACCAAACACACTTTGGCTTGTTTTGAAAAAGCCTATAAAAAAAATAAAAATGTAATATCACCTAAATAAACCAATAAATTAATAAGTTAACATTTTTTTATTTTTCCAAAATAGGCCTTTGCTTCAAACGCAAAGTGCATGGCATCCAGTTGACAAGTAATAGGTTTAAGGCCTGGTTTGGTATAACTTCAAAAAAATTCATCTTTTTATTTTTTATTTTTTATTTTTTTGAGTCAAATCAATCAACATCTCCTCTCTACTATACATCATTTTATAAAAAGTCAAAAAGTCCACTATTTTTGATAAGGTTTGATCTAGACTCTAGGCTAGGTGGTCCTAATTTATTTAAATTAATTCTAAATCATAAAATTCTCTCCAAAATCTTAGAGCATCTTTAATGGTGTATCATTTATTTCATCAAATTTAAGTAAAAACTCCATCCGATATCTAACCCTCCAATGGAGCATTTTTTGTTGTCATCAATACACCGATCGATTGGGAGGATGACCGGGTGGAAGTTCGGCCGGTCGACCAGCAAGAGTAATCTTTCCACCACTTTGAGTATGCTTTGTTGTGGTTTTCTGGCACTAAGCGAATGACCGGGGGATAACTGGGTGGTCATCCGGTGCTGCCAAACCAACAGCACCAAACAGTGAAATGGTGAAGGCCTAGAAATCTTCTATTTGGTGAAATATTTTTGATATTCTTAATTTGATATCGGTTTGGTGAAACCGTTGAAACTGAAAAAAAATTATTTTTTTATCAAATTCAAATTTGATAAATCATTTAATGCAATGTTGAAAATCGCCTTGCAAAGTGATTTATGCAAAAACAAATAAATATATTATCCATGTTTGACTTCGGCTCCTTCCCCATTTCCCAAATATATGATATGAGCATTAATAATATAGAAGCTATTGTAAAACAAATTTAGAATATTTGCGATGTTTGATGTGGTTATTTTAGAAGTTTAATATTTGTTTTGCAGTTTCTATCTAGTTCTAACTTGCAAGTCAAAATATATTATTTAAAAGTTGCATGAGAAAGGCTTTGGGTGAAACATCAATAAATTTTAAAATGTCATTTTGTAAATTGTTTAATTTTTTTTAAAAATTTTTAATTTTATAAATTTAAAGATCCTATTAGAGTAAAAATTATATAAAATGGTAGTCACTTACATGTTTGGGTTTAAGTTTTTAGGGATAAAAATGGATTTCTCAAAATATAAAATTACATATTTGAACAATTTGCACTATAGAAGTTTTGAATTTTCCCTCATTCTAGAATAAATCCCACATTACGAACAAAAACTTAACATTCTAATGTAACACTCCAATAACATAATACTTCAATATAATATACTAAAAAACTCCTCAGTATATTTTTTTCAAATGTAACAACGTGACACTCAAAAAAACTCTTTGGTGTAATTTTTCTAAACGTAATAGTCCAATGTAATCAAAAAAAAAAATTTTCTTAGTGTACATTTTCTAAACGTAACACTCCAATCAGTGTAATCACAAACGTAACACTCCAATGTAACACACAAAAACACTAAAAGAACTCCTTAGTGTATTTTTTCCAAACGTAACACTCATAGTTTGCAATTATACATTTGCCAAAAACTTACTAAGAAATATTTGTACTCCTTTTGGAATATAGAGTTTTTTTTTTTTTTTTTTTGTTACATTAGAGTGTTACACTAAGAAATTTTTGTATGTGTTACATTATAGCATTACACTAAGGAGTTTTTTTGGAGTGTTATATTAGAGTGTTATGTTTGGAAAAAATACACTAAGAAATTTTTTTGTATGTTACGTTAGAGTGTTTAACTAAGGAAGTTTTTTGGAGTGTTACATTTGAAAAAAGTACAGTAAGGAGTTTTTTTGTGTTATATCAAGGTATTGCACTAAGTTTTTTTTTTTTTTTTAAGTGTTACATTGAAGTGTTACGTTTGAGTGTTACATTGAAATATTACAGTTTGAAATTATTCATTTGGCCAAAACTTACCAAGTAGTTTTTATACTCTTTTTAAAATGTTTAAAAAATCTCACATCCTTTTGAAATGTTTGAAAAATCTCATATTTTAAGTCATTTTTATATTCGTTTTGAAATGTTTTCCAAATAAAAAAGATTTTTATATAAAAATTCATCTCAAATTTAATTTTCATATATTGTGTACCTCACCTTTCTAGCACACACACTCGCACACACAAAAAAAAAAAAAGAACATAATAGAAATAAAGGTATAACTGTAAAATCTAATTTTTAAGTAATAAATTAAATCTACCTTTCTAAAATGAATAGAACTAATTGATTTATAAGAAAATCCTTAAAACTAAAATAAATTATCATTTCCCAAGATAAGATTTATAAATAAAATTTTGAAGGATTTTTACCTTAAAAGGTTAATGCAAAGATCAATGGAGGAGATTTGATTGGTTGGTTATTTTATTATTTTTTTTTAGTTCTAAGTTTATGCAGACCAAAGTTAAAGGCTTGGTTTGAGAAGTGGGTTGATTTTTTAATTTTTGATTTTTTAACTATTTTAATTTGAGGTTAAAAAGTTTAGTTTGGGAAGGATTTTTGACTTTTTAAATTTTTTTGTAAGAGAAAGAATGCAATGATTATAGGTTAGATGTGATATTTTGTCTTATTGGAGCTAAAAAGCCTATTTTGTTTTTTGTGGCTATTTTAGCCCCAAACCCACTTCCCAAACAATGGCAAAGAAACATTCAGTTGATTTTGATTTTCAGAAAATATTTTTTAGAATATTCTATTTTTTATTTTTCACATTTTTTTTTTGTTTTTAATGATTTTTTTGATATTTTAATTTTTTTTTTTTAGACACACCTAATATAAATATACTTAAAAAATATAATATTTGTGAAAAAAAATATTTTAAAAATTCACTAAATACAAAAAAATACAAAAATACAAAAAAAAAAAAAAACTAAAATTTAGTACTTTTTTTGTATTTATTAATTTTTTAAAATATTTTTTCACAAATATTTTACTATTTAGATACATATAAGTAAGGTTATCTAAAAAAGTTTTAAAAAAAATTACTTAAAATTTTAAAAATATTCTCTAAAAATAAAAAATATATGAAAAATAAATAACTCAATTTTCAAAAAATTGAAACCAAACACACTAATGCTTCATTTGGGGTGTGGGTTGGCTTTTTTATTTTTTTAGCCTGTGGCTAAAAAATCTCGTTTAAGATGGATTTTTTTTACTTTTGTGAGAGAAAAAATGAAATAATTATGATTTGAATGTAACATTTTATTTTAGGGAAAATTAGTCTTAGGTCCCTCTCCTATTTTTAGTAATGAAAGAGATCCATAATATTCTTTTATAATGTCTAAGGTCCCTCAATCCCAAACCCATATATCACAGAGAAATTTGTATCTTCCGAATGTTGCTTCATTTCTACTGCCCATTTGTATGCATATATAAAGAGAGAGAGAGAGAGAGAGAGAGAGAGAGAGAGAGAGATTAGGATTTCTTCTACGAAGGAATTTGACTATCAAGTCACTGGCGACATAGTGGTTGACATTGGTAGCAACATCAATTGTAAGAATAAGAGAATAAGATGAAAGAGAGACCTCTGTTTGGCCCTCAAATGGAACTCGACAGAGCGGAACTCACACTCACCGTCACTGTCGTTGTCACAGGTGTGGCGTTCCATCAACACCAGTCGAGATTTGGCTAGAAAGTCAAGATCTGGTCCAGATATTGTTCAGATCACGTGGGGTCTCCTCATCAGATTCAAATACAATGTGATTTTGTTAAGGAGGTTTGAAGGGGAAGCTAGGTTATGTAATCTGTGGAAATGGGGAAGAAATTGCAACTTTGTTTATTGTTGATTGTTATTTGAGGTGCCACTCAACTCCTCACTCTCCCAATAGTTCACACTGATGGATGGTCGATATGTAATTCAAGTCATTGCTGCCAATGGAAAATCTCTCTGGTTGTTACTATATTGAATAGGAGGAAAATAAGGGTGTAAAGATGTCAAAACTTGTACTGCATTTTATATGGAAAAGATGTCAAATTTCTCTGCATTTTCTCTAATTATGATAATTGTTTGTGAATTTTCTTTAGCTTGAGAGAATTTCTCTGGTTTGAACTCAGAGAAATTTCAATTTTCTATCGTTTGAACCGAGAGAAATTAGAGAATTTCTCTTGGTTTGAAATCTACTTTTCAATTCCAAATTGATTGTTCTTATTGCATTTATGGTTTTGACTTTGAATTTTCTCTGCATTAGCAATTTTTTCAACAAAATCGAAAATTTTCTCTCTGGAGCCAATGTGTGAACCATGGAACACATTTTGCTTGAGGTTTATAATTTTCAACCAGAAAAGATTGTGAGGGGGAATTTCTTTGGGTTGGAAAGGGAAATTTTCTCTGGTTTGAGTGATTTTCTCTGGGGTGGAGGTGAGATTTTTTCTGGTTTCGAAGAATTTCTTTGGGTTGATGTGAATTTCTCTAGTGAGATTTTCTCTATGAATTTTGTTCATGTTGGAGTTTCAAAAATTAACAATTTTGTTCAAGTTTGGAGATAATGAGAGTAGTGATTGTTTACTCAAAGATTCTGGGGGTTTATGCAGATTATATGTGAATTTTCTATGGATTTAGTCACTGTGTGAATTTTCTCTGGATTTGGCTATTGTGTGAATTTTCTCTGAATTTAGTCACTGTGCGAATTTTCTCTGGAAAACTCGGGAGTTGTTGGTTTCTTTTTTATATTTGATTGCTTTAGTCTCTCTATTAATTTGTTTACTTGCTCAGATATTGGAAGGGAAAAAAAATGAAAAATGTGATTTTGAATAGATTTTCTCTGGTTTGATAATGATTAGGTATATATTGATCTTGAGGTTCCTTTTTGATTAATTTTCTCTGGTTGAGTCAAAACATAAATTTCTCTAGAGAGAAAATCTCTAAGAGGTCTAGAGAAAATCTCTAGGAAGTTTAGAGAAATTCTCTCGGAAGTGTAGAGAAATTTTCAGAATTTCTCTGAAGAGAATTTCTTTGGGAAGTCCAAAAAAATTCTTTGAATCGAATTTTCTCTGGATTGATGTTGAGGAACCTTAGACATTATGAAAATATTTGATATCCTTTATGCTATAAAATTTTAATACCAGGGACCTTAAAAAAAATTTCTTTTATTTTATTGAGTTTTAAGTCTATTTTATTTTTTTATAACTATTCTAACCAAAAAAATCTCAAGCTTTTTCTTCCTAAACGAACCCTAATTGATTTTTCATTACACAAGTAAGGCATCTAAAAGTAAAGTTGAACAAGTTTCTCTTCGGACTATTATCATACTACAGCATACGTTAGCAAGATATGTATATCAGATTATCCATATCTTTTTTATTTTTTTATTTTTTAGAACGGTTTATTATCCGTATCTTTAATACTTATTTATTTATTTTTTAACTCTTGGTGGGTCGTTAATTATATTTTACTCATGAAAAGGATGACTAAATGCTCTTTTGGAATTTTTTTATTTTTTTATTTTTTTAAGCTTATTGGCTTATTATGAAAAATAAAATAAAAAAATAATGTAACCCAAATAAACCAATAAGCCAATAAAATGGCGGTGTTAAATTTGAGTTCTAATGTTCTATTTCATTTAATATTAACGCTAGTAGATAGTTGCATATATCCTAAATTTGTATTCTTAAGATGGGTCAAAGAGCCCTACAATCAATTCTCAATTAAAAATAAATAAATAAAAAAGAAAATAAACCCAAATCATTAAAGAGTTTACGGAAAATATAAGGAGAACATAGTGAGACCTTTACTGTATTATGACCTGTATATTTGCTTAAATGTCTGCATGATTATTTCTTTTTCTTAAGATATGATTAAAATTGGGTATGTACTAAACTTATTCAGGTATCTGTGAAATTTTTATTTGTTAAACTAGTCATATTACGATGTAGGTTCATATTTCTGTATAAATTCGAATCTAAACCTTCATATTCTTAATATTTAAATTTTTCTCAAGACCATTTGTGTTCCTGTCTAATTCAGGACAGATGATTTTTTACCCACCAAAATAATATAAGTTGTAATCTGCCCAACAACTTTGATGATGAAATAAGGCCTAGAACAAGATTTGAAAAAGAGAAAAAGTCAAGGTTTGCAAGTTGAAAAACCGTAGTCACAATAGATGAAGCCAAAAAATGGGTCCAATAAGAACACAAAATGGGGTTGATGAGGGGATTACGTAACTTGCCAAAAATATAGTGCAGACTTGTGCCCCCCAAAAAATAAAAATAATAATAATATAATATGCCGACAAATATATGTGGATGGGAATGACACATAGAAATGGAACGGAGAGGATATTGCAAATAGTGAGTGTGCGAGACGTTGCTAGCTAAATGGGTGGTGGTTGTGACTTTGTTTGGGAAGAAGGATTGAGTTGAGTTTGGAATTATTTTAATTAAAAATAAATAAATAAATTTTTTAATTTAATAAGATAAAATATCACATTTAATTTATAATCATTAATATATTTTTTTTATAAAAAGTTAAAAAAATAAAAAATAAGACTTTTTTACCTTAAATTAAAATAATCAAAAAATTAAAAAACTAACACACCCTCCAAACGAAGCCTATAGCGGTGCGGTGGTGACGGCCAAAGACAGCGACTTATGGTGGCCATTACCCATCAATCCCCACACCAGTCAAACCCATCTGGATTGTGTTTGCTCAATGGTTTGCATTGTCTTACTACAAAAATTATGGTTGCTTTTGGTAGATATCTCTAAATATGATTTGGGAGTAGAAATTATATTTTAAATTTGTAAGTTTTGAAATTATGATTTGAGTGTAAAAAATTTATTTGGTGAAAAAGTTTTGAATTGAGTGAGAATTTTTGATGTGACAAATGATATTTGATACAAAAACTTATAATTCTTAACCAAATATACAACTCAAAATTCTATTAAAGTACATAAAAAAATTTAAAAAATTTGAAAAATATTTTTTTCGAATATATAAAAATTAACATATGTCAATTGTAACCAAAAAAAAAAAAAAATGCATTGTTCTAGTCAACTAGCCGGACGATCAGTTAGTCCAAATTTTCCCGCTTTCGATTACGTTTTAAAAAGTAAATGTGGAATTATGATTTGAAATACCTAAACAAACATTATATGCGAAATAAACTCTGGAATGTTAATTCCAAAACTGTACCAAATAGGGTCCATCTCTCTCTACCTAGCTTGCATTCCCTTTTTGTTTTTTATCTACAAATTTTTTCCCATCTCTCTTTATGTACAAGGGATTATTATTATTAGATAAATTACGTTCACCTCCTTTAATACTTGACAAAAATACAATTAGTCCTATATTTTTAACATAATAATTATATTAGTTTTTTTAATAAATTTTTAATTCACATAACAGTTTAACACTTTTTCATTAATAATTTGTTAGCCAAATAATTTTAAAAAAATGATGTTATCGCCTATTAGTTAGTATCTACTTATCGTTGGTGTAGTTTCAATTACTTTAGCCATGTTTCGTTTGAGAAGTGAGTTGGTTTTTTGGCTCTTTAACTTTTTGACTATTTTATACCTCGTTTGGCAACATTACTTTTTAATTTAAAGTCAAAAAGTTATTAAAAAAAACCAACAATATATACCAAAAAGTCAAAAAAAATTTCTCTCTCTATTTTTTGCTCATCTTTTCATAAAAAATCAAAAAGTTATCACAAACATACTAGTTTTTTTTACATAATATTTTAGCAAAAAATCTAAAAAATTACTAAAAAAGCCTATTCCCAAATAAGGCATGGACTAAAAAGTCTCGTTTGGGTTAACCTTTTTAACTTTTTGATTTTTGTGAAAAAAAAATGAAATGATTATAATTTAGATATGACATTTTATTTTATTAATTTTTTAACCCATTTTATTTTTTTGTGGCTATTTTAATTTTTTAATCCAAAAAACTTGATGCCAAATGAGGGCTTATACTATAAGAAAATTTAGGCCTGGTTTGAAATATACGGAAAAAAAGTCTAAAAGTTAAAAAATTATTCAAAAAGTTAAAAAATTATCACTATTTATCAAAAAAATAAAAACTAATTTTACATTTAATTATTACAACGGGTGCCTATCGCCCCCATAGGCTTTGCTGACTTTTTGTGAAAAGTTGTATAGGCAGGGTGCACAAATAATATTGTGTTGTTTAGCCCGTGGAACCCATCACGGGTCTCATTTTGATAATCTGAACCGTTTAATGTGTAGAACTCGTCGAGTAATATATGCCTCTAAAAATCACGTTGATCGGATATCACTAACTACATGATCAAATCAGTTTTGCATAAAAAATGGATGGTGTTATATTTAACAGTTGACAAAAAAACTAACACGATCAGATAGCTATCGATATCCGATCAATATGATTTTTCACAAACATATAGTACTCGACGATTTCTACACATTGAACGGTTCTGATTAGCAAAAAGGGACATGTGATGGGCCCCTAGGAGCCGAATAACACCGTCCAATTCAAGCCCGAAAATGAGGCAATCATTTCCCATCTCCTAATCAGCCCACTACACTGCCCAAACTGTACGGGTTACTAACTTCTCATATATACTTATTTATACAATTTTTTAATATATATTTTTCCGTAAAAAGTTAAAAAATTAACCCAAATATTTATCTTTTTTGCCTCAATTTTTTAATCTAAAAAAATAAAAAATACACTTATTTAGGATATCCCGAACAACCCCTTAGTATGATTATATCAAAGTATGATATTTTTATTTCAAATATAAAAAGAAGCTAGTGTAATTTACTATTATTATTTTATTTTATATATGACATGATAACTTGAGAAGACAGAAGTCGTCGATGACAAGACTCAAGTTCTTGACCTGACTGTGACGTGCACGATTTTGGCCAATTGGCCTAATCTTAAATTATGATTTACGTCTTCTTTGGATTGATTTAAAAAAGTTAAAAAATCAAAAAGTTAGGGTGGTTTGGTATAACTTATTTTAGTCCATCTTTTTATCTTTTCATCTTTTTTGGGTCACATTAATTAATATCTCTTCTCTACTTTTTTACACATCTTTTTATAAAAAGTCAAAAAATACACTTATTTAGGACATTCCAAACCACCCCTTATTATCCTATTTAAATCACATCATCTTATTTAAGTCACATTATCTCTCTAACACATCATTTCAAACTCAACCTATACCCAGTTCATATTTTATAAAAATTTAAAAAGTACACTTATTTAGATCATCCTACACCACCCCTTTATATAAAAAGAATTAAATTAAATTGATTTGATAATTATAATTATTTATATATATTCAATAAAATAGACGGTAAGAATGATTTTATAAAACAAATTGTCAATTTTTTTGTGAAGACATATGTAAAAAAATAATATAATTATAATTATTTGATCATTTTTTTTTTTTTTTTGGGTGAACAATCTACACATAGGACCAAATATATATATATATATATATATGACCATTAAAGCGGGGAATGTTATGGGCATCACAAACCCAACCAAACTGTAAAATCTGCAAATATGAACAAGCGGCAATTTGCATTCAAATTTTTATACAAATTTTGTCTATCAACTAATATGTTATAATTGTATTCGTGCAATGAATCAACAATAATTAGATAATAATAAATAAATTTGGGTCTTATTTGTCATAATTTAAAAAAGTCAAAAAGTTAAAAAGTTATTATTCTATTTAAGTCGCATCATCTTATTTAAGTCACATCATTTCTCTATTACATCACTTCAAACCCAATTCATATTTTATAAAAAGTAAAAAAATACACTTATTTAGATCATTCCAAACAAGTCCTTAGTAATTTTAACATTATTCTTATGTATAAAATCTCCTCTTATAAGAACAGATATTTATATTTTATTTTTTGAATTGTTTCCTCCTTATTTTAATTCTTGTATTATTTTTTTGAATTGTGATTGATTGAAAAATTGTTTCCTGCTTATTTTAATTCCAAGGTTCACGTGATATTTGGATTTATTTGTTTACACAATAATAAGAAAACGAATATGGCAAGGAAGTGCCAGCTAACTTATTTTTGTTTGTTTTAATTTTTATTTTCTAGTGAAGTATTAGAGATGTCGGCTAGAATCTTCTCCCTTCGCCTTGGATTGGTTATAGCGGCAGGAGATAGTTACCCCCTGTTGCCTAGCCCATCAATTTTTAAAACAAAATAAATTAATTAAAGTGACAAAGAAATGAGATTTGGAATAATTAATTCCAATCCTACTTTTGATCTAGTTCTATTTACAATAATTCAAGAAAATTAGTTGTTCATTTCATTTAGTAGATTTGGTCCACCTTGTGAGTAGTCAAATAAATAAATAAAAGTTAAAGAGAGTCTCTATTTGAGTTACAAAACTAACTCATTATTGTTTTTTCTAAAATCTAAAAAATTTCATTTTATTTGTTACACCTCCCATCTTGGACCACCACCGCACCACTAACCCTCCCCACCACTGCAACCCTCCACTACTGCTGTGATCTCTAACCGTCTCCTTCCCAACCAATTGCCACCCCATTCTCAACCCTTTTCCACTATTACGACTCATTTCCTAATCCTTTTCTACTATCATAACCTTAACCTTCACTTCACATTCAAGATATTTTTAAGAGACAGAGAAAAAAGGATCTAAGATTTTTATAGAAGAATAAGAAAAATTGTATTAGTTTCAATAAAAAAGTATGTTAAATTTAGTGAAAAGTATTTTATGTTTTTAAATTTTTTTTGTTTCTAATTTTTATTTTATGCCCCAAATACACTTGTTAGGAAGACTTTTTCCAGCTGGTTCAGTCTTTTCCCCCTTCTAATAAATCCATCTTCTTTTTCTTCTTCTTCTTTTTTTTAATAAAAAAATATTTAAAATGAATATGAATAAATTGTGTTAGTTGCAGTTTCTCATTTGTCAAGAATACCAAATGAGTAATGTCACATAGTATTTCAATGCATAACAGAAGACATGCATGTCTAAATGATAGTCCTTTGCTATTTCAACTTCATTAATAATATCATTATCTAGTTTTGGATCTTATAGTTTCTTCATTTTGCTTTTGTTCTTGTAGAAGTTGATAATGGACTACACATGGCTTAGAAATGGATCAATCAAACACACTCATATGCCTTTTGCCACATTTCTTTGGGGAAAACAAGCCTCTTAATTTTGATTAAGGATGAGTTTAATCCTAAAAGAACCATATGAATAAATAGCTGATAGATCACTTAGGGCTGTTTTGAAAAAATGGCTAAAAATTGACTTTTTAAATTTTTTTATTTATTTTTTGACTTTTTTTTTTTTTTTTGTGAGAAAAGAAATGGGTTAAAAGTTGAAAAATAACTTTTAACCTACTTCCTAAAATAGGCCTTAATTTTTATTAATGAAGAAGTGATATCGTGCTCTTCAAGAAATGATGGCAAAGGCCCCAACCTCGAGTTTATGGGCCAGGGACTTTGGATGTTTGAGTTTGTTTTTTTTAACTTTTAGTGAATTTTTTTAAAATTTTAAGTTTTTAGATTCTACTCGATGATATTAATAGGAAAGTTATTTTCTTAAAAAAAAATTCAAACAATTCAAAAAAGACAAAAATAAACTAAAAATAGTTAACTTTCTTGGCTTATTTTGACATTTTAAAATTTTTTTGGACTATTTTAATTTTTTTTTTACTTTCACCTACATAAGACGAATAAAAAAAAATTTAAAAAAAAATTGAAATGATTTTTTTAAGAAAATCATTGGGAAAAAAATGTGGCTTATTTTGAACTTCCCAAACAGCCACCCCTCTTGTTTTTAGAGATAGAGAGGTGCAATAAAAAGTCTTTCAAATACTAAATTTTAAAATGATTTTAAATTAAATTTATTTATTTAACTTATCAATCTCAAACAAATTTTTAAATATGGGTAGAGCTCAAATAATTTTATGCACGGTCACATTCTAGTTCTAAAATAAATACTTGTAATAGGTAAAGCCTACTGCTGCCCAAGTTAGAATGAAATTATGAAGATAAATGAATGTATATTTTGATTGAAAATAAAGAGTTCATAAAAAATCACATTATTTTGTTTGAAATACTGATTTTTTGGCAAAAAAATAAAATAAAATAAGTCATTAAAAATTTCAAAAAATCACGAATAAAAGTAAGTCATACCCATCGGTTATTCATATTTTTTTGTGTAACAAAAAAAAGTTATGCCTAAACATATTAACATTTTTTCATTTTATAGTAATAATAAATAAAATAAAATAAAAACCTAAATCCCAAACCAGACCTTAGCTTAGCTTAGCTGAAGTGGACGGAAGTGCAAGTCAACAACACATGGTGCCAGCACACCTGACAATAAAATCAAATATATAAGTTGAAAATAAAATCATATATATAAGTTGTCTTTTTCTTTTATTATGTGACATATTTTAAAATTTTATTTTTTTTAAAAAAATTCATATTGGCATTTTTTTATTTATATATAAAATTTTATATAAATTTAATTTCAATTATAATTTTATATGGACTTTATTTGAAAAATATTTATTTTTCATCATATATTTAGTTTTGTCATTGTCAGATTTTCTTTTATATAATTGATATTTTAATTTAATTATTATGATATTTAAAAACATTATCTCGATATAAATAAATAAATAAATAAATAAGACAGAATGTACTTAATTATGTACATCGCATTGATTAAATTAATTTTCTTCTATATTTTATATTTTTTTATTTAACTTATTGATATCTTAATATTAATTTATATTTAATTTTTTATTTAACATGAAATTATTTATTACAATATATTTATATTTAATTTAAATTTTATATACCTATATACAATATGTATGAATAATTCAAAAAGACTAAATCAAATCAAACCAAACCAAGTCTTAAGTCCCATCAAATAGGGTAAATTATATGAATCATTTTTTTCTACTCGATTCTATCAGCTATCATTTGGTTAGTTAAATTAAGGAGATTGATATATCTATTTATTACACTAGTTCACGTCAATCTAGATATGCCTCTTCCATTAACACTTCCATCTACCGATATTGTATCGCATATCTTCACTACTGTCTTTGTTGGTTTTTGTTGTATATAAGTAAACTATCTTAATATATTCTTTCTCAGCTTATCTTTTATCAGTACTACTCCTTCCCATTATAATATACTCATTTATAATTCTGTCTTTTCTAATATTGCTACATATCCACCTTAACATCTTTATCTCAGTAACACTGATTTTATCTACATGTTATTTCTTAATTACCTAATATTTTGTTCTATATAACATCGTTGGTCTAATAACCGTTTTATAAAATTTTTCTTTTAATCTAATGGGTATTCGTTTATCGTACAATATCCCAAATGTACTCCTCTATTTAATTTACCCCGCCTTAATTCTATGGATCACATGCTCAATACTCTACATAATTAATTTAGGTATTCTCTTCTCAATCCAATCAGAACATATTTGTATTTAATCGTTTAAATAAATTTTGTGTAGCTCTGTTTTTACATATTTTTATTTTCTAAATACATATAAAAATAAAAATCAAATTAAATAATTAGAATCACTTTTAATTTTATATTACTAATTTTCTTTCAAATTTAACTATCATTTTTAATATCACATATTTATTTTACTATCTTATGATTTAATAGATATCATATAAAATCATTATATGATAATTATACTTTTATAGCACAATAGAACTAAAATTATCATTACTCACCCACACAAAAAAAAAAAAAAAAAGAACTAAAATTATCAAAATAAACAAATAATTTAACTAAATTTATTATATATAAATATTTTAGTAGCACTTTTATAGAACGCTAACCAAGTCATAATTTGTATATTATGTAGGTGTTTGGGAAGTGAATTTTTATGTAGGTTTTTTTGATTGTAGGATATTATTGGAGAAATTTTTTTTTGTGTTTGGGAAGATAGTTGAGTTTTTTTGTGGTTGGATGTGATGTTTGTGAGAGAAAAAGTGAAATAATTATGGGGTTGGATGTGATATTTTGTTTGGATGTGTTTTTTTTTATTTTTCAAAAAGTTTGTCTTTTAGTGAAAAAAATCAAAAAAAAATCCCAAACCCAAGTTCCCAAATTTTTTTGTTATTTTTATTTTTTTCAGAAAAAAATATTTTGATACAAGTGGAATTCATAATTTTTGATAAATTTGATTAACACAATTGATGATTTGATTTCAAGTTGAGAATACACATTTTTTTTATAACTTTGGAAAAAATATTTTTATAAGCCTTTTACATAAAATCACACAATGACAAAAAATTTTGATCAGCCATTAGCAAATCTGTTTGTATTTGGCTTTCAATTATTAAATTTTTTTATATACAAAGTATTAAAACTCAAAATTAATTTTTCATTTTAAAAATAAATTTCCGTACATCACACGGGTCACTTACTAATATTAAATATATTTTAATTATTTATTGTATAAATGAAGAGAGCCAAAAATGGATGAGGAAAGGTGCATGAAACAATCGAATGCACCTTCTTTTTAACATTATATTATCTTTTAATTAAATCAAAGTCAATTTTAAGGATTCAAAGCATAAATAATATTGATAGGTCTATGAATCAAATAATGATCTCTCTTTCTTATGGAGGTGTTTGAAGATTGGAGGAGGTGTTTGAAGATTCGAGGCAATTGTAATGCTCCCCAAGAAGATATTTTGGGTCAAATTGTCATGCAATAAACAAATTTTAATTTTAAAACATAATTCATTTTTTTTTAAAAAAAATTATGAATTTTTATATCACCACTCATAATTTTGTTAATGAAAACACAAGTTCATTAGGCTGTGTTATCGGACATTTTTTGGGTCCCCCCCCTCTCTCTCTCTCTCTCTCTCTCTCTCTCTCTCTCTCTCTCTCTCATTTTCCTTTTCTAATCTCAAAAGAAATAAATAAATATAAAAAAATAATAAGTAGACTTGCACTCAATAAATATGATTGTTAGTCAACTGTACTATATAATTATGCATAAGATTTCAATTTCATACATAAATTATTCTATTTTAATTTGTAAACATCATTTTATCTCTAAGAAATTTAAAATCTAGACATGTCTTAATTTTTTTGACATGAGAATTAGATAAATACGACACTTACACATATATCCAACAAGTCACAATTATTCAAATTCATGTAGGATAGATCTAAACTATGTGCAACAACATAAGTAATATATAAGTTGTGTACAATTAAAAGTGGA
Source organism: Camellia japonica (assembly GCA_030407325.1). Classification (NCBI taxonomy): domain Eukaryota; kingdom Viridiplantae; phylum Streptophyta; class Magnoliopsida; order Ericales; family Theaceae; genus Camellia; species Camellia japonica. Next base: position 41,665,090 of record JAPPVO010000016.1, on the reverse strand, counting down.
AAGATGTACTGTTAACTTTACAAAAAAAATTTGTGAAAATATATTTGGAAGACATGGTTTTTTTTTTGTTTTTTTTGGATGAATAGAAACTATTGAAAAAGTACAAAATTCACACTGACAAAAATAAATAATAATAATAATAATAATAATAATAATAATGTATAGGGTGGAGTGTGAATAACATTTCCATCCAAAACCAAAATGTTATGAGTTGTTACCTAAAGGGATTGGCTTCCTTTAGTCCGTGATCGGACTGGAAGGTGCTGTTGGGCTTATGGGAGCTCACCGTAGGTCCCGTTTCGATAATTTGAACCGTACAATGTATATAACTCGTCGAGTACTATATACTTGTAAAAAATCACATTGATTGGATATGGATAGCTATTTTATCGGTTCAGATTTTTGTCAATCGTTTATTTTTTCACTGTCCATTTGTTTTATATAAAATTGATTTGATCATATAACTATCAATATCTAATCAACGTGATTTTCAACAAATGTATAGTATTCGACGAGTTCTATACATTGAACGGTTCAAATTATCAAAATGAAACCGTGATGGCCTTCCACAGACCTAACAACATCCTCTAATCCGATCACAGATTGGAGGGAAGCCAAATCCCTTGCCTAAAATGAATGGTGGGGAGTAGAAGGGTCAAGTTTGGTGGGGGAAGAGGGAGAAACTGGATTAGAAAGTTTCCCAACATTACCACATCTTGTGTAAAAATTTAGAAAGTTTCCCAACATTACCACATCTTGTGTTAAAAAAAAAGTTGCACAACTAAAATAATAGTACACTAAGTTTGTTTTATATATTATTAGGGAAGGTTGAGGAGTAGTTAAAAGAGACAAAAGGGAAATAATAAAGGGTTAGGTGGGTCAATCAAATAGATTGTGGAGAAGGTGGCTTTGGGAGGGTTCTCCACTTTGCCAATATTGAATGATGATAACTTTTGAATTCTCAAATGGGAAATTATTATGGAAGTGGAAATTTGATCTTTTCACATGGTTTTTTTAATTATTATCTCAACCTAGGTTATCTTGCAGCACCATTTTTGTTTTTAAATCATATCAACACTCATCATATTGGATGTTGTCTCCTTCTGGCTTTATGATATTGGTGTGGGGGGTTTTTATTTTTTTAGTTTTGAATGTAATCATGTACCTAAAAATCCATTAAACTATGTTTCATTGGGTAAATAAATAGCAATGCCATGCACTAGAAAAAGTGTACAAAAATAAAATATGTGAATGAGAATTATTCATTCTATATGTGGTTCTAAAACATACTAACTTTAAATTTATACTATGTAGCTTTTTAAATAATATTTTTGTATATATTTAAATATGATTTGCATGAATTAATTTAATTTAACTGCTGAATGAATGAGAAAAAAAAAAAAAAAAAGATTCATATAACTGAGGTTACTAGATCGGAATACAAATTTGGCTTAATTTGATTTAATTTTTCGAAAAAAATAAAGAAAAGAAAAGTCAAAAAAATTTCAGCCAAGTGCATTTATCCTCAAATCTTCTTTTCGCAAATTGGTAAAGGTTAATTATAAATATAAAAAGAATTATATTATGTTAAATTAAATAATTATAATTTAACATACATTGTTAGAAGTCTAATAATCATCAAAGAGTTCATGAGAGAAAAAAATAAATAGCTCAATAATCAATATAACAAAGTCAACAAATCATAATGAGAGAGAAATAGACAATTTTTTATTTTGGCAAAGAATGATCTCTTGACTTCTTAAATAAAAATGTACAAAAGTTACGACCTGAATTAACCAGTTAGTTTAAATCCTAACCGTTCATTAGGATGAAAAATTAAGATGATAACATTTAAAGATGGAAGCTGTGGGGACATAATTTTTGAATGATAACACGTGGCCGAGGTGACACCGAAGTGTCAGCCGAGGTGTCACGTGTCCTGGTCATGATGCCGAGTTGATCTCGGCTAGGCCGAGCTTATCTGCGAGAATACCGGAATCCGAGATAAGCGGATAAGGGACAAGAGTCCTAAAATTTGAGAAGACTTCAGTTTGGGTAAAGATAAGACTCTTAGAGAGTTTATCATAATCCTACTGGGAGTCCAAGTTAGCAGTAATCTTAAGTCCATTAGAGCTAGGCTTCTATTTTAGACTAGGATTATGTTGGCTATAAAAGGGAGGCACCTCCATGGGTCTAAGATATGGCTTTTGAGATTCTGTCTAGTGAGTTAAGCACTATTGGTTATCTTTGAGAGATATGGAGTATGACTTGATCGTCGGAGTACCCCCGGGTGGACGAGCCACCGCCGGAGACTCTTCTTTCTGTTGCAGGTCAGACAGGTGCCATCTATTCTGCCAGTGTTCTCCAGCTGAATACTGAGTTGGTAGTGTGGTCGGAAAATCACTCACACAATTTGGCGCCGTCTGTGGGAAAGAAAGGAGAATAGATGGCCATCACCGTACAAGATCAACGTGTTGAAAACGACGAGTTTAACGAAGATGAAGAGTCTGTCGACATAAACGGAATAAAGACCCTTCCAGAAGGGACGCGAAGACAGGGGGCATGAGCGCTCCCAAGGAGATGACATTCAAATATAGAAGAGCTCAGCCTAAGTGAGCAGATCCTGGATTTCAGCCCCTGACCCCAGATCCCGAAAGACAAGATCTCGGCCTAAATAAGCAGGTCCGAGAAGAGAAGAGCTCAACCTGAGTGAGCAGATCTAAGATTCCAGAAAACATGATCTTGGCCTGGATGAATAGGTCCGAGAAGAGAAGAGTTCAACCTGAGTGAGCAGATCCAAGATTCCAGAAGACAAGATCTCGGCACTTAAGTCCGAGAAGAAAAATGGCTTGCCGATGCGAGGCCGAGGTAATGATGAATAACTTAGACTCATTATATGGCAGAGTCGAATCTTGCATATAATGGAGTTGAACTAAGTTGGAGTAACATAGGCTTGCCATGTCGGCAGAATCAAACTCAGGTTGAAACCAAGTAAGATCAACAGAGAAATCAAGGCTAACAACATCGGCTTGAAACCAACTTCGGCGAACAAGATCACATGCACAAGCTTAATGTGAACATAAGTCCACATTAGGAGGCAGAGAGTTATAAATGATGTTTAACACTTGTTGAAATTTGTAGCAATTTACAAGTTGAAGTTAAACCGATGTTATGTTTAACACTTGTTGAAATTTGTAGCAATTTACAAGTTGAAGTTAAACCGAGATGATGTTTAACACTTGTTGAAATTTGTAGCAATTTACAAGTTGAAGTTAAACCGATATTATGTTTAACACTTGTTGAAATTTGTAGCAATTTACAAGTTGAAGTTAAACCGAGATGATGTTTAATACTTGTTGAAATTTGTAACAATTTACAAGTTGAAGTTAAACCGAGATTATTGTTTAAACTTGTTGAAATTTGTAGCAATTTGCAAGTTGAAGTTAAACCGAGATCATTGTTTAACACTTGTTGAAACTTGAGAAAAGTTTACAAGTTAAAGTTAAACCGAGATTATGTATGACAGCTCATACGCGTGAACGGGTTCTTGGAATTCTTGTTCTTTAAAGAGACATGTCGGCCTTAAACGATGATCTCGACTGCGATACTTTAAGCCGACATACTGGAAAGTACTGATATAGGCTCCATCACCTCAGCATGCCGAGGTAATAGAACCTAGGGGGCAATTGTGGGGACATAATTTTTGAATGACAACATGTGGCCGAGGTGACATTGAAGTGTCAGTCGAGGTGTCACATGTCCTGGTCATGATGCCGAAATGATCTCGGCTAGGCCGAGGTTATCTGTGAGAATACTGGAATCCGAGATAAACGGATAAGGGACAAGAGTCCTAAAATGGGAGAAGACTTTAGTTTGGGTAAAGATAAGACTCTTAGAGAGTTTATCCTAATCCTACTGGGAGTCCAAGTTAGCAGTAATCCTAAGTCCATTAGAGCTAGGCTTTATTTGAGACTAGGATTATGTTGGCTATAAAAGGGAGGCACCCACATGGGTCTAAGGTATGGCTTTTGAGATTCTGTCTAGTGAGTTAAGCACTATTGGTTATCTTTGAGAGATATGGAGTACTGACTTGATCGTCGGAGTACTCCGGGTGGACGAGCCACCGCCGGAGACTCTTCTTTCTGTTGCAGGTCAGACAGGTGCCATCTATTCTGTCGGTGCTCTCCAGCTGAATACTGAATTGACAGTGTAGTCGAAAAATCACTCAGACAATCACTTACACAAAAGCCATCTTTGAAGTTAGGTATCTATGGCGATATCAAAATTCAAAGTCCTTTCCTTATATTTTCAAGGGTTGACAAAATTAGATGGTTGATTAGTGGTTGTTTGATTTATTTTTTTAAAAAACTTTTTTAGTTTTTTGGTTTTTTAGAAATTAGAAAATTAATTTGTTTGAAAAGTAATGAAAAAATTATTTTTAAAATGTGATATCTGACTTTTTAATTAATAGTAAATCAGCTTAATATTTTTTTGATTTTAAAATTAATATCTTTGAAAGTTGTCGAACGCTTCTTAATAGAAAATACTATGAATCTTAAATAAATTACTAAATTTTTTATCAAACCTTTCATATAATGTGGGATCCACTGAATCTCACACCCATATAGACCTTTGTAAAAATTTTAATAATATATTTGAGATCTTTAGTATAACTCCTCATTAATTACCTTTTTAATGAGTGCTAAATTGACAAAAAAAGAAATAAAAGTAAAATCACATTAAGACAGCAATTAATACTCATTTAAACCAACCAATCCCATTCAAAATGGCTGACTTTAGCAGGGAGAGAAAAATCAGGTACTCTGACAACAATTTTGTGGGCCCGCAAAATTCCATGATTCAAGGGTCCTGATTTATCCATACAACAGTCGAAATAGGCATTAAAAAGTCAACAAAAAGACATCCATGTACTGGCAGTGATGTTACCTGAAATACTGCTTGGTTTTATTTTTCTAAAAATATTTTTCACAAAATTTTATTTTTTTATTTTTCGTATTTTTTTATTTTTATTGAATTTTTTAAATATTTTAAGTGAATTTTTACTTTTTAGACATACCTAACATAAATACACCTAAAAAATAAAAAAAATATAAAAAAAATATTTTAAAAATTCACTAAATACCAAAAATATAAAAAAAAAATACAAGAATTCATACATATTTATTAATTTTTTAAAATATTTTTTCACAATTTTTTTGATTTTTAGATACATCTAAGTAAGGTGCATTTAAAAAAATACGAAAATCAAAAAACTCAATTTTCAAAAAACTTAATCTAGAAAACTCAAACCAAACACACTGAATAATATTATATGCACTAATTAGTGTATCAATTGATGATGTGGCACAATGTAAGAAATTTTTAATATTTATAATTTGTAATTTGTATAATAAATAGAGTCAATAATAATATTATAACTAATATTAGTATATTAATTAGTGCATATATCACCATCGCTAAAAAAATTAAAATTAATTTTTAAATGTTGAATCTAATTAAAGTTGCTAAAAAACGTGAGTGTTTTGGAAAGTTGGTAAAAAACTAATTTTTTAATTTTCTGACTTTTTTGATAATTTTTTTGACGAAAAATCAAAAAATCAAAAAATTGACGTTTTTAGCTTTTGCTAAAAGAGCCCATAGATGGGTTTTGACTCATTCCATCTCTACCCTTTAATATATTAAAGGGGGAATTACTGCCTATAAAGATAGATGAAAAATTTATAGAAATATGAAGAGTCATCTCTATAAATTTTCACTTGCACTTCACTATAGAATCACTCATACCTTTCATATGTTTATAATTCTTTTTCTATTCTCTACCGGATAGTAATTCCTCCTATATTAAAAAAAAAGTAAATGCTATACTTAGAAAAAAAATATGAGCACTTGTTTTTTTGTTTTTATTTTTGTTTTTGTTTTTGTTTTTTTTTTTGAAATAAATATGAGCACTTGTTGGATACAAGAAAATATATATTTAACCAAATAACTAAATAAAAAGAAGACAAAGTATTTTTTAATTAATTTTAAATCTAATTAAAGTTGCTAACAAACGTAAATGGGTTTTGACTCATTCCATCTCTACCCTTCAATATATTAAAGGGAGAATTACTTTCTATTAGGATAAATGAAAAATTTATAGAAATATGGAGGGTATAAGTGAGACTTACATCTCTATAAATTTTCACTTACGCTTCACCATAAAATCATCCGCACCTTCCATATGTTTATAATTCTTTTTCTATTCTCTACTGGATAGTAATTCCTACTATATTAAAAAGAAGTAAATGCTATACTTAGAAAAAAAAGTATGAGCACTTGTTTTTTTTTTTTTTTTAAATAAATATGAGCACTTGTTGGCTACAAGAATATATATATATATATATATATATAACCAAATAACTAAATAAAAAGAAGACAAAGTATTTTTTTATTAATTTTAAAATATAATTTATTTATTTCAATATAATTTTTTATTTTTTAGGAGAATTTATTAGAAAACCCTTTTTCAAGTAGTTGTATTCCAATTTGTCCATAAGTTATTCTTGTATTCTAATAAGTCTTATTATTTTAGAAATTTGATCTATCAAATCTTAATTTTTATATTTAAGATATTTTATGTACAATTTTATTAGAGAAATGGTTGAGAGCTCTAAACTAAAAGCTCTAGTATGTGTGTGGGTCCCACATGATATGATGTTTTGGCATTGTATTTTTTTTTTTTTTTTCGATTTTCAAGCTCACTAGAGCTGGTTTAAAGCTCAAAATTTAGGGGGTGTATCATTGTTGATTTTATTATTATAAATATTTTTTGAACTCTTAACAACTTAGTGATGTGAATATTTACAAGAACTCTGTCGATTCTTATTTACTTGGAATGGTGATCCATAAATATATGGGTCCCTATTATTTTCATAATCAATAGATCTATCAGATAAAAGATTATGTCTAGAGTATTAAATAAATTTGACAGTGTAAATGTTCATATCATAAAACATGAACATTCATATTATCAACGTGAACATTCATGCAAGTTTCATCTTATTATTATTAGAAGTATTTTGATAACTACGTCATCTATAAAATTTATTAGAATATTAAAAAATAATTTAGATTAAACATAGGTAAGTGAAGAGTGATTTACAAATAAATACACTTTTTTTCCCTGCCTATTTTGGAAATAAATTCTGTCACAATTTCGATACTAAAAAATGATGCTACTTGGAGCAATTTATTGTAATTTAAAAACTAATAATTCAAATGCACAAATCAAAAGTATTCCTTACCTAATTTTCAGAAATTAACTTTTTTTTTAAAATTTATTTAAACTCAGGAGTTGTTTGGAATGACTTAAATAAGTTCATTGTTTTACTTTTTATGAAAAAAATAGAGAAATAATATGACCCAAAAAAAAAAAAAAAAAAAGTGTATTATTGTAATTCACTCCAAACAATCTCTGAGCAGAAGCCAGACAAACTCCACCAAACTATCCCAATATCCAAAACACTTGTTTGTATTTGTAAAAATTAAGAAAAGCGTTAGATAAATTAAAAAAATTTACTTTTACTAAGTGATATGTCACGCAAAAATGTAACTTAAAATTTTCAAATATAATTGTTTTTGTAATAATATAATGAATATCACATCTAAAAAATATCATGAATTTATAAAACAATAGACGTAAAAAAAAAATACATTAGTTGAGTTTTAAAAAACTAATTATAAATATTAATAATTAGAATTATATAATTTTTTTTGGCATCTATTGGAATGTAAAATTTGAGACATCTAAATATATCTTTAATGATGTGATAAGAAAATAAAATCTCACACAATATGTGACAAATCAAAAAATATATTACCTATCCTTTTATATCATTGTAAATAAAATGGTGAGAAATTTTATTCAGTTTGTTTGGTTTGGATTTTCAGGATTCACTTTTTAAAATATTAATTTTTTTAATTTTTCGTATTATTTTTGTTTTTACTAATTTTTTTTTAATATTTTAAGAATTTTTTAATTTTTAGATACATCGAATATAAATATACTTATAAAGTATAATATTTGTGAAAAGAAATCTTTAAAAAATTTACTAAATACCAAAAATAAAAAAAGAGAATTCAGTATATTTTTTGTATTTTTGTATATTTATTAATTTTTAGAAATTTTTTTTTTGTAAATATTTTACTTTTTAAATATATCTAAGTAAGGTGAATCTAAAAAAGTAAAAAAAAATACTTAAAATTTAAAAAATATTTACTAAAAATAAAAAATAAAAAAACTTAATTTTAAAAAAATTAAAACTAAACAGGCTGATTAAGTTTCAAATTTTTTCATATTGTAATTATACTAAAAACATATGAGTGAAAGAAAAATTATTAATTTCTCCTAGGATATCTTGGTCAATCACAAACCATCAATTACAATAAAAAATGTTATAGATATTAAATTTTTTATCAGATAAATGATCAAATATCACACACATAAATGTAGATTCACAAAATTATAAATCTCATACTTATGTGATACGTGTAATCATTTATTTAATTAAGAATTTAGTATTCTTAACATTACCTATCATAATATCTGTCGAATGTAGTTCCGGCATCAACCAATAATTTCTCTGAATGGAGAGAGAGACTTGTCAGAGACAAAGAGGTTGGGCAGTTCCAGGTGTCAGTCAACCCTTGCTTTATCACAAACACCTCATACACTTGAATTGATCCAACGGTGATCATGACACACTTTTCAATGCATATTTATGGGGCTTTGGTGTTTTGACTCTTTGAGATGGTTACCTTAATTTATTGACCAACAAAGTTATGCCCAACTCTCTTCCCTAGCGCGTGCTTCACATCATTACTTACTTCACACAATTTTACATTTACACAAGTATTAATTTATAACTTATACCCTCTTAAGTCTTAACTAAGATTTTTTAAATTTTCAAATACTATTAAACTTTTAATAGTTAGAATTACCCTTTAAATAATGATTGTTCATCATTTATGATTGTCTATAAAGAAATATGATAATTTAATATTTATTTTGATTTTTAAAATTTTAAAATATCAGTTTTTAAATTGAAAAAACGTAAAAAGAAACTTGTGCAAAAAAAAACTATAAAAAAAGCTGAATTATTTTTTTTTGTGCAAAACTAAATATTTTATGTCTATAAAAAAGAGCATGATGGTGGAATATTAATTTGCAAAATTGAAAAAAAAAAAAAAACCAAAAAAAACAAAAAAAAAACGATGATATTCTCGGTTTTATTGGATAATTAAATTAAATTAATAAGTAGAAGGACAAAAACGTTCTATCATACTTTGTTTTTTTCTCCCTTAGTGAAATAATTATCTGAAATATTATTATGCAAAATTAATAATATTCTTAATTTTAAAGATTAGAAAAAAACTGATAATATTCTTAATTTTACTAAATATGACTTATTGATTCAAAAAATCTTAAATAGAATCTGAGCTATCATAACATTTGTAAATAAGACCTTTTAGTAATTAACTCTTTATTTTAAGGAAAATATCAAATCAGTATAGTTTTACAAAAATATTTATAAATCAATAATTTTTTTTTAAAATATTTATAATTAAAATTGTAATTTTTTTTATCGTATATATTTCTTTTCTCTGACATCCCCTCGGTGTCTTTTTGGTTTTTTTTTTTTAAAAAAATTATGAAAAGACAAAATAAATTAAAATAATTTATAAGATAAAATATTACATTAAATCTATAATTATTTTATTTTTTCTCTTACAAATATCACATCTAAATATAAAAAAATTTAACTATCCTTTTAAACATAAAAATTTTAACCTATTAAAATAATTAAAAATTAAAATAACCAACTTCTCCAATAAGGGATAACACTTTCATATGCAAAACGTAATCGTACCATTGCCACTCCCCCGTTGCTACCCTACCCTTTCCTTAACCTTCTTGGAATGGTAAAATGAATCAAACTAGTTGAATTGAATTGTATTCATTTCATTAAAAATTTGTTTGATATCAAATTGTTATATATGTAAGGTAAATTTAAAAATATTTTAAAGGATAAATTACTACTATAGTCTTTATACTTTGGTGATTGTGTCATTTTGATCTCTATAATTTAATTGACTAGATTTTGATTCTGAATTTAAGATTTTGTCCCAAATTAGTGGGTGCTTGGGAATTTGTTATTTTAGTAGATTTTTTTAGTTTTTGATTATTTTATGAGATTAAAATTTTTGTGTTTTGGAAGATAATTGAGTTTTTTTGTAGTTGGATATGATGTTTGTGAGAGAAAAAGTAAAATGATTATGGATTTGATGTGACATTTTTTATGAATTTTTTTTTTTGGTTTTTTAAACCAATTTTGTCTTTTAGTGTTTTTTTGGCAAAAAAAATAAAAAAATAAAAAAATACTTCCCAAACATATAATTGATTATAACTTTTAGCATTTTTTAATAAAATATACGTACAGAAGTGTCATATTTCATATTTTTAATTGCAAAATTACAAATTTAATAAATTAGTTAGGAAGAGTTAGTCAACTTATAAACTGAGTTATAAATATTTCTCAAATTAATGTAAGATAAACTCATTCCAAACTCCCACAATCATAATGTTGTAGGATTGAGGCAAGTGACAATAGCCGGATTCGAAAATGTGTGTTTTATCTATAATTGACTTAGAGCATCCGCATCAGCATGATCAAAATAACAAAAAGGTAAAATATAGTAAGCAAATCACAAAATTGTTCCTCCATCAGGCTCAACAATTTTTTTGTAAATTAACTTTTTGTTAAATTTGGTATAGTGCCTCAACAACTTTGTTGAGAAATTGTTCATTAGCTACATGATTTTTTATTATATTTTCTGGAATAAAACTAAGCCAAAATCTTTAAACTGGTCGTCCACCCGGATGTCCCCTTGGGTATCCCACCGGATGTCCCATGAGTGCCTGTAGCAGAAGAAGAAAAAATGCCGAAAATTAGTCTAGTCGATCGACCGGCCAGTCAACCGGGTGGTCAACCGATCAACGGTAATTTTTTTATTTTTATTTTTTGTATTTTTTAAGAATTGTTTGATGTCACCTCATCAATTTAATAAAAAAATAAGAGAATAACAAATACAATAAGAAATTAATATTTTAATAAGATTGAGTTAGAATAAAGAATCTCATGTAGTGAGTAATAAAAAGTTGACTAGCTAAAATAATAAAAGTGAATTTTGAATTATAATTTAACTCAAAATTTGTTGAGGCTGATGTGAATGCTCTTAAGCAACAAAATCATATTAAAAAATTATATAAAAAGTATGGATAGATAATAATCAATTTGTTTGGTTTTAGTTTTTTGAAAATACTTTTCAGAAAATTCTATTTTTTTATTTTTTTACTACATTTTAAAAAATATTTTAAGTAATTTTTAAAATTTTTAGACACACCTAACATAAATACACTTAAAAAATATAATTTTTGTGAAATTTTTTTTTAAAAATTTCACAAATACCAAAAATAAAAAAAAATGAAAATTCAATATATTTTTTTGTGTTTATTAATTTTTTTAAAATAGTTTTTCACAAATATTTTATGTTTTTAGATACATCTAAGTAAGGTACATCTAAAAAAGTAAAAAAAAAAATTGCTTAAAATTTAAAAAATATTCACTAAAAACAAAAAAATACAAAACTTAAAAAACTCAATTTTCAAAAAATTGAATTCAGAAAACTAAAACCAAACACACTGAATAGTATGCAAATAGGAATTGATTCTAAGAACACGCTTAACAATAATATTTGAGAGCTCTAATGCAACTCTAATGATGTGGAGAGTACCTATGTGAAGATGGGGTCCACACTCCTCTCTCTATCTCTCTTTACTCTCCCTCTCTTCTACCTTACTAAAACTCCATTTAAAACTCTCAAATTAGAGTTATGTATCATTACTATAATTCGAATTTGGTCAACTATTATACCGGAGTAAAAATGTTACATGATACAAATAACTAATAGACATATAATGAAATTACATGATTGGAAAAATCAATCAACTTGTTTGGCTTTCATTTTCAGAAAACACTTTTTAAATTTTTTTTTTTTGTATTTTTTTGTTTTTAATTTTTTTTAAGAATTTTTTTTAATATTTAGACACACCTAATATAAATACACTTAAAAAGTATAATATTTGTGATTTTTTTTAAAAAAAATTACAAAATACCAAAAATATAAAAATTCAGTATATTTTTCATATTTTTGTGTATTTATTAATTTTTTAAAATAGTTTTTCACAAATATTGTACTATTTAGATACATCTAAATGAGATGCATCTAAAAAAGTAAAAAAAAAAAAAATTTTGCTTAAAATTTTAAAATATTTGCTAAAAAGAAAAAACACAAAAAAAAAATTCAATTTTCAAAAAATTAAAACCAAACACACTAAATATTATTTTTTAGTTACAATTGTCTTATCACATATACATAGGGGTAAAACACAAAAAATCATTAGATGATATCACTGCTACGTTGAATTTTTATATGGCTCTTGTTAATAAGTATCCTAAGGCACAAGTAAAAGAAATAAATAATAATAATAAATTAAAGAATATGAGATAATTTTTTATTATTTTTTAAAATTTTTATTGAAATTAGCACACTCTTTAATAATTTTACATATTTTCAAGACATTATACATAGCATATTTGTTGGCATTTACCATTTTATATATAGGTTTTGCTTGGAATATGTGTTAATTTTTTAGTTTTAACCTGAGCTAAAAAGTCTTATTTGAGTTATACTTTTTAGTTTTTTTTAACTTTTTAAGAGAAAAAATGAAATAATTATTATTTAGATGTGATATTTTATCTTATTATTTTTTTAGTTTAATTTATATTATTTTATTTATTTATTTTTGACTATTTTAACATGATAAACGAGGGCACATATACATATATACGGAGAGTGTATCTCACGCACAATGTTTGAGTTTATCAATGGCAGTTTAATACAAACCCAAACCCATGTGTTTTAATTTTTTTAATTTTTTTTTTAATTTTTTTGTTTCTTAAAAACTAACTTCGTCAACGTCGCGCACACACATATTTCTTTCTCTATTTTTTTTTTGAAAAAAAAATTGCTAAAAGTTGATTTATTATAGTATCAAAACATCTGCCCAGAAGTCAACGCGTCCTCTCTCCCTCTGCTTCTTCACCCCTTCTTCCTGTCTTCTTCTCGCTCTCTCTCTCTCTCTCTCTCTGCCATGAAATTTCAGATATAGGGCATAGAAAAACACTGCGATTTTCTGTGTAATTTTGTGATTTTTTTTTTTTGATGGGTAACGGGTTGGGGAAGATCAGCGTCTGCTTCACCGGCAATGATGGAGTTCGCCGGAGAAAAGACATGTCCATCGTCATTTCCGACCCAATCGACGATCTGGGTCACTCCTTCTGCTACGTCAGACCCGACCCGAATCATATATCTTCCTCCAAAGTCCACTCGGAGGAGACCACAACTTTCCGATCCATCTCCGGCGCCTCCGTCAGCGCCAATACTTCAACCCCTCTCTCCACAGCCTTCGTCGATCTTTACAGCTACAACAGCATCGATCGAGCCTCGGCTTTCGAGAGCTCGACCTCCTTCGCTTCCATTCCTCTACAACCAATTCCTCGGAATTCGATGTGTTCCGGTCCCTTACCGGCGACGAATTCGTGGGGAATTCCGGTTTCGGGTCCGATCGAAAGAGGGTTTTTGTCGGGGCCGATTGAGAGAGGGTTCTTCTCGGGTCCAATCGAAAAGGGTTGTTCAGATCAGTTCCAGAGGAGTTACTCTCATGGTGGTTTTGCTTTCCGATCCAGATCGAGAAAAGGGTCGTTGATTCGAGTTCTACAGAGAGCGATATCGAAGACGATTTCTAGAGGGCAAAACTCCATTGTCGCGCCGATTAAAAGCGTTATTTCTATGAAAGAACAGGATTGGATTGTTGGGTCTGAGAAGCAAAATGAACTCACAGTCAGTAGTGTGAATAATCTGAGCAGTGATGGTAGTTTAGACGATGATGATTCACTGGAGGGTCAGAATCTTCAATGGGCACAAGGGAGAGCTGGGGAGGATCGAGTTCATGTGGTTGTTTCGGAGAAACATGGATGGGTTTTCGTTGGAATTTATGATGGATTCAACGGCCCTGATGCGCCTGATTATCTTCTCTCGAATCTGTACTCTGCTGTTCATAAGGAGCTCAAGGGTTTGTTATGGGATGACAAGAACGAGTCTTCCAATTCTAGTTCCTCTGTTCCTTCTGAAAACTCTAACCCAGAAATGGAATATGGATTTTCAAGGGAAGCCTGTTCGCGGTGTGTTGATCAAGAGAATTATCCATGTGGAAGTGGTGATTTGAATTCCGAATCGAATTCAATGAAAAAGAGGCCTAAGAATTCCAAGAGTAAGTATAAAGGGGCGGCGAAGAAATGGGAGGAGAATCAGAGACGGTGGAGGTGCGAATGGGACCGCGAAAGATTAGAGCTTGATCGGAGGCTAAAAGAACAGTTGAATCGAAATGGGTCGAACAGTTCAGGGACAATAAATCACTCGGATGTGTTGAAAGCTCTGTCTCAGGCACTGAGGAAAACAGAAGAAGCCTATTTGGATATTGCAGATAAGATGCTTGTGGAAAATCCTGAGTTAGCCTTGATGGGTTCTTGTGTTCTTGTAATGCTAATGAAGGGTGAGGATGTTTATGTGTTGAATGTGGGCGATAGTCGAGCCGTGTTGGCTCAGAAAACAGAGCCTGATCTTTGGAGACAGGACTTGGAGAGGATCAAAGAAGAAACATTGCATGATCTTGAAGTGTGTGATGGTGATGGATCCAACTCAATACCCAGTTTAGCTGCCTTTCAGCTCACCGTCGATCATAGCACCTGTGTGGAGGAGGTGCTAATTTGTTGCAGGAATTTACTCTGTTTTTACTCTGTTTCATGGATTGTTTGATATATTGTATTATGTTGCATTTCAGGAAGTACAAAGAATAAAGAGTGAGCACCCGGATGATGCTTGTGCAATGATGAATGATCGCGTGAAGGGTTCGTTGAAGGTCACTCGAGCTTTCGGGGCTGGCTTTCTTAAGCAGGTACATTATTAGATTCTACTCTTTTTTTTTTTAAATAGATTTGAACCCATTTAAGAATAGAAATTGGTGGAAAATGTAAAGTTGTTTTGGATCACTTTGATGCTTGAGGAAAGTAGATTCCTCAAATGGTTGTGAAAAATTCTGAGGGTTGACTATAAAAGGAGATTGATATTTTGTTGGGAACAAATATTATAATCCACAAAAACAGAGGAAAAGAACTTGCCTTCCTATTTTGGGAGGCATCTTTTATAGAATAGGCTTGTGGTCAACATTCCAGTGATGTTTCAGTTTTCTACAAAGCGAACACACTAAAGAATTAGTATGATATACACTTCAAGAAAAAGCATGAATAAGCTCCTTTACATATATTTTGGTTATGTTGGGTGCAGCTTATTGGAGTTTCTTATAGTTTATAAGACAGAAATTGCTTAAAGAAGATGAAAAAACTGAAATATCCGAAAGTTGAGGAGAAATGCTTTAAACTTCTACTTTCTAATTATCTATTTTCAAATTGAGAAATGCTTCACATCTGTTGATTAGCTTAGCTCTAATACACTACTGAATTCGGTGGAGGGTATAAAATTTTCATGTTTTGACTTCTGCTAAATTTTTGCAGTGAAAGTATCCACTCAAGATGGCATCTGGTTAGCAATCAAAAACAAAAACAAAAACAAAAACAAAAAAAGATGGCAACTAGTTGTCCATATTAGTTTTTTAGTATTATGACCAACTGAAAGGTTTTCTTGTGGGATGGAATTTCATGAAGCAAGTAAAGCTTTCACTTTGCTATCTCCTTGACTCGGTTGATCATAATGTTGTAGTTTATGGCAGCCATTTAACAACCATCACACAAACGATCTTATCTCCTTACAATTCTTGATGCATAAAGAAGATTTCCCTTTTGCGAAAGTAGTGGGTAAACTGCAACAATTTTGGATAATGCTGGTTCTATATTTTCCCTTGACACTTTCGCATTACTTCTGTTTTTGCAGCCTAAATGGAATGATGCTCTTCTTGAGATGTTTAGAATCGACTACATTGGAACTTCCCCGTACATCTCTTGTCTCCCAACTCTTTACCATCACAGATTGGGGCCACGAGACAGGTTTCTGATTTTATCATCTGATGGGCTTTATCAATACTTCACAAATGAAGAAGCCGTTTCTGAGGTTGAACTTTTCATTGAATGGTCACCTGAGGGAGACCCCGCTCAACATCTAGTTGAGGAACTGCTGTTTCGTGCTGCAAAGAAAGCCGGTAAATTCACATGTCAATGATAAAACCTTATTAATCTTTTTAATACTCTCTTCTTCTTATTTGATAGGAAAACTGAATGGTATTTACATTGTTTTGTTGAATTCTAGGTATGGACTTTCATGAGTTGCTCGAAATACCACAAGGTGATCGGCGTCGTTACCATGATGATGTTTCGATCATTGTTATTTCTTTGGAAGGGAGGATATGGAGATCATGTGTATAGTTTAGCCACAAGAGATATAGAGGACATTTGCGAAAGGCGAAAAACATTCGGGGCATCCATTTTTGAGTTTTTATCCTTCTCACCTTTGTGCAAATGTACTGGGTGGTGGGGATTGTAAAGGTGTAAAAGCTGCTTCATCTTGATCTTAAACTGCAATAGAAAATTGTAATTTTTCTAATAAAAGACATTCCTAGAAGATAAAATTTTGTTTACACAATTTTTGGATTATATATTTGATTTATTTATTTTGTTCTTACTTGGTTTGGAAATAGTGAATGAGAAAGTCTAGAATATGAAGCAGAGAACTTCAATTTTTGTTCTGATTTTAGCTACAACTTCATATTGGAGTTGAATAATAGTAACAAGGACGATAGCAAAAGTGAGTCAACTATTCCAATCTTGAGTGTTAAGAAACAAGTCAATTCTTGAAAATTCTTTGCACCACTATTTAATGAGAATTCCCTTTTTTGGATTTTAGTACTATTTTGTTCCTACGAAGTGAGGATACACAGACTCAAAACAAATACTTGTTTTTATTTATTTATTTATTTATTTATTTGAAAGTGTAGAACAACTCATTTTGGGTATTGTTGACAGTTTAAATTTGCATTAACATTTTTTTAGTACATAGAAATTTTCTTCTTTCATCTCACCTTTGCATTATGATAATGCCCCGTACAAAAACAAGAGGCCACGGATGAACTACGTATGTTACTCTTTTGTGTGTCCTATCCTTTTGTGGGTCAGGACTCTCTTTAATTCAGAATACTCACAAATTATAGAAAATTATTAGATATTTTTATGAGACCCTCTATATCTTAGAACCATCACATTATGAAATATTATTTGATGCTTTTAAAGTTCCATTTGACGTTGTCTATGTAGTGCTTTTGGCTAATTAGAAATTGCAACACAAAATGTTTTTTTTTTTTTTTTTTTTTTAAATCTTGTAATTACCAAACAAGTGGTACTCAATTTGTTCCAACAATAAATTTTTTTACTGTATGATTAATTTGGAGTATCATGTACTGTTTCAAGACCATTGAATAATTATAACCCGCTATCACTAGATTATTAAAATTTTCAAAATGCATTAATTTCAGAATTTGATCTAATGATATGAATATTTTAAAATAGAAAATAAAAATTGAGAATAAGAAGATACCATAACCTTTTGTTGGGGTTACCCAATTGGTCATCAATCTTCTAACTTCTAACCAACTTTGAATTTGGGTAGTAAATGCAATGCAAGTGGGGGGTGGTGTAGGTATCAGACTCACTTGAAATAAAAACTTCTCAATTTGTCATTAAATTTGGACCAATATTTTTAGGTACACTCTGTTAAATTTATTAGCCTTCTATCCCCACAACATTTCCTTCCTCATTGGGTTGGACAACTAGTAGTCCCAATTTAAAATATCTTTTGAATTTTAGTCAATGGCATTAAATTCTGTTATGATTTAATTCTTTGCAACCTTAGCCAATTTTTATTTTTAGTCATGTAGGTATATGATAACAAGTGTCCTTTAGACATTATTTAATTTTGTAAAGTATGTAAAAAGTGTTTTGAAAATATGTAAAAATGTTAAAAAGTGTATTAATTTTAATAAAAGTGAATTAAATTTAGTAAAAAACGTCTTCTTTTTTTTTTTTCTAAACTTATTTCTTTTATTTGTGCATAAGGACATTTATTAGTAAGACCCAATTATGTACTATTATTATCTCATGCAAGTTTTGATAAAATCATATTCAACAAAGACAGTCATATTCAACATAATGACAAAATATTAGAAATTTCATAAAATTCAAACTCCATCACCTCTTTAAAGGACTAAGTCTACCAAATCAATCTCATGTCTTAATTATAATCACTGAAATTGATTAGGATTGAGTGTACTACATGTTTGATTAGATTAGAAGTATGACAAAATAATATTTAAATATGATAAAGGACATTTAGATTTAAGGGTTAGCCATATTTTAAAAGATGTATAGCACTACTAAAGACCTAAGAAATGGAGCATAGAACATGAGTAAGAGCCAAAGCAAGCAAGATCAAGTACTCTTCTTAGGTCTTACTCTGTGTGGCACCATACATCTCTAAAAAATATGGTTAATATTGGCTAATGTAGTTACTGATGAGTACTGAATACTAACTATTTGATAACAGATATAAATATATGTTTATATAGCTGAAGGGGACAACTTATGTTTCACTTATAATTCTTTCTAATCATAATGAAATTGTAGCAATTTTGAACGTAACTCTCACTTTGGAGGTGAACTTCTAAAAAATCTCATCTTCTTATATGTACATGTAATTTAGAATTTTTGTATATTTGTTCCTTTTCATTTTTATGCTTCCCAAAACATGGTTCGTGCTATGTGAAAGTACACCAATTCTTAAACATTGGAACAAACCTCATTTTCTGCTCAAGGTAAATGAATCCTAAAACAATTTTTTTGTTTTTTGTTGTAATTGTTTATTTCTTCTAAAGTTTGAGCTTGGTGACTATTAACTTTTTAATTAGTGTTGGATTTTAATTATTCTCATATTTATAATTACTTTTTTTACTGATTGAAGAAAAAAACTGTACTAATTTATGGTGAAATAAATTTATATCCCACTTGAGAAAAAAAAAAAGAAAAAAAAAGGAGGATGATAATGTAGAGTGTCGACATTTTCAACTTCCCTTCCAAATGAATATAATCCATCGATTATGCTTTAGTAGGATAAAAAAACAAAAAAGAAACCATTGACAATTTTGGCAGTGTTTTTGGACCTTCAATATTTGTTCCCTAACACGTCCCCATATTTGACTTAAAAGAGGTTTTTAAATTTAAATTTGAAAGAATGGGAGAGATTTGTGGACTCAGGTTCTATTTCGATAATTTCAATTGTCTATTTTATAAAAATTTTATGATATAATATTTATAATTTTTTTTATATCCTAAATGAGATTTTTTAACTCAGGTTAAAATAGTTAAAAAATAAAAAAGCCAACTCATTTTTCAAACGAAGGGTAAAGCCGTATTCGGTTGGAGGATTTGATGAGAGAAATGAAAATAGAAAATGAAATACATTCTTACCTTGTGTTTGGTTATAAAGAAAAACATAGAGGAAAAGAAAGCGAGAGGAAAATACAATCTCACATTTTATCTTTTGGACTGACTTAGCTTTTTTTTTTCCCTCTCAATTTCCCAACTCGACTAAATATAGAATTCAAATCTTATCAATTCTTTATCATTTTCTTTTCTCTTTCTATTTTTCTCATTAATTTTTTCAACAAAACACCATCTAAATTTTTTTTCCAAAAAGAATCATTGAAAATTTTAAAAATCTGATAGCAGTGATGCGCATGAAAATTTTAAGTGATTATGTAGTGCTATGATCGGACAAGGCTACATCCAACCAACCTAATGAAAATCGTTGAGAATCAAACTAAATCTTTCCTTGTTGTTTCCCTTATCTTCAAGATTCTGTTTGAATTTATATATTTGGGGAGAGAGAGAGAGAGAAGAAGCAAAGCTTGAACGTGCTTCATTTCTATTTTGCCCTTTTTTCTTTTAAATTTATACATTTATAAATCAGATATAACTTAAAAGAGAGGAGTTGAGTTAAATTGAGTAATAAATTACTTAAATTTAATTTAAAAAATTTAACAAGTTTCAAAATATATTTAAATTTGATTGGTTTATATAACAAGTTTATTTGAAATGAATTTTCAATGAGTTGAAAACGAATCGAGAGCTAAAATAATTTGATTTTTTATAATTACAAAGTTTGTCTACTTAATCTATATATATATATGAACTTTTTTATAATAAAAAAAATTTAAGCAAATTGATTTCTAAAAAAAATTATAACTGTGTTTTTGGTTCATAGATTTGGAAATGAAAAGAGAAAAAATAGATAAACTGTGAATGAAATATAGTTACATTTTACAAACTTTTTCCATTTTTTTCTTTCAAATTCTTACTCAAATCCATAAACTAAACACAACCATACTGATTTTTAACTTTCTAAAAACAATATATTAAAGAAAAATTTATCCATAAATATATGAGGGAATGTTGATCCATTAGTTTTAGGAGTTTTCTTATTAATCAAATAGTTTTTTTGTTTTGTTTTGAAAAGTTACATTTATTTGATTTAGTTTAAGTAAACGTCTTTTTGTGATTTATTTTTTAATTTTTTTATTCATTTTTGGGAGGTGAATGGAAAGGTGAGATTTGGAAGTTTTTTTTTGGGGGGGAATTGGTAGTTAAAGGGTTGATTGTCAAGCATGGAAATCTACTTTATGTTAGTGTGATTTTCTGGTATTATATTGGAGAATTATATAAGAGTGGTACATTTGGAAAAAACACACTAAGAAATTTTTGTCTGTTACATTGATTGGAGTGTTACCTTTGAAAAAAAAATACACTAAAAAGTTATTTTGGAATGTTATGTTGTTATGTTTGAGAAAAATACACTAAGGAGTTTTTTAGTGTATTACATTGAAGTGTTACGTTTAAAAAAAGTATACTTAGGAGTTTTTTTTTTTTTTTTTAAATGTTATGTTGTTACATTTGGAAAAAGTACAATAGAGAGTTTTTTACTGTGTTACATTGAAATGTTACGTTTGGGAAAAGTACACTAAAGAATTTTTTAGTGTGTTACATAGGAGTGTTACGTTTGAAAAAAATTCCACTAAAGAATTTTTTTGAAGTATTACGTTTAGTAATTTCAATATTATGAGAAAAATCAACATTTGTCCCTTAACAAATAACACGCGCGTATTTATACTTGATCCTTTATATAATTCACAGTAAAATGAGACCTTTGGGTCTACAAGAAAAAAGAGAAGACCAAATAATTTATAAAATCACTATTTAAAATTTATTGGTATTTCACCTTATATTAAAACTCACTTAATAGATCCTACAATAATATATTTTCAATTTAGAGAGATTATATATATTTTCAAATTTTTCATAAATAAATATAGAAAGAATTACACTAACTATCCCAATAGTTTAAGGCTCGTGTGTCACGACCCAAACCCGCCCCTATGGGTTTAGCACCGTAACCGGCCAGTAATCCGAGATTACCGAAGGCCTACAGAACAGTAATACAGTAAAACAGAGTACAGGGGCATGGCGAAAGCCAGAACAGCAAATAAACAATGTCCAATGAGCTGTGACAGTCTGTATGCAAAAAGATTTTTCATACCTTTACACTTTCAGTACAGAATAGTATGCACAAAATATACAATCAGTCAAAACTGGGACTTAATCCCTATTAAACAGTACAGTACGGTGCTATCAGTCTATACAGTAAACAAAACAGTTACAGAGACAAACGGGGAAATAAAACACCCCTAAGCCCCTAAGCCATAGCTTGATAGGCTCGGAACCTCGCAGTGAGGCACAGTGGTTGGCTTGACAAAATTGGAGTTTACCCCGACGCTTCTAGCAATGGTCCGATGCCGGTACACCTACATATATATATGAGCAGTGAGCTAAAGCCCAGTGAATAACACAATGCGTAAAGGGGTTAAGAATAAATGTCCTTTCAGTATTGAAAGTAGTCATTTCAGTCAGTTTATCAGTCATTCAGTTTGTGGCTCATATTTCAGGTCATAACAGTCATTCAGTTAAAGCAGTGATATGTGGTACATCCATTGGCATAACAGTACAGTAAACAGTAGGCCTTAAAAGACCGGGTCTTAACAGACCAAACAGTAAATGATGGCCATCAGTAGCAGTACAGTAACAGTAACAGTAACAGTAACAGTACTATTTCAGAGAACAGTACAGTATTTGTGGATTTAAGAGGTGTCTCGCACAGATTCTAGAGGTGGCACTTAGTTCCGTAGATTCTAAAGGTGGCTCACAGTGTAGCACTTAGTTCCGTACAGCACTTTGTTCCATATCAGAAATACAGAATGGCCATCATAACAGTAAACAGTAGTGGTTCCAACTTGGGAACCGACAGAGATCTCTCTGTCACAGTAACAATAAACAGTAGGTGCTAAGGATGCCACAGTACAGTTCAGAATATAAGACATACGTTCATTCGGTACACAGTATCAGTTCAGTGAACAGTTCAATTCCGTAAACAGTATCAGATCAGTAAACAGTACCAATTCAGTAAACAGTTCAGTTCAGTAAACAGTATCAATTCAGTAAACAGTTCAGTTCAGTAAACAGCTCAGTAACCAGTTCAATTCAGTAAGTAGTTTCGTAAACAGTTCAATTTAGTAAACAGTATCAGTTCAGTAAACAGTATCAATTCAGTAAACAGTTCAGTTCAGTAAACAGTTCAGTAAAGTAGACAGCTCAATAAGGTAAACAATTCAATAAAGTAAACAGTTCAGAAGATAATCATTTTTGAACATATCTTTACACAGTTGTTACTCACAGAGTTCTGGGCTACAGTAAGCTAGAGCGTCCCCTCGGTAAGCCAACCCTACACAGTATACAGGATGAACACACACTAAGCTATACAGTTGGGGAAGATCAATAACTTAATCCCTAATTTGCCTCGGTGTGTTCTACATCTATATCCTCATTAAGATGTTTTAAACTAGGCCTAAGAATGCCTAGAATGGGATGAGGATGCAAAAATGCACTCAGAAAACATATTCAGAAAATAGAGTCCCGCTTGAGCGCAGGTTTCCCCGCTCGAGCGGACAAGCAAACAAAGGTCCCCGCTCGAGCGGCAATATCCCCGTTCGAGCGTGTCGCCCAACACTCCGCTCGAGCGTACATTTTTCCACTCGAGCGGTCTGATGAATAGTGCAAAGTACTGGATGTACAATTTCTCCGCTCGAGCGCGCATCACTCCGCTCGAGCGGCACTTCCCCCGCTCGAGCGGAAGACCAAAATCTGGAAAACCCAGATTCGAACTCTAAGTTCAAAACCAAGTTTTCAAACACCAAAATCGATCCCCTTGGGCCCCTTTTCTAGAAAACTCTTTAAAGCCCATAGAATAACATGTTTCAAAACTCAATTTAAGAAATCAAAGCCCAAGGGTGTTTAATTCAAATCCAATTTCCAACCATTTTTTCAAGAACAACATTCAAACATAACATGCATGATCTTTAAACAACTTCCAAGCTTCAAAACATGCTCTAATGAGCCAATTGTTTCACAAACAAGATGAAATCATGGCCTACACTCAAAACATGGACATGCATGTGACAATTTGCCATGAACTCAACTCAAAATCCAACAATACTAACATGCATGCATGAATCATGCTCCATTACAACATTACAAGCCATAAATTGGCTCTAGACTTTAGCTTAGCTCCAAACCATGCAAGAATCAACATAAATGCACAATCGAGGAGATGGATTTCTACCTTAAGTCTAGTAGTTCAAGTGTAGGAGCTCAATTAGACAATCAACACTTCAATTCTTCCAATCCCCAAGCAAATCTCCAAGTTGAGCTTAAACTCTCACTCAATTCTCTCCCCCTCTCTCTAATGTCGGTTGAGGCAACAAGAATGGCTGAGCAATGTGTTTTAATTAAGTGTATAAGGCTCAAATATGTGACTAGATAGTGGGCCACTATATGTGGCAAAATAGTAAATAAGGTCAACATTGCAATTAACTCACTTTAATCTAATTTAATCATACCTAATCACATTTCAATTAAATATGCCATAAAATCACATAAATTATGGTGATCCTAAAACATCAATCAGTTTACAGTTCGGCCGCCGATAAGGCCTTCAATTAGCAGTTTAAACATAAAACACGAACAGATATATATAATCAATCAACAGATAGAATATGCAATACAGTAAATATACTCAATCAATTCAGGTTCAATTTCAGTCAGTCAGTTCGGTACTTTAATCAATTCAATTATCAATCATGTTCAGTCTCAGTAAACAGTAATCAGTAGGTAATCAGTAAACAGTGACGAGGGTTGTTACATCGTGTCACTTTAGTTCCTGATTTTTCAATTGTGACATATTTAACTTTGAATTTTGAATCTTATTTCAAATAAGGATAATTGAAGATATTATTGCTCAATTTCAAGGGGGAAGTCGTCAATTTGATAAAATATAAACTAATTTGACAAAAATAAATGTTAAAAAATATTTTTGAATCTTTAAAAATTATTTCTAGCCACCAAGGGTAAAATTGATAAATTTTTTATGCATTTATTTATTTATTTATTTTTACTAAATTAATTTTTATTATGTATTTGGATGATGATCATGTAATGGGTGGTTGTTAAGCTTTTAATGTGTAATCGATATATTTAATATATGAAATGTTTTTAGTTTTGAATTTTTTGATTTAATGGATTGGTTTAAAATTAATATCAAAGTGTCGCCATATTTGATTTTTGAAAAAATAGAAACTTATTAATGAAAATAAAAACAACCATCCATTACATGATCATCATCCAAACAAATAATAAAAATTAATTTAGTAAAATAAATAAATAAATAAATTTGTAAAAGATTTATCAATTTTACATTTTATCTTTGGTGGTTAGAAATAATTTTTAAAAATTCAAAAATATTTTTATCAAATTAATTTATATTTTATCAAATTGACGATTTTGTCTTTGAAATTAAGCAATGGTATTTTCAATTGTCCTTATTTGAAATAAAATTCAAAGTTTAAGATCAAATGTATCACAATTAAAAAATTAGGGATCAAAGTGATACAAGCCAGCCCAAAAACTAAACAGGCCTCAAACATTGATCCAGCCAGCCAAAATACCCTTTTCAAATCTTTAAAAGATATGGTTGGGTTGGGATCTACAACATACATGCCACCACTCGATCTTCAGTGTTTATGGGCCTTCAATATAATCAATTGCAAAGAGCAGTCCACCAATAAGGAAAAAGATCATATGGGCCTATGCCTGAAGCTCAAACCCAATTTGTTAGGCCGTGTTCAATACAACTTGCTTGAGTTGTGTTGTGATCTATGTAACTAGGGCCCAAAAACGAAAAAGAAAAACCAAAAACGAAAAAGAAAAAGAAAAAGAAAAAGAAAAAAAAATAGTAGAGTGGGAGAGAGGGTGTGAATGAGATCGAGAGCAAGATGGTGAAAGCTTCAATTCTTAAAATCCATGATTGTTCAAGTTATATGTATTTCTAAGTATTTACAAATTTTTTGCTCTATAATTATCTTTAGCATATGATTTTTATACCAAGTATTTATGACACAATACTATATAATTGTTTGTAAATTTCGTATAGAATAAGTTAACTGCTCTACATTTTTTTCTAGGCAGGCAAAGAAGGAGGTCAATTCTTACTAAATGTAAAAATTGATAATTTCTCCAAATTTGTTAGATTTTTTTGTATGGTTAAATTCTTTCCCTAAACTTTCTTAAATTAATTTGTTTTGTTTTGTTTTATTGCACTTATTCTATCTCTTAGATGTTTGTAATAGAGGTTTCATGGTAAGTTTACAGGACTATTTTAGAATCAGAAAATGTTTAAGATTCTTAAAAGTTTTTATAATTTAATGCACAATAATATGGCATAATTGATGTGAATTTTTGATTTGTTAGACTCTCCACCATGTAGAATCTAATTCTTTATAACATCACTATGAGTGAATTTAGAGATCTAAATTATGAATTTTTTAAATTTTCTTATGATCATTAAATATGTAAAGAAGAGAATCTCAATCCATTTACACTATGAGGATTTACCAAATAAAATTAGGTAGTATAATTTTGGGGGCCAGGTTTCTCTCCAGTCTCAGATAGGATTGGAGGATACTGTTGGGTCCGTAAAGGCTTACCATGGATCTCGTTTCGATAATCTAAACCGTCAATATGTAGAACTCATTGATTACTATAAGCCCGTAAAAAATCACGTTGATCGGATATCAATAGATATGTGATCAAATCAGTTTTGTATAAAAAAAAATAGCCAGTGAAAAAATAAACAATTGACAGAAAAATGATCCAATAAGATAGCTATCGATATTCAATCAATGTGATTTTTTACAGGTATATAGTACTCCACGAATTCTATACATTGTACGAGTTGAATTATTGAAATGAAACCCATGATAAACTCTCATGGATCCAATAACACCCTCCAATCTGATCTGGGACTGGAGGGAAGCCACTAGAGGTGGGCAATGGTTTATCCGATCTGCAAAAACCGCCAAACCCGCATACAAATGGGCGGTTTCGCAAATACAATGTGGGCGGATGTGGTTTGAAATATAGCTTTTTTGTGAGTTGCAGGTTTAACCTGCTCTCACAAAAACCCTCCCGCACTTTTTATTTATTTATTTATATATATATATATTTTTTATCTTAACCACTAATTTCATTCATATATCCCATCTAGATATTTTTACCCAAAACAAAAAAAAATTTATTCTTTGAACTTACTCTAGCATTACATTTGCTAATAGTATTATATCAACTGAAACTGAATAAATACTAATCTTATTATTATTGTTACATAACTGAACTTGTCCCGGATGAAGTGTGATTTGGAATTTTAACTTCCTTAATGAATATGGAGTTCTAGTTTAGGATTTTGAAATATGTTATTGTATTAGTTTATAATTTGATTTAAGATTTTGAATAATTTGTTTGTGTTATGAATTGATTTTATTGTATTTTTAATTTTATAAGTTTTAATTCATTAAATATTAATGTTGGAGCATTTTAGAAAATAGGGAGAAAAGGGCCTAAAATAAATATTTACAAAATGAAAAAAATAAAGGCTTAAAAATAAATTTTTGAAAAAAAAAGTTAAATCCGCAAACCACTCGCAATCGCTCATACATTTACGAACCATATCTGCACAAATCGCAAACCGTACTGTAAACGATTACAAATTATCTTTTTCCTAAACCACATAAATACGAGCGGATCTAAATCGATCCGCAAACTGTCCAAATCAAAACCGCAAACATCCATAGAAGCAACTGCCTAATTTTGAGTGTTTGGTTGTTTGGGGTCATCATGAACAAAAGGATGGCGAGGTCGTGACAGTGTACGTAACGGGTTGTTTTTCAACCTAATAGGCCCTAATTAGTCCAGACCCATTGTCAGATGGATTGGACCTGGTCTTATGTGGCCCAACACATTCATGATTCATATCATGCATCATCATGAATTTTTTATTATTTTTTATTTTTTTGGAATTAATAGTTCAGTGCATATTTGTAAAAAAAAAATAAAATTAAATGTGATAAATTTTACAGATTTTAATAATTAAAGTCATAAATTTTTCATGATTAGTAGTTATTTTGAGAATTTTTTTTCCTCCCCCCACTTATTCTTTAAGAAAATCTATTTACATATCTATTCCGATGAAAAAACAGGATAGGGATAAGTTTCCTCCCATTTTATCCGCTATCCCAATTATATTTGTTAAATATATTTATAAATATATAATATATAATTTAATTTTTTGAAATATAATAATATTAAAATATTACTCTTAACATTCATTTTTACTTCTTACATTTTTTAAAACTTACAACTTATTAAACATTATTCATAATATACTCTATTATCTCAGATTTTTATTAATATTATCATTCTCAAAGTTACAAAATTAATTTGTTGCCCGCATAGCCCTGGCCCTGTCACTTCCCAATACGCCCCACACCTAATATGATACGTAGCAAGAGTGGGCACTACAAATCAATTAGGTTCACTATTCAGTCCACTTTGAGATTAATTCATAATAGAACTGAGTCGAATACATGGAAAAAAAAACATATTGGAGCAAGAATGTCCCACAAAGCTCAAAATGTTTGCTAGGAAGCTTTTATTTACATGTTATATATATGACACAACATGTGTGAGAAAATCTATTTAGAAGTTACATAGTACACATGTGACATGCTTGTACAATATAAACTGATATTAGCAAAAGAGCCACCAATTAACTTAATGGTGTGATTAAATAAATTTGGGTACTTAGGAAAAATGAAAATGAGAAAAAATGAAAGGAAAAAAAAAAAAAAAAAAAAAACTAAAAACTAAATTTTTATTCTATCTCTTAACTTCACTAATTTATTTATCAATTCAAACTTGAGAATTTTTTTTTAATAGTCAAAAAAACAAAAATAAAAAGTAAACTGTATGCAAGAGAAAGGGAGTTGAAATTGGGTGGTGAGATGATTGTAAGAGATGGGGGGACATGTGGCAGCAGAATCATTAAGCATGAGCATGAGCATGAGCATGAGCTTCAGCTTGAGCTGCAATAATGTAGTAGCATGAGAGTGTGTGTTTGCACCTTTACTTATTAAGGCCAAGTTTGGCATCTCAATATAAGTGCACTTATTTTATTTTTTTATTTTTTTTGGGTCACATCAATCAACATCTCCTCTCTACTTTTTCTACACATAATACAAGAAAAGTCAAAAAGTACACTTATTCTAAACTTTCCAAACTTGGCCTAAAAATAAATAATAAAAGAATCATACCCCACATTATCATAACAGTTTTTATATATATATTTTATTTTTTAGTCATAATTAGTATGTAAATAAGCATGTAATAAGTACTCAATTTGATAATAAAATAATAATATATTAATGAAGACTTTTTAATTTTATTTTGCTTTTGTGTGCTTTGGTTTTAGCATATTTTCATGAAATACAGATAATTGTGAATTGACATGCAATGGCAATGTTTTAATAGTTATAAATAAATAAACTTAAATCAAATGGCCAAGTTATATGCCTTTTAGCCTAGTTGGGAAAAAGTTCTGTTAACAAGTGCCTGCAGAAAAAAAAGAGACATCTTTTTTACAAATCTTAAAAATTTTCACTGACTATTTTTTTTAAAATTTCATTACCTATTTTTATTTAGTAAGATTACATTTAAAAAAAATACATACTAAAATTAATGTGAATCAAATTTATTTTAAATCAACACTATACGTGTTATTTTTTAAGACAAAACTTTTCAAATTTCTAAATCACTTTTTCATCTCAATTCTTAATGACATTGGAAAGCATTTCCAAAAAAAAAAAAAAAAATACGATTCAGTAGAATGTGCAGGTAAATAGATACAAATTCATGAACATAAAAATAGGTACAACTGAGAAATGTTTCACATGTTATAGTTTTCACTTACATTCACATTTAAACACATTTGTATGTCATTATTTTATAATTATTTATCTAATTTTCTTACTGATAAAATTCTTTTTTAAAAATAAAAAAAGAGCAAAAAGTAGTGTTCACACTTGGCAGACTATGATACGATGTGGGGGATAGATGATGGTGAAATCCAAGCAATCCAATTGGGTCCCCAACTTCCCCAAGTCTCTCTCGACATATAGACACATGCATTTCGTCGTTTAATCGTTTCAGGAGATGATGATCCAATTAAAAATTAATAATAAAAAATAAATAAAGAAAGAGAGTGTCAATATCAAATGCATGGGTTTTACTATTTAGAGAGTAGTTTAAGGCTTAATCTCAAAGGTACAGCACCAAGAAAATTTTTACCAAATCTCTCTAACCTCTCCCCATATTCAACCTTGGGAATCCAAGGTAGAAAAACCTCTAGTGATTGTTGCGTGTTTACGTACTCCACATGATATATATATATATATATATATATATATGTAGGGTTGACTTCCCTCCGGTTCGTGATTAAATTGGAGGGTGTTGTTGAGCCTGTAGAGATTCATCACGGGTTCCGTTTTGATAATGTAAACCATTTACTATGTAAAACTCATCAAGTATTATAAACTTGTAAAAAATCACGTTGATCGAATATCGATAACTACGTGATTAAATCAGTTTTGTATAAAAAAAATAGACGATAAAAAATAAACGGTTGACAGAAATTTTATATGATGAAATAACTATCGATATCCGATCAACGTGATTTTTTTACAGGTATATAGTACTCAATGAATTTTACATATTGAACGGTTCAGATTATCAAAATAAGATCTGTGGTGAGATTTCACGAGTCTAAAAATACCCTCCAATCTTATCACGAACAGGAGGGAAGCTAACCCAACATATATTATATAATTAGAATAGAGACTTTCGTTATTGTGAATGCGGAATAAATGTAACATATTATTAAAATTTAAAATCAAGTTGCTCTGATTTGACAGCAAAAATGAAAATAAAAAACAAAATACAGAAAAAGCGTTAATGAAATAGAAGTTTTTTTTTTACTTAAATTTAAAATTCAAATACAACTTAATTATTTTTTAATTTAAAATAAATATATTAATAAATGTTTTACGCAAACTTCTTTTATTAATGTTTTTGTCCTACTCTTTGTACTTTGTTTTTCATTAATAATATTTTCTTTTTTCCGATAAAAAAAAAATTTAAGCGTGAAATCACTTTTTTATGAATGAATTATTTTAGTTGTCAAAAGTGTCATTATTATATTGTTAGTAATAAAATTAAACATTTAGTAATAAATTACTATATTTTTTAGGAAAAAAAATTCGTTTAAGAAAATAAATATTTTGCGCAAAATAGTTGTCCCTTATTGGGGACTTCAAAATTCAGTTGCTACATATCCTCTTTTTTTTTTTTTTTTTTTTTTTTTTTTTAATTATAATTTTTCAAAACAATCTTTTAGTGACCATCGACATGATGATTGGAATTGATTTCTTAATTTTTTTAGGACAAAATTTTCATATTTTTGGATGAAAAATTTGGTCCCTAAAACCGTATATGTTATAGTGAGTGTTACTTAGGTTGTGTTTGAATAAAAAATTTTAAAAAACTAATTTGTGAAAGAAAAGGAAACATGTAGGAGAAATGGATGAAACTGAAGCTAAATTCTTTTTACTTATCCATTCTCTTTTTCCTTTTCTTCACAATTTTTTTTTTAATTTTTTTTAATTTTATATACAAACACATTTTAAAAAAATGAAGATATTTGTCGAATTCTGTTGGTTGATTTTGGGCCTCTTCTCAAGTGTAAAGGGTGAGATGAGATTAGTTAAATTCATGATTTTGCCAACACGCACTAGTTGCAATTCGCGCAAAGTTTCCGTTTAAATTCAATACAAGATGTTTGAAAAATATTGAGTATATATTTGTCGTTATTTTTTTTCAAAAAAGCAAACGTGGTAAAATAAAAAATGTTATTGAATTCAGTTAAATTTTTTAATGTATGATATATATATAGAGAATCTTATAAAATAAACTATTTGAATCATTGAAACAGAACCGTGGTAGACTCTACAAACCCGAACATAGCTGGCAAGTTTAAATTTAAACTTGAACTTAATTTAAATTTGATTTACTCAAATTGTGAGAGTTTACCAATACCCTGCCGGAATGTAATCAGGTTATCAAACTTTGGTCAAATTTTTATTGTATTTGGATTATAAATTTGAAAAAAAAAAAAATTAACTTATATTTTATTTACATTTTCTATCTTACTAAATATGAAATTATATTAGATTGAAAGTCTGTCCAAATTATACTTCTAGGTGGTGTTTGGGAAGGGCTTTTGGGGCTAAATTAGTCATGTAAGGACAAAAAAGTTGATTTTAGCCACATGGGGACAAAAACGGACGCAATCACTTGGCACCAACCATTGTGAAGGTAAATTTACAAAATTACCCCCACATGAGAGAGGGGCATCACCTCAGCGTTTCCCAGACAAAAGCTTCACATCACTTCCCAAAAACACCTATTCCCAGAAAAATACACAGGACGTTGAAAAAAAAAAAATTAAAAACATTTTTTTGGTTTTTGTTAAAATATTTTATAAAAATAAATTCAAACTCTATTTATAAAAATATTTTAAATATTTTAATTTTTTTATTATGTATTTGATTATGATTTGAGTGTAGAGTTGTGAAAGTAGTATGAGTTTCGAGTTATGTGTTTGGTTATGAGTTTTAAAAATAATTTACTAATTGAGTTTTATTTTATGTGTTTGGTTACGATTTGAGTGTAGAGTTGTTTTTAAATTTAAAATATTAACATTTTAAATTATTTAAAATTTTTAAATATTTAAATTATTTAAATTTTTTTGTTAAAATAATTTTTCGAATATTTAAATTATTTAAATTTTTACGATTTAAATTTTTTGAATATTTATTTTAATTTTTTGCTTATTAAATTTGTTAGATTATTTACATTATTTAAATATTTAAAATAAAATTAAAATTAAAATTAAATTAAATATTTAAAATTAAATTTAAATTAAATTATTTAAAATAGGCAGGACAATAAAATAAAACCTCACTTTTTATTATTTCACAGAAAATGAAAAAAAAATTAAAATAACAATAAAATAAAAAACACATGAAAAAACCATTTGCAAAAAAAAAAAAAACTTAAAATACATAAATTATTTTTAAAAAAAATACGCCTCATTCAAAAATATTTTAAAAATTACAAAAACGTAAATTCAAAAAAAAAAAAAGAACAACAAAAATAAGCCTCATCCAAAAATAAAAAAAAATAGAAATTACCATTTGCCATGTAATTTATAAATAAATAAAACACATGAAAACCCATTTTTGAAATAAAACACATAAAAAATATATTAAAAAAAACATAAAAACATAAATTACCATTCGCCACGTAATTTACAAATAAATGAAACACATAAATAAAAAAATGTTATTGTATACCAATAAAATAAATAAGGCAAAAAACGTAAATTAAAAAACAAGAACTAATTAATGTATAAAAAATAAAAATGACAAAAACATAAATTTAAAAAAAAATAAAAAATAAAGCAAAATACGGCAAATCCAAACCCAAAATAAAAAAATAAAAAAATAAATATTTTACCAAAATACGCCAAAATAAAAAAATTTAAACAAAATACGCCAAATCCAAATCCAAATCCAAAATCAAAAAAAAAAAAAAAAAAAAAAAAATTAGCAAAAAAAGCCAAATCCAAACCGAAAATAAGAAAAAAAAAAAAAAACAACAACAACAACAGGGGCACTTTGGTAAATGAACAGGAAGACATCTCACCAAAAAGCCAAAAAGTTAAAAAAGTCAAAAAATCTTTCCCAAATCAAACTTTTTAATCCCAGACTAAAATAACTAAAAAAATCAAAAAATCAAAAAGCCAACCCACTTCCAAAACGGAGGCTAAGTAGTTATGATCTACTAGTTATCTTTGGTCTTGATCGTCTCAGGTATGGCCACCCACCCTCAACAAACGAGTGTGATTTAATTTTTCCTTTTGGACCAGAAAGGTACGTGCACAGAAAATATTTAAAAAATTATTAGGGCAGTAAAGATATTGTATATAAAAAAAAAATATTAGAGTAGAAAAAGTATGTGCCCAGAAAAATATCAAAACTATTATTGTGGTTCAAATTTAACAAATGAATTGTAAGAGCTTGTCATTGGAACTGCTATTGCCAAATTATAGTAGCAGTTTATAGAAAGCCCACCTCCAATGACAAGTTTTAGCTATCTTTGACAAATGTCAAAACTTGTGTCAAATATGGCACAACAAACTGCCAAGTCAGCTTTAACCAACCATTTGCTCCCTCCCTTTTTTATCATCATTTCCAAACACATAAGCAAAATTAACTCAAAAACCACCAAAAAATAAAAATAGAAGCAAAATTTCTAGAATAAACACAAATTGAGCAATTTCAATTTCAGCAATTTCAAGGAGGTGAAGTAAAAAAAAAAAAAAATACCTGGTTTTTAACTGTTATAATTGAGAAATCTTTAAAATAGCTGGTTTTAACGGTTTTAATTTAAACAGAAAAAGGGTCATATTTTTATTCCCTA
The DNA here is from genome assembly GCA_030407325.1 of Camellia japonica. Lineage (NCBI taxonomy): Eukaryota > Viridiplantae > Streptophyta > Magnoliopsida > Ericales > Theaceae > Camellia > Camellia japonica. The sequence continues at coordinate 41,630,759 of JAPPVO010000016.1, read as the reverse complement.
TAAAACTTAACAACCAATCTCAATTTGAATACACATTTTTGTTCGTTTTTTCACACAATTAGTATAGAAGGTTCATCAAAAATAAAAAGAGAAAAATCATTCACCACTTAAGAAGATGTGACAATTCGTAGAGCTTAGTGTCACATTACTGAAGACCCAATTGTTGAGAATTTGCAATCTCATGCTCATTTTTGGGGAAGAATTTTTGAAAATTATTGCTCGTTGCAGAATGATCATTCAAGAATACAAGTGGCTATCTCATTTTGATGGGGTGCAATTATGAAATGTTGTAACAAATTTTGTGGGTATTTGGTGTAAGTCGAAAATCTACACCCAAGTGGGATGTCTCAAGTTGATATAGTAAGATTTCATTTTTCATTTAGTATGTTAGTTTTTTTATTTTGTCTCATATAAAAATTAACTAATTAATTCATTTAGTATTTTATTGATACAAATACTTCAAGCAAAACATTTATATTATCAAGATGAAAACAAACATTTTGCTTTTGAATATTGTTGGCCAATCTTACAAAACAATATCAAGCGGCAAGATGTAACTCCTACGAACGCAGTGATGTCAATGATACATACATTGTTTTTCCCTAATTTAGCCCCCGAATCCCCTATGGATACTGCATTTCTCTTGAAGACGACAACAGTCCAAGTGTTGATAACAATCCAACTGTTGGTAATAATTCAATCGGTGAGGGTAGTGTCTCTGCAAGGGGTAAAAGGCCTATGGGTAAGAAATCTGCAAAAAAGAATTGTTTCGGAAAAATGAAGTTGTTCAAGTTGAAGTTCACAAATATAATAATTTGTTGGAAACATTTAATTAGTACATTGCTGAGAAGGAAATGAAAAAGCTGAAAGAGAAGAAAAAACGATTTAAGCATTGCAGGAGATGAAAGAACTAGAGATAAAAAAGAAAGAAAGAACATTTGCAAGAGAAGAGAGAACTTGAGATCAAAAAGGAAGAACGTTTGATAATGACTACGGACATTTCTCATTTGAACCCTCAGACGAAAGCGTATTACATAATGCGGAAAAAAGAGATTTTCGCCAAGTGGTCGGCACATGCTAACAACCCAAATTACTATTTTTCTCTGCCTACTGATGAATAATTACAGGAGAATGCATTTTTTTATTTTGCAATGTCATTATTTTTCAATGTAATTTTGAGTATTTTATTTTTAAACTTATGAGTGAATATATTTATTTATTTTTTTGGAAAATTTTCAATTTTTTTTTTAATATTTGTCTAGTATATAGTTTTTTTTTAACAAATAGTTGAAAAAAGGTCACAAAAGACCCCCAAAAAAAAATCATTAAAAACTTATATCTAAACAACACTTACAAACTTGAAGAAAAAGTTGACTGAGATTTGCCAAAATAACATGTGACCATTGGAATACCATTGCTATTGTGTGAGTGTTTTCCCGATCACACTGCCCTCCTTAGTGATCCAGCTGTAGAACACAGGCAGAATAGATGGCACCCTGTAACCTGTACAGAAAGAAAAGGCTCCGGCGGTGGTTCTTCCACTCGGGGGCACTCCGACGATCAAGTCAGTAGCTCTCCAAGATAAACAAGTGCTTAAATTACTGCTCAAGACTTAAAGTTGCGTACCTTAGACCCGCTGGGGGTGCCTCTCTTTTATAGTTTTACTCTATCCCAGTCCCACTAGAAGTCTCACTTCTATGGACTCTATTTCCGGATTTACCTTGGACTCTTCAAGAGATAAGGATAGACTCCCTGAGAGTACTACCTGTATCTATCTTGTAGTCTTTCTTCATTCTGGGACTTCTGTCCCTTATCCGCTCATCTCGGATCCCGATATCTTCGGAGATAACTTCGGCCTTGCCGAGATCACCTCGGCATCACGACCAGGACACGTGGCACCTCGGCTGACACGTCGGCGTCACCTTGCCACGTGTTGGTACTCAGAAAATATATCCCCACAACTGCCCCCTAGGTTCTATTACCTCGGCATTCTGAGGTGATGGAACCTACATTGGTACTCTTGTTGAACATCGATTCAAGAAATTCCCAGCCGAGATCATCTACTTTTAGCCCGACATGTCTTCATCCAAGAACAAGAATTCAGATCAATTCTCCTACGCGCATGAGCTGTCATGCATCATTTTTCAACCGTTCCACTGACGCGTTTTTCCCTTATTGGTCCGTGCTGGTGACGCGCCTGTAGGTCGTCTTTTCTCTGCTTGCGCCGTCTGACGCATGCATTAACCCAGGTGCAATTAATGCTTCTGTTTTGCCGCCGTTTCACGTTTTTGACAAAACAATTGTCTCTCTCCTTTATCTCTTCACTTTTGCATTCGTCTACTTTACATTTTCTCTCTCTAAAGCTCTTTTCTCCTTCGAATCTGCCATTGCTCCAAGCTTTGAACTCTGCACCTGTCTTCCATCTGTCATTTCTGCGAAGCGTTTGCCACTGTTGCATCCGTCGTTTGACCTCGGCGAAGCTCATTCCAGCTCTATTTCCCTGGTAAGCCACCGTTCCCTTTGCTTTCATTTCTGTCGATATTATTTGCTCCCATTTTTCTTTCAAATCTTGTGAGTCATATATTTGAAAGTATTTAAGTGAATTTGATTTCTGCCCACACACTGTTCACCGCTTTCTTGCACTCTTGTCACTGTTCTCCATGTATTCTTTATGCTTTTGATAGCCCTTCCTCTGTTCTTGATTCTGAAACTTCGCTCTTGCTTTTCTGTTTTCTAGATTTCTGCCCTCCATACTCGCTCTTCGTAGATTTAGGTTTGGGATTTGTCTGTAGGACCTTCATTTTTTAGGAAAAACTGAAACAAACTTTACCAATATATACCTAGGTTTAAGCCGAGGTCCCAAGAACCCTTTAGGAGTATCCTGTCTTTGTAGCCAAGTACCCTTACACAAAAATCATGGGTATGTGGAGAAATAGAGTTAACACCCCAACCAAACTAGAATTTTTTAGGCAAGAATTCTCCATTCCAGCTGATGTCCATCTGAGACTAGCTGGTGATGACGACTCCATTATGCCCAAGGATGATTCCATGCCTTTTCCCGTTGTAGCCTTTGTTGAATGTGGGCTTCGGTTCCCCCTAGATCCCTTTTTTCGTGAAGTCTTTCACTACTATTCTTTGAACCCTATGCAGCTTACCATCAACGCCCATAGAACGCTTAATGGTATCATAGCCTTAGCTCGGCAGGAGAACGTTAGGATCACTCTTGCCGACATCCAATATTGTTACACCATGTGCGCCCTCAACCTGAAGGAAAAAGGTTATGTTTATTACCTTAAACCGAGGTCTACCGAATATAAGATCGTAGCCGACCTCCCAGAATCCAACAAAGGGGCTGGAGATGATTATCTCATTGCTTCTGGAAACTGGGAATTTGGCCCAGAAGAAGAAGTCCATCTCTTCCCTCTTCCTCGAACGGTCAAGGAGGGCAAGGGTAAGAGCCTAGTGTCAATTACTTAGTTGCTGGTTTCGTTTTTCAAGTCTGAAAAAGATTTTATCTGTTTCTGATATTGTGTTCACTTTTGCAGACGTTCGCAAGCCGCCAAAGTCCTTCCGCCAGTCTTATTTTGTTAGGAAGGATTTGAAGAAACTCCTGGACCTGCCAATTCATAAGCGCAAAGCTCCGCTCCTGCTGAACTTCATCCCGACGTATAAATCCACTCTTCCTGACGTCCCAAGGAAGAAGAAAACGAGCCTCTCTTCATCTACCACCACAACCCAGGCTGCCTCTACATCTCGGGCTGATCAGGGGTCAACATCTGATCCAGCCGATCAACCTTCCACCTCGGCACCATACTTGGTGCCAATTTCTGAAAGAAAACGCCGGCGACGACTCGTAAAAACTGCCGAAATGGTTCGTGTAAAGCCTGTCGCCCAAGATCTCTTAGCCGACCTCCCAGCCGACGTCGATGCAATTCCCACTCAAACCGTGCCCCCACCGAAGCCGAAAAGAATAAAGAAGGCCCAACCAAAGTCCAAGGCTACTGAGGCCGAGGTTGAGGATGCCTTGCCCATTTCCCAGCTAGCCGAGAGCAAGAAGACCTCCTCTGCCCCTGCCAAAAGACCTGCTGAAGCCCAGCCATCAGGGTCCACTCAGTCAAAAAGGCCGAGGTCATCGTCTGCGACGACTTCGACGTCCAGAGTTCCAAAAGTTCCCTGGGAGCCCAAAATTACCCTTGAAAACAGGCCTGTCTATGCCAATGAAAGTGCCAACGACGTTAATATCGGCGTGGCACTCAGTACTGCAGTTCTTCTTGAAGGCGATCTTGAGCGCAACGCCAAGATGAATGAATTTGAGAATTATGCCCTTATGCTGCAGCGTTCTGTCCAAGTAAGTCTTTGAATTTGATAACTTGTCTTCCTGCCACTTTCTTCATACTTGTAAAATTTTGTAATAACTTTTGCCTTGTGTTCTTTCAGGCCATTCAACATGCCCACTCCTTCTCCATGCAAGCTTTTGAAACGCGGGAGAAGTTAGAGGATATGAGGAAGGAGTATGCTGCCCTTCAAAAACAGAATAAGAGTCTTAAAAATAAAATGAAGACTCTAGAAGATCAAGCCGAGGGTGCAACTCAGGCTAAGCAAGAGGCTGATGAGAAGGCCGAGGCTGCTGAAGCCATTAAAAACGTTGCCGAGGCAAAAAAGAAAGAAGCTCAGGCGAAGGCTGCCCAGGCCGAGCAAGAACTTCACGAGGCGCTGGCCACCAAGGACGCCGAAATCAAGGCGGCCGATGACAAAGCATGGCCGATGTTGCAGAAGACTACAAGTTACAGGTTAAGCAGGCATGCAACAGGGGTTTTTCCCTTGGTTGGATGTCCTTAGCCAAAAAACTTGATCTTCCTGCTGATTCGCCATGGCGCAAGGCTGAAGCTATCCCTTTGCCATTTCCTCCTCCTCCTCCTCCAAGTCAAACTGAAGAAGCTGAGTCTGAGTCTCAGGCCGAAGATGAAGATGAAGATGACGAAGCCTTGGTGAGGAAATCCAAGGATGCCCCTGAGACCAAGTCACCTCCTCAGGGTGATCAAGTCCTGGACTTAACCCAAGAGGAGGATGAGGAGGTTGAGAAGGTGCCCAAGGAAGCGGACTCAGTTCACTTATCATCTGACCTTCTTCTGGCTGAGAGAAGTGTTGAGAAGACTCTAGCCGAGATTGATGCCGAGATTGCGGCAGATAAGGAGGCCGAGGTTGTGGTAGAAAAGAATGCCGGGGTCGTCCTTCCAGAGACTGCCGAGGTACAGATCCAAGCCGCTCCTGAGGCTGAGGAATCACAGCCCTGATGCCTTTTGTACTTTGTTGTTTTTTTCTTTTTCCTTTGGACAATATAAGTTCCTTTGTATGGCCGATGTGCCTTTCCTTGTCATGTGCGAAAAATTGACTTTTGCTAGGCCACAGTGCCTTTATTATATAATACTGCAACTGTTTGTCTCTGAATGCTTTAGTCTTCAATTTTCTCTTCATTGCTTCTGTATGGTTCTATACTTAGAATATTTCGCATGATTTACATAATTCTTCCTTTGCATAATCTCCTCGGGGTTACATACCTCGGGTATGATAACTTCAAGTTTTACGTCGGCAAGATACTGACCTGCAATCTTTTCATAAATTTCAACAAGTATAAAATATATATTGTAAATTGCTACAAATTTCAACAAGGCTTGAGATGTACAGTAAACTTTACTCAAGTTATAACAAGTGTTAAACAATGATCTACTTGTAAATTGCTGCAAATTTCAACAAGGGTTTAAACAATATACTTAACCTTTACTTCAACCTGTAAATTGTTGCAAATTTCAACAGATGATCACATGTCGGCGTAGCTTCGACTTGTAAATTGCTACAAATTTCAACAAGTGAAGATAAACAATTATATCGGCTTAACTTTAACTCGTAAATTGCTAAAATTTCAACAAGTAAAGATAGGAATTTATCTCGGCTTAACTTTAACTTGTAAATTGCTACAAATTTCAACAAGTAAAGATAAGGAATTTATCTCGGCTTAACTTTAACTTGTAAATTGCTTCAAATTTCAACAAGTAAAGATAAGGAATTTATCTCGGCTTAACTTTAACTTGTAAATTGCTGCAAATTTCAACAAGTAAAGATAAGGAATTTATCTCGGCTTAACTTTAACTTGTAAATTGCTACAAATTTCAACAAGTAAAGATAAGGAATTTATCTCAGCTTAACTTCGGTTAAGCTTTATCTCAGATTAACCATGGTTAAACATAATCTTGGCTTAACCTCGGCTAAGCTTTACTGTCTTCTCTCTGCCCCCAATGTGAACCTAAGTTCCACTTGGGTTCTCATTATTCAAAAAACAGCATTATGCATAATTTCATAAGTTCTGAAAAATTCTGCTAAGATTTTATTGATCATATCGGCAAAAAATCAAACAGACATCTAATGATAGAAAAACTTTAAATTACAAGTGTTCCGTGGTCTAGGCAATGCTTTGCCTTCACTATCTTCGAGCCGGTATGCCCCATTTCCTAACACCGAAGTAATTCTGTAGGGACCTTCCCAGTTTGGGCCAAGCTTGCCCTCTCTGGGATCCTTCTTATTGCCGACGACTTTTCTAGGCCGGCTCCTTGCCGACATCGTCTAGGACCTTCATGTCCTCTTCTTCAACTTCTGCCTTTTCTGGTTCCTGAATGCTGCAGGTTAATTTCATTGCTGCCATGGAGCAATTTTTTGCCTGCAACTGATCTCCTCTTACTTCCTCAATCCCATGTTCTGTTGGGAATCGTAGTAGTTGATGCAATGTTGAGGGAACTGCCCCCATTGCATGCAACCACGGCCTCCCTAAGATAATGTTGTAAGGCGAGGGTGTGTCGATCACAACGAATTCTGTCTTGATCTTTTTCGTGCCGGCCTGTATCTCCAAGCTTGTTGCGCCCAATGGCCATGTCGGCGTTCCATTGAAGCCGACCATCGGGCCGTTTGACTGCTCCATGTCATCAGGGTGAAGGCCTAGTTCCTTGTAGCATCTGACATACATGATGTCGCAGGAGCTGCCTTGATCAATCAAGATGCGTTTCACTTGGCACTCCCCAACCTGGAGGGATACTACCAAGGCATCATTGTGCGGGTGCTGGACCATATCTAGGTCGGCTTCTGTGAAGGCTATCATTGGTCCTTGGCACTCTTCAGGCCGAGGTCTTTTCAATCCGACCTGATTGACGTGCTGTAGGTGTTTTACCCTCTGTGTCTCCCCCCGTATGTCGTTTTCGTTCACCTTTGAGTGGATCACATTAACCACCCGAGGTCCGCCTGCCTGCGGTTGCTGCGCTGGGGGAGGCGGGACTGCTGGTGTTTGAGGCAATCGTGCCTGTTCTTCCCTTGTTTTGGCCTCATCCACAAGGTCTCTCAGATGGCCTTGCCTTACAAGATCTTCTAAATGGGCTTTAAGGGCTCTGCAACCCTGAGTTGGGTGCCCCTGTAGACGTCCCCGAACGCCCCGGGAGGGTTAAGTCCCGTTCTGTTCATATTGGGGTCACTACAATTCAGGACTCAAATGTCACGGTTCTTAATCTTGAACCAAAGAGTCCAAATCCGGCAAATCGTTTTGGAAAACAGATTTTTGAAAGAAGTGCCAAACATGGACTACTTTGCCAGATAACAGAGTCACCACCTAAATATTTTTAAATGGGAAATTTAGGAAACCCTGACTCGGTGCCAAGGCCACGTGTCCGTCATCACCAAAGTTGGCTCGGGAACTTGGGTACGATTGGGGAAGGTCACATCGTGAGCACCCGCTCGCCCGGTCAAAGACCGGCCTCTACTAACCATGATATCTGTTTTTGAAAACCTTGTATGTTCTTATTCCGGTTATTAGCCTAGGTTACTATGTGATGCTCGCAGCAAATAAGTATAGACTGGGCCGCCTGAATTGGAACAAACATTTGAAAATGGTTTGATGGTGCTACCCGCAGGTAGGCTAAAAACGCGGATTTGCCACCCTCAGGTGGGCTTAGAAAACATGATTGATGAATTGTTCCAATTCAGATAACTCAACCTCCACCCACAGGCATTCAAGGCAGTTATATCATGTGAGCACTTAGCCTCATGGCAAGCATGCTATTCATGGAAACACTCACACGCATGCAAGGATGCTAAAGCATAAAACTCACCTAGTACTCCAAGCCAAAACAGGAACCGATTAGAAATCATGCATGGATCCTAAGTATACAGAATGCCTAATGCAACACATGCAATAATGCAACTATAGCAGGCTCGGCTATTCTAAACATAGCATATGAAATGCTACAACTATCATGTATTCAATTTGGAATTGAAATACGAATGCAGTTTGTATGATGCGCCGAGCCCGGTGCGTGCAAAACAGATGAATGATGCAAACATGCTATCATACTGTATGCTAATTAAAATATGCCCTATATCTAACCATCGTGAGCGGGTAAATAAAAGGGAGAAAGAAATGGGGGTTGGAAGACATACATCACACTCACCCACACTTATTACAGTTATGCCCTCGCGCAGAGAGTCCGAATAAATAATAATACAGTCCGAAATGAAAGAATATTACAGATTTCTAAGTAATTAGCAATTAAACTAAGAAAGCTGTAAATCGGTTTGCAAGCCGGGGGCTGCCTCGCTTCTGATGAATGATGTATGCTGGACTGTGTTGCGCGGAAATCCACTGGGATGCCCGATTCAGCCTCTGTTCGCAGTGTTTCTTGAAATGCGTGCCCGACTCTGAAAAGTGGTTGAGTTTGGATTTTGCTGCAACAGAGAGCAGGAAAGGGCATAGCAATGTATTTCACAAATATATGCATGCCTCGATCCTCGTGCCACCAATCACGCATATCGATGATGATGGCCGAGGAATCGGATTGCACAACTCAATATGGGATGAAATGCCTATGAATGCTACAACAAAAACCTAACTCCATCATGGGTTATCCGGAGCGTCGGTGACTGGGGAATTGAGACCCGTTCCGTCACTCGGAGTACGAAACGTGCCTCGTTTCCCGTGCAATATGCATGATATGCATGAAATGCAACTAATATACAGTTCTAGCATGCACAATGCTATGAGAATGAGGTGCCTCGAAATGCGCGCACACGGGCACGCATACGAGAAAATGATGTGAAATGCAATCGGATAAAATCGAAGTGCCTCGAAATGTGTGCCCACAGGCACGCACACCGAGGCGATGATGAAATGAGAAATCGGATAAACTGAAGTGCCTCAAAATGTGTGCCCACAGGCACGCACACCGAGGCGATGATAAAATGTGGAAATCGGATAAACCGAAGTGCCTCGAAATGTGCCCACAGGCACGCACAATGTGGAAATCGGATAAAATTGAAGTGCCTCGTAATGTGTGCCCACAGGCACGCACACCGAGGCGATGATGAATGTGGAAATCGGATAAAACCGAAGTGCCTCGAAATGTGTGCCCACAGGCACGCACACCGAGGCGATGATAAAATGTGGAAATCGGATAAAACCGAAGTGCCTCGAAATGTGTGCCCACAGGCACGCACACCGAGGCGATGATGAAATGAGAAATCGGATAAAACCGAAGTGCCTCGAAATGTGTGCCCATAGGCACGCACACCGAGGCGATGATAAAATGTGGAAATCGGATAAAATCGAAGTGCCTCGAAATGTGTGCCCACAGGCACGCACACCGAGGCGATGATAAATGTGGAATCGGATAAAACCGAAGTGCCTCGAAATGTGTGCCCACAGGCACGCACACCGAGGCGATGATAAAATGTGGAAATCGGATAAAATCGAAGTGCCTCGAAATGTGTGCCCACAGGCACGCACACCGAGGCGATGATGAAATGAGAAAATCGGATAAAACCGAAGTGCCTCGAAATGTGTGCCCACAGGCACGCACACCGAGGCGATGATAAAATGTGGAAATCGGATAAAACCGAAGTGCCTCGAAATGTGTGCCCACAGGCACGCACACCGAGGCGATGACATACAGGCATGAAAAATGTAGATTGGGCTTACACTAACATGAGAGGGCCTCAGCCACACTCACATTAGATGCCGGAATGAAAACGGAGTGCCTCGAAGTGCGTGCCCGACGGGCACGCAAACCGAGGCAATGCAATAAGGCATGAATGACATGGGAAATGATATGCAAACATGCAAAACAAATTCCAGCAACTAAATGAAGGGAAAACAGCCCAAAATAGTAATAAAAATGCACCCGATGCCCAGGATGCTCCCGAAATGTGATATTTAACCCCCGAAATGGCCTACAGCTATGCTATACATGCAAAATTGACACATGGCAGCAAAAACAGTAGCAAGGCAGCCCCAAAGATAGCATCTTTTCAGTACAAAACAAGGCCCAATTATGATCACAAGTATGGCAACAATAGCTTGCAAAAATACGGAAAAAGAGAGGAATTACAAAGCAAGTGGTATCTACAATGCTTAAACCCAAAAACTCAGTTTTACAACATTAGAGAGGGACTAAAAATATGCATTTTTACAGAAGATGACAACCTCAAAATCAGTGTGTAGATATACAATACATAGCATGTAAAATAAGGGTCAAAAGAGGTTCATAAAGAGAGGTATCATAAGCAATGACCAAACAACTTAAGACCCTTAATAAAACTTGAATAATAGACCAAAATAGGACACTTCACAAGCCTGATGAAGGCTAGAAACAGAAGCTAGAATGGCCTAAACAAACATGCTATTTTACGGTAAATTTGAAGAATTTCAAAGCAAGTACTAAAACCAATTATCAAATGGCTTAAGACCCTTCACAAAGCATGATGTATGGACCAAAATAAGACTCCTTCAAGGCCTGATGAAGGCCAAAAACAGAAGCAAAATAGTCTAACAAAGCATGCAAGATAGGCATAGAACATGGATTCAAAGCAAGTGTATGATAGAGGAGGCAAACATGGTTGAGCCCTTCTTCAATGTTGAAGAGGGGCTCAAAATGAGCACAATATCAGTAGGTTTCATACTCCAAATCAGATCACAAATAGGCTAATTAACTCATGCAATTTTACGGTAAAATTGAAGAATTTCAAAGGAAGTGCATGCTAGAGTCACCAAACATGATGGAGCCCTTCTTCAATGTTGAAGAGGGGCTCAATACAAGCCCACTAACAGTTTACATCAGTCTCGAAATCAGATCACTCATAAGGCAAATAAAGCATGCAAATTAATGGCCTAAAGAGTGCTATTGAAGGAAGTATATCATGGAGACATCAAACAGGGTTGAGCCCTTCTACAATGTTGTAGAGGGGCTCAAAATGAGCACAAAACCAGAAGGGGTCAGAACCCAAACAGATCACAAGTAGGGTAAAACTTTGAAGCAAAATAATGCTAGAAAAAGGGAAATGATCACTTACCCTTGAAGATCAGGTTTTTGCTACCTCTTGCCTTGATCAAAGTTGCTTCTTAGCCCTTGAGGAACCTCTTCTTGCTGCTGGAATGGAAGTGGGGATGGTAGAGCTTAGGGTTGATGAAGGATTGGCCTAGGAACTCAAATGTTTTTTAGGGTTTTTGAATAGGAAAATGGAGGTTTTGGGAGAGGTGTTCTTGAGAAGAAATTGTGCAACCCTAGCAAAGGAGGAGTTGGGCCCTTTAAATAGGCAAGAAAGGGGGTAAAAGGGAGGGAATGCATCCAAGTTTTCCCTCCCAAAATATCCCCGGATGCCCGGGATATTTTGAAAAATATCCGGACAGCTGGAAGAGCTGGAAAGCAGAAAGCTGGCCGGCCAGGTAAATTTCTAGGAGGTGGCCGGCCGGCCACCCCACCTGGTCGGCCAGCCACTCACCCTGGCCGGCCGGCCATGCCCAAAAATGACCTAAAAAAATGCTGGCCGACCACTATACAAAGGTGTCCTCCCAAGTGTGTAGAATAAGGCCCCAAGGTCGGAAATTGGCAACACTGAAGCAGGAGCCACAACATAGAGCTTGAAGAAGAGGCTCAAAAATGAAATCAACAATTGCTGGCCGACCACCACTTTTTGATGTCCTCCCATATGTGTAGAACAAGGTTCCATGGTCGGAATGTGGCAACACTGAAGCAGGAGTCACAACATTGCATCTGAAGGAGAGGTCCAAAAATGAAACCTGGAATTTCTGGCTGACCAGTAGTTTTTAGGGTCCTCCCATGTGCCCTCATCACAAATATGTAGCTTTGGTTGGAAGAAGATGGGCCTAGGGTGTTCAACATTGGCCCGGAAGTGAGCAAAACGGGCGCCGGAGGAGCGAAATTGGTTATCTGGGATAATTGCTGGCCTCCTACCCTCCAGTGATCTTCCTAATGCTGAAACAGAGGTACCTGCCAAATTTGAACAAAACTAATGAGAAATGAACGCTCGGGCCCAAACCGCGCAGTTCGGGGTCCCGGAAATGGGCTGTAGGCACCGGAAGTGGTGTTCAGCAGCGAAGTGGGCATCTGAGGCCCCAGGGTTTCTCGGTACGACAAAACAGAGGTACCTGCCAAAACCGGAGAAAACCGATGCAAAATGAATGTGCGGGGCCCAAATCACGCAGTTCGAGGTCCCGAAAACCGGCTGCAGGTGCCGGAAATGGCATACGGCCACGAAGCGGGCATCGGGGGCCCCAGTGTGCTTCATAATGATAAAACAGAGGTACGCGGCAAGAACCGGAGGAATCGGAGACGGTTGGGCGGTCCCGAACCGAGGCACACGGCCTGACGGCTCCGAAAACCCGGAACCGGGCTCCGAAATGGGCAAAATGGCCTACGGCCACGAAAAGTAGCGCACGGCCACCGGGAGACAGTCTACAGGACCACTCCCTTCCCTCAGGAAAGAAAACAGAGAAAACCGAGTCTGGTTCGCAAACCGAGACAAGGCACAGAAGAGGATTCGGAAGTTCGGAGGCAGGGCGCACGGCCGCGACTCTGAAACTTCTGAACGAGCACGATATGCAACATCACCGAGCGCTCAATCGGCGACGTCTGAGTCTTAAGGTCGGTCAAAAATCGGGTGTCTACAGCCCCTCCTCATTGTGGTAAGCACAACGCCTACCAAGGTTTCTGCCCATAAATTCTCCTGGTGCCCTTGCTGGCGTTCTGAAGTAGGGCTGATTTCGAATTTGGTCAAGGACTTTGTGGACCGGAATTCGGAACACCGTTGTCACTGCCTGCTTAGCCCTCAAATCTGTCTCTTGTTTGTTGGGTCCATTATTACCTCGGCCCCGTGTAACAACCCTCGTACTGATTACCGTTAAACCACTGAATTATGTACTGATCATTGCTAAACTGAACTGATAACGACTGGTAATTGGATTAACTGAGTTACTGAATAAACTGATTGAAATCGAAACTGAAATTGAATAAGTTTGTCTATTGAATTGTATATTGCATCTGTTTGATTGATTGATTATCTGTTTGTGTTTATGTGTTTAAACTGCTAATTGAAGGCCTTATCGGCGGCCGAATTAGAAAACCGTTTAGTGTTCCAGGATCAGTAGAATATTTCTGATTTAATGGTATATTTATCTGAAAATTGATTAGGAATGATTAAATTAGATTTAAATGAGTCAATTGCCAAGTTCAACCTATTTACGAAATTGCCATGTGAGTGGCCCCTTTGTTTATTACCATTAGAGGGCCTTAATACACTTAGATCAACAATTGATCAGCTCCTTCTTGCCTTTACAACCGACCAAGAGTTAGAGAGAGGGAGAGTTAAGAGAAAATTTGGGTTCATTTGTTGAATTTGCTAAAGAACTTGAAGATTGTAGCATAATTGCTAAATTGAGCTTGCTAGACTTGAAATCAACACTCTAGGTAAGAAATATTCATCTTCTTTTGTTGCCTTGAACTCCATCTTGCAAGTTCTAGGTTCCATTGTAGAATCAAGCCATGATTTAGTGCATAGAGGTTGAATATTGCTTGGATTGTTGCATGCATGGCCATTTTGGTGCATTTTGGAGTGGAATTCATGATGGATTGTACATGCATGCTCATGTTCTATCAAAGTTCATGTTTTCAGTTTGTTTTCCAACTATTGAGCTCCTTTGAGCAAGAATGAAAGCTTGATTTTGGTTAAAAACCCATACATTGCATGTTTTGAAAGTGTTCTTGAAAATGTGTTTGATAAATGGTTTTAATTGACCAACTCTTGGCCCTTGCATGTGTAAAATGGCTTTTGAAACTTGTTGTATATTGAATGTGGATGTATTTTCCAGAATTTGGGGCCAAGAGGTTGAGTTTTGGGGTTTGAATGCTTAGTTCGAACTTGGGAGACAAATCTGGAAATTCCAGATTTGGCTTCCTCGCTCGAGCGAAGGATTCCTCGCTCGAGCGAGCCCTTTGGTTTTGCAAGCTCGCTCGAGCGAGCATCGAGCGTGCATCGCGCGTAAAAATCGAGCATCCAGTACTTTTACTGTTCATCAGATCGCTCGAGCGAAGGATTGTTCGCTCGAGCGAAGCCTTTGATTTTGGAAGCTCGCTCGAGCGAAGGAAGGCTCGCTCGAGCGAGGAGCCTGTTTTCAGCAACTTTTGAAAAATGCCTTCTAACTGTATTTTTGCATCCTCATCCCATTCTAGGCATTCTTAGGCCTAGTTTAAGACATCTTAATGAGGATTTAGACGTAGAACCACACCGAGGAAATTTAAGGATTCAATTATCATCCTTCCCGACTGTTAAACTTAGTGTGCGTTCTATTTGTTAACTGTGTAGGGTTGGCATCCCGAGGAGACGCTCTAGCTACTGATAAGCCCAAACTCTGTGAGTAACAATTGTATAAAGATATGTTCAAAATGGTTATCTTTTGAATACTGAACTGAACTGTTTATTGAACTGATATTACTTACTGAATGAATGTATGTCCTTTATTTCTGAACTGTACTGTGGCATCCTTAGCACCTACTGTTACTGACTGTACTGTTACAGAGATCTCTGTCGGTTTCCTCGTGGAACCATACTGTTTACTGAATGACTGGCCATCATTACTGTTCGGTCTTTATGACCTACTGTTACTGCTATGCTAATGGATGTACCACATATGACTGAATAACTGTTCTGACTGAAAGACTGAAATACTGTTAAATGAACTGTTTTCATTACTGTAAGGACATTTCATTCTTAACCTCTTTATACATTATGTTAATCACTGGGCTTTAGCTCACTGCTCATATATATATGTAGGTGTTCAAGCACCAGACCGCAGCTAGGAGCGTCAGGCAAGCTTTAGTTTTGTCAAGCCAACCATTGTGCCTCACTGCGAGGTCCCGAGTGTAATCAAGCTTAGGCTGCTTTTGGGGTGTCTTAGCTTCACCCAACTGTCATTGTACTGTATAGACTGTTTACTGTTTTACTGTACTGTTATTGGGGGATTAAGTCCCTGTACTGAATGTTGTATCTGACTGTATATAGACCGTACTGTTGAACTGTATGAATGCATGAAAATGTTTTTGGCATACAGATTTTCACAGCTCAATGGACACTAGTTATTTACTGTATTGGCTTCCGCCAGGCCCTGAACTCTGTTATACTGTATTACTGTTGAGCAGGCCTTCGGTAATCACGGATTACTGGCCGGTTACGGTGCTAAACCCATAGGGCCGGGTTTGGGTCGTGACACCCCGCTTCGGCGAGCCGTTGCCTTTCTCTAGCTTTGTTTCCTTATTCCCCGATATATCTTCCTCGGCTCTGGCATACTTCTCGATTCTCGCCATGAGCTCTTCCATGCTCTTTGGCAGTGTCTTTGCCAAAGACTTCCGCAATGGACAGTCATCCTTCAGGCCGTTCTTGAAAGACACGACCGCCACCTCCTGGTTGCATTCAGGTATTCGATTGAACACTTCGTAGTACCTTTTTGCATAGGCCCTAAGGCCTTCATCTTTGCCGATCTTTAAAGCCATCAATGCATCCACCCTCAATGGCTGCAGTTTATTTGTTATAAACCTGGCCACAAACATCTCGGCCAGGCCTTCCCAAGTCTTCACATTCCCCTTCGGTAATTTGTGGAACCAATCTGATGCAATCTCCCCGAAGGATGAAGGGAACACTTTGCAGAGCAACGGCTCGTTCCCACTATATAATGCCATTGAATTCAAAAATAATCCAACATGGAAGTTAGGGTCTGACTTACCATCATATATTTGGAACCTCGGCATACTAAATCTTTTCGGCGCGACGAATTTGTCCAATTCCACCGAGAATGGTGTCCTCGGTTTATCCGGGGAGGTTACTTCGACTTCGGCATTCTCTCGCTTCCTCTTGAGGTAATCTCTCAAGTCTTCTTTACTTCTCCCGGCAGCCCGGCTGTCTTTGGACTTTAGCCTTTTCGGCGCATTACTCCCGGCCTCATGGTGGCTCCTTTTCGACCCTTTCCCGTTGGATGCATCGAAACACAATACCTGCCCCTGAACACGACGATGTTCTTTGGGGTCTGCCTCCTTCGCGTGATGTGTCCTTTGGGACTCTTCTCTTCTCGGCTCTTCTCGGCCGACTTCCCTGGAAGGTCGGTGAGAGTGCCTTCCACTCCTCGTGTGCTGAGGGGCTTCGGGGATTTCTTTCTGCCCTTTCTGCCCGGCTTTTGCTGCTGGCATTGGCGTGTCTTGTAGCGGGTATGGCGGCTGCATGACATTATTTTGCATCATGAAGTTGACGACCGATTGAAGGTCTGCCAACTTGTTCGCCATCTCCTTTACTTCTTCATCCCTCCTCAGACATCTGTCTTTCCAGACCTGGAGGTTGTCTTCGTTATAGTATCTGCCCTGGTCCGCTTTCTTTGATGTGTCGCCATCTTGGCCGACGTCTTTCTCTGCGTGATTCTGATTACGAGTTTCTTCGTTATGATCTCCTCCTTCAGCGTTAAGGTCGACGGGTCTTCCACTCCCAACAGGAGTGTTGTCCCCAATCTTTTCCTTCTGCGTGTTACCGGCCATCTACTCTTCTTTCGTTCCCACAGACGGCGCCAAATTGTGTGAGTGCTTTCCCGATCACACTGCCCTCCTTAGTGATCCAGCTGTAGAACACAGTCAGAATAGATGGCACCATGTAACCTGTACAGAAAGAAAAGGCTCCGGCGGTGGTTCTTCCACCCGGGGGCACTCCGACGATCAAGTCAATATCTCTCCAAGATAAACAAGTGCTTAAATTACTGCTCAAGACTTAAAGTTGTGTACCTTAGACCCGCCGGGGGTGCCTCTCTTTTATAGTTTTACTCCATCCCAGTCCCACTAGAAGTCTCACTTCTATGGACTCTATTTCCGGATTTACCTTGGACTCTTCAAGAGATAAGGATAGACTCCCTGAGAGTACTACCTGTATCTATCTTGTAGTCTTTCTTCATTCTGGGACTTCTGTCCCTTATCCGCTCATTTCGGATCCCGATATCTTCGGAGATAACCTCGGCCTTGCCGAGATCACCTCGGCATCACGACCAGGACACGTGGCACCTCGGCTGACACGTCAGCGTCACCTTGCCACGTGTTGGTACTCAGAAAATATATCCCCACAGCTATAATTTGATAAAATAACATTATTCATTATCAAATTATAATAATAACAATGTTATTTTAACAAACATCATTAAAAATGCTCTAAGACTGGCTTATAAAATGAATATGAATTACACAATAATTTTATTAATTTATTTTTATTAATAAATTCCGTGTACATGCCATTATTATTTCTTTTCGTCCAAAATCCAGAGATAAAGTGAGAGTAGCTAAGGCAAGCACGTGCATTGATGCATCAAAGTCCGCGTATCACAAAAGCTATACTCCTACATGAGATTTCTCTTTTAACTTATTAATTTAATGTCTGACTCGTGAAAAAATAAAAGACCACTTCAAGTTCACACTCACCTGGAGAAGGAGAAATCATTTTATTTTCTTTTATTTTTTAACTCAGTAAGTTTAAAAATATAAAGATTGATCAGCTCAAATTTATTTTATATTTAGATGTACACTGTATTAATTTAATCTTTACCACATAAATACTTTACCTAAAAAATCTGGGACAAGAAATCTGAGCCCATAGCATTTTTGTTTTTCAAATATGTTTGTAAAATATTTTTGTCTATGTAATCTATGAATTCATAACAAAAATTTTTAATTTTTAATTTTTTTAAAAAACTTTTTAGACAGAAAGAGAGGAGTGAGATATGTGTGTATTATGTGCATTGGATCCTTCGCCAAAGTGGGGTATGAACTCCCACTTTCTCTCTCTGTCCCCTTCTCTCTCGCTCACATTCCCATCCAAAAAACACTGGAAAAAGCCAACATCCAAACAACTCACTAAACAAATAGAAAAGATGGTGAGTTGATTACAAACCATCTCAACTCAACACCCCAATTTCTATATCACCCATCTCTTTCTCTCCCACACATCTCTCAGCCTCTTTTCCTTTCTTAACACTTCTTCCTCTTTATACTCTGTTTGTTTTGGCTCATCTTTATCTTCCAATTCTCTCCTACTCGGAATTCAATTCCACTTTCGTTCATGGGCACGTCGGATTGTGACCTATCTCTCTCTCAAAAAGATCTGAATTCCATGGAATTCAATTCTCTATCAAAACCCAAGTCGGAATTCCAAGATGGAGAGCTTCTTCAAGAACAAAAACAACAAGAACAAGAAGAGAAAGGTGAGACCATCTTAGTTTCTTCTCTGACAATCAAGACACGGTCTCTCGGAGAATTTAAGGTCGCTGATGATGACAACGATGGAGGAGGGTTCAGAACTCCAACATCTTTGGATCAAAGAATCCCAGTGATCACACAGTGCCCACCAGCACCAAGAAAGCCCAAGAAAACACTGTCATTGACGACGAAGAGAAAAGCCGCTTCGAGACGACTCATGCTTGACCTATCTACTGAGATTGATTCTTTTCTTGCAGATCTTGATGGTAAGATCAAGAAAGTTAGAAAAGTTGTAAATGGCAACAAATGATTTTTATTTATTTATGGTGGTGGAATGGAAACAAATGATTTTATCGTTTATATTATTATGTCAAGCAAATTATGGGTTTATTTATTTATTATATTTTTTAATTGGGGAGAGAGCATAATACGAGGGTTGAGTGGATATATTTCCACCAACAAACCTAATGTGATTAGTGCCACTGCCAAGTTCTTCAAAATGTCCAGAGTTCATTTTTCAGTTCTATTTTATTTCCTTTCTTGGCTCAAGAGAAGAGACCAAGATCTTGTTTGTTTGGGCTCAAGATCCACATCTGATTTCCTAATCTATAAGGAAAAACAATTCACAAATAGAATTCTTGTAGAAATGTGTTATTAATTAGCAGATTTATTACATTAACAAAAATTGCATGTAACTGTTGAATCACATGTTATATAGCAAATTACATAGGGTGAATATTTTTCCTCTTTTGTACAAAAATTCATGCACAATAACTTACCAGTGATACCTCAAAAATTATGAGTTCGTGACTATTTTGATTTGAAATGAAATAACTACTTGCACCCACATCAAAGAAGAAGAAAAAAAAAAAAAAAAAAAAAAATTATAACATTTTTTTTTTTTAATAGTAGTGTTACTCATAAAAATGCTACACATAATTTTCTTGTTCACATTTCTTGACAATTCAACACAAACTTAAGTTATAAACTTGAAAGTGGTTGCAATTTGGGTTTTAGGAGGAGATTTAAGATCGAATTTATGAAAATTTGCCGAATGTTTACTAGACTTAACTTACTAATTGCTAAAAAACTACCGAGTGCCCAAAAGAAAAAAAAAATTATATATATATATATATAAAGGGAAAAAAAGAAAAAGAAAAACAGGTAAAACAGAAATCAAGGAACTGTTTGGTAACATTTATTCATATTTACAGAATTTTTGAAAACTATAAACAGAAATTCATTTGATTTCTATTTTCATTTTCAAAAAATTGTAAACATAAAAATGTTAGTTTTACTTGTTTAATTTATGCCTTCTTTTGGCAATTTCTACCTTAGTTTTACTTTTTAGTTTAATAAGATAAAATATCACATTTAACTCATAATTATTACATTCTTTCTCTTACAAAAAGTCAAAAAAGTCAAAAAACTTATTCCAAACAGGACTTTTTAACTCCAGGCTAAAATAGCCAAAAAGTCAAAAAATCAAAAAATCAACCCACTTCTCAAATGAACTCTTCCCCCCCCCCCCCCTTCCTTTCTCACCTTTTTCGACCACCATCCATTACTTATCACTACCGGTTACCATCGCTGATAATCTCCTTTGCCAATCACCTCTACCACCACCTCCCTTGGTTGCCAACCATCTATCACCCCACCAACCACCACATAATAGCGGTAACCGCTTTCGGCTTCATTTTTGACTATCGACAATCACTTTTGACTATCACTTCATGTGGCCAACAAACTTTTCCAGCCATGCTAACCACTACCTCCTACGGCCAACAACCATCTCTAACCTCCATCTCCAACCATTGATAGTTATCTTTTTTAAATTATTTTTAAAACAAAATTTTAAAATACTTGTACACTGAATATGTTTTTTATTTTCATTTTTGCTCAAAATAAGCATAAACATAATAAATTGTAAAAGTTACCACCTCTTTTTAGTGTTTTTTGTAAATTAAAAATAATAAATTGTAAAAGTTGCCATATGGTACCTAAGTTGTCAAATTGTTTACAAATCATTCTTACTTAGCTGCACCAGACTAGCATGAAATCTATAGATTCATAGATTGTGTCCTTCATACTATTAAAGATTCAGTTTTGGGTCTCAAGACAAACCTAAAACTCAACTCTCTCTCTTTCTCTCTGTCCTCGATTCAGAAATTTTTTGCACTTGACTTGCATGCCATGCTAGGTTCAGAAATGGTGTGTATTGACCTTCCCAAGAGATGCAAGCATCCTTCATTGGAAGAAAATTATGAGGTTCTGTATATTCTCTGGGGGCCGAAATTTATCAAATATAGTACATAATAAAGTGTCCCTAACTTCTAAGCAATATATTTAAAAATAAAAAAATAATAATAAAAAAATCTAAAGGTAGTTTTGCTTTCTGCTGCATATTACTATTAATTAATAAATTATTTAGTTATTGTCTGGGTTTAATTGTTTTCTTGCATCTAGCACTCTTAACTTTTCATGTCTCTTTTAAGCTTTTTATCACATGAAACAATAAACAATAATTAAATTAGTGTTAAGTTTCACCTAAAAGAAAACGCAGATCTACTGGAACCACAGACAAATCAAATTGCCTTGTTTTCCACGCGAAGCTGGCGGATGGTGATTTCTTATATGCATGCAGGTAACATATTCAAGGAAGCTAGGGCTCAATAAAAATCTCTAAAAATCATAAACTGGTCCCATTTGGTTTTTTGTTTTAATGCCGGTTTGGTTCTTATCCTCAAAGTGGAGAACTGTTGTTGACACTTCGGTTCACCATTTTCTGTTAACTGTTCAAGTGTAGAACCAAACTAAACTGTGTATTAGAATTGGCTTAATTATTAAGCTACTTAATCCATCGTCTAAGACTTATAATATTTTTAAATTTGAAAGTCCCAAGTTTTTGAAGATCTAGTAAAATAAGATCTCATTTTAATATTTCTAAGAACTTTTGGCCCCGTTTGATTGGGGGATATGAAGATTGGGATTGGATATTATATCCGGTAGGGTCCGTATATCCCATGTTTGTAATTTTTTTTTGAAGGGGATATAATATCCGGTGGGATTGTATATCCCCCAAAAGTGGAGGATATACAATACCACACCCCCCCCCCCAATTATATCATATCCCCTTGGTTGGGATATGATGTAAAAAGTCCAATTTACCCTTTTGTCTATTTAACATAATATAATTTAATATATATTTTTGAATTTAATATAATATAATTATTGAATTGAATTTAATATTATTGAATTTAATATAATATAAATATTATTGAATTTAAGATAATATAATATTATTTAATTTAATTTAATTTAATATAATATAATTTAATACAAATTTTGAATTTAATATAATATAATATTATTGAATTTAATTTAATTTAATATAATATTATTGAATTTAATTTAATATAATATAATTTAATATAAAATTTTGAATTTAATATAATATAATTATTGAATTTAATTTAATATAAATATTATTGAATTTAATTTAATATAATATAATATTATTTAATTTAATTTAATTTAGGCCAAGTTTGGCATCTACTAAATAATACAGAAAGTCAAAAAGTCACTATCCTATTTAAGTCACATCATCTTATTTAATCACATCACCTCTCTAACACATCACATCAAACCCAACACAAACCCAACCCATATAAGCCAATAAGTCAAAAAGTGCACTTTTTTAGAACATTCCAAACCAACCCTTAATTTAATGTAATATAATTATTGAATTGAATTTAATATAAATATTATTGAATTGAATTTAATTTAATATAATATTATTTAATTTAATACAAATTTTGAATTTAATATAATATAATATTATTTAATTTAATTTAATTTAATATAATATTATTGAATTTAATTTAATATACTCCCTCCGTCTCAAAATAATGGTCCCGTTTGGGGAATCTAACTTTTTTTGGTAGTACAATTATTGTATTTGAAAAAAGTTGATTTTCCAAAATTATCCTTTTGATAGTACATTTTTTGGGAATATCAATGTCATAATTGTACTTTTTATATTGTTTATTAATTTAAAAGAAGGGCAAAATAAGAAATTTATATTATTTTTGTATTTGATTTTTGAAGAGGGACTAATATTTTGGGACAATGAAAAATGGAATAAGGGACTAATATTTTGAGACGGAGGGAGTAATATAATTTAATATAAATTTTGAGTTTAATATAATATAATATTATTTAATTTAATTTAATATAATATAATATTATGAGGGCAATCTTGGAAATTACTTGTTATATCTCACAATATATTTTGTAAAACAAACATGCATAACATATATCTAATCTTATATATCAAGTCAACAAATATGACTTGGGGAATATACTATCCAATACCTATATCCTATTCATTATATATCTTAAATAAATTTCACATCATATTATATCATTCATTTTATATCCAGTGAAACAAACAGGGCTTTTGGAACCTTAGGCCGCTACTACGGGGCATAATATAATTCATAAATGTTGGATGTTTCTGGTGGCATATTATACCTACTATACACCTAATACTACTCAATCTTCCTGATATTTGGACATTGAGCTTTGCATTGTTACTCAGGTATTAGTTGCAAAATTGACTTAGTTGCTTAATTACTCAACCCACTTGATTTTGTGATTGGCACGTTGGAATATGCATCGAGTTTTTTTTAGCTTTGAACTGTGATTCCAAACTGTATCAATGATTTGGTTTGGTTAGTTTCTATAGATTTGATGGTTTAATTTGATTATAAAATTATTGAAACCGTAACATGTGATTTGATTTTTTATTTACTTCAAAATCGAACTATTAACAATCTTTGGAGAGAAAACATGAGACATTTGGTCAAAGATCCTTCATAATAAATTTGTAATGGAAATAGGACAAGAGCAAGAATATTACTGCACCAAAGGCACGGAAGTGCGCTCAATTTATATTTCGAAAAATGTCTCGTACCTCAAATTTTGTGATTCAAATGGCCAAAACGACGTCGTTTTGGCCATTTTTATGTTATTCTGTACTCAAAGCGACGTCGTTTTGGCCATTTTTATGTTGTTCTGTACTCAAAACGATGTCGTTTTGGCCATTTGAGCTACGTAGCATTGTCGTTATATTTCAGTGATGAAAATGCCCTTTTTGTTTTTTGTTTTTTAAATTTTAAAATGATATAACTTTTAATTTATATGTCATTTTTTTAATAAAATTAGTATTTTTAAAACTCTCTTATCAAGATCTATAAAATAAAATACAAATTCACCATAACGTTTTTAAAAAAAATAATAATAATCTACCATCGAAATGGATGAAACACTAAAATTTTACTCTGTTTTATAGTAAAGTTCACTGTAAAATTTTTTTTTTTTAAAACACCATCACCATCATCATTAAATACCATAGTCAATTTTATTAGTAATAAACAATTACAAAAACATAACTTCAACAGAATAAAATTTTACTGTTAATTTAAAATAGAGCATTAACAAATAAATGACAAATTACATATAATTATAGCAAATCAGAGTAAAATTTTACAGTCAACTTTATGAAAAACAAAAGAAAATTTTATTGACTGTTATTTATAAACAGATTTGTATAACAGAAGAAATAACTCAAGAACACACTATCAGCGTAAAACTTTACTATCATTCTTGAACATGACATCAATGAAAAAAAAAAATAGAATATATATTAAAAGTGCAACCATACCAATCGGAGATAAAATTTTACTTTCATATTTACAAATTAGTAAACAAATACCATTACAAATCATATACAACACAAACAAATCAAACAGTGATTGAAACAAGCTCCAACTCTAACATGAACGAAACTCCAATTCTAACTGGATCACAAATTGAATGGAGATTTGCAACTTGATGAATCTCTCCTGACTACAAACTGGAAAATGATTGATGAAGGAGAAGATCAATAGGAAAAGAATGACAATCTCACTTGTTAATGTACACTCCACTAATGTATACTCCACTCACGTTAGTGTATGTTGTCGGTGCTTTCGGTTGTTAGATAGATTTAAATATATAGGTTAGTGTATGCTCGGTTGTTAGATAGATTTAATTATGTATGTGTATGCTTTGTATGATTTCAGCTGTATGCCTTTGTTCTCTTTAATCTCCTATATAAAGGAGACAAATCAAACATTCAATATATCAATCAATACACAATTCATTCTCTCTATTTATCTAACATGGTATCAGAGCGGGTTTAGCACCTATTATTTTCGTTTCACCGGCGGGCGGCAATCTCGCCTTGGCCGCCCGCCGGACCTCAAGCCTCTCCACAGGCACTGTCTTCCTAGCAGAATCCTGGCGATTTGGGTCTTCGTACATTAGCACCTGACTGACGTAAGGCCATATCCTGGTCTCAATTTCTGAGTTGTCCTCAGTGGCAACATACTGTTGCAACATCCGAGCAAATTCTTCATCAGATTGTCTCACCAGGCTCTTTGATGCTTGATTCAATCTCCTTGGTCAAACCCGTTGTTCCTCATCACGGCCTCCTACGCCATCCGATCACGGCACAGATAGCATGCACTCCAGAGCACCGCAACACCGTGCTCCGTCCCCGCACTCGTTCCCTTCATCCATCTCTTGACGATAGCCGCAACGCAGTTCTTGCCACTGAACATTATTTACAGAAACACAGGGAAAAGAAAAAAATAAATAAATATATATATATATATTTTACTTCATCAATTGCTTTTCTCCAATCCATGTTCCCCACTGATTTTATATTTTATTTTCTTTTATCAACAGTGACTCACCACCCATAAGCTTTGTTTATCACATCCCCTCACTTTCATTTAAAAATATTTTTCTGCTTTGTTTGTGTCATTCATACCATATGGATTTACACAACACACCTTGTTTTATTCATCTCAGGGATCAAACTCGATCACCATTTTACATTACAAAAAAAAAAAAAAAACAAAACAAAAACAAAAACCACACAAACAACTCAACAACCACAACCCACTACCACAAAACCGGACTTACTTTTTCACCTCTTCCGCTGTTCTCTTCTTCTTGCCTCGGTCTTGGGCATCCCTTACCGGCACTGCCTCCGTGTTTCCTACGCCGCCGAGCACGTTCTCTTCCCGTTGCTCCTCAAATGTCACATATGGCGGCCCTCCGAATCTGAGCATAACGGTAGCCTTCCGCTTCAGCTCCTTGTTTTCCGCCTTCAACACACTTATCTCTGCTCGAGCATCCTTATACATGCCCTGGAGCAGAGCTAGTTGGGCGTTTAACTGATGCACCTCATTTGTCCTACTCTGAAGCCAGTGCGACAAGTTTGTGACCGCCGTCATGGTCTCAACACATGACTTTAATGTATAATAATTGGCCTCAATATTAGATTGAGCAGCCATTATCTGCTCAACTGACAACATCGGATAGTTCAACGGCTCAAAACCAGGGGCGCTTGGTTGCGGTTCAAGGGCAACTGCCCCCGTTATCTCTCTTGTGCACTCATTGAGGTCGGGAAAGAGAGTGAGCAGACCCGGGGAAGACGAGGCTATGTTCTGGGTAGCGGAACGGGACGAAGAGGCCATTTTCTGGGCAACAGAGTGTTACAGAGTATCTCTCTCAGAGAACGAAGAGTTTTTCAGAGGTTTTCAGCTGGTTTGTTATGCCTCAGCCTCAGCCTCCGTCTTGGTTTAAATAGCCAAGGCCGACACGCGTATCGCGCGCCTCCGCGTGTCCGGCGCGCCTTTTGATGGCTGTCTGGCTCGCCTTTTGATGGCACGCCTTTTGATAGTTTGGGCACGCCTTTTGAGGCGCGACTTTTGAGAGAGCGATATATCTATCTATGTATATCTTTTCTGCTCCGACGGTCTGACACGACCACACAGTGTCTGTTACAATGGTCCGACATGACCCCGTAAACTGTCCCGACCTTGATTCCGGTTAGTATCTACCACGGTCTGACACCACCACACAGTGTCTGCTACAATGGTCCGACATGACCCCATAAACTGTTCCACGGTTTGACACCACCACACAGTGTCTGCTACATCGGTCCGACATGACCCCATAAACTGTCCCGACATTGATTCCGGTCAGCCTCTGCTACAACGGTCTGACACGACCACATAGTGTCTGGTGAGAGTGGTAGCGGAAGTGGTGACGCGCCTAGGACAACGGCGGCGCGTATGGGCGCGTGGGACCGTTTCTGAGGACGGGCGTGGTGCCGTTGGAATCGTGAGGAGATTCCGAGTTGTTTGGTGTAGTGCCACTGTGTACGAGACTAAACACCAGAAACAAAGATTGCCAGAAATGTATAACTAAGCTCTGATACCATGTAACAGAAACACTAGTTTGAGAGAGAGAGAGAAACACGACCACACAGTGTCTGCTACAATGGTCTGACACGACCTCACAGTGTCTTCTACACCGGTCCGACACGATTTCACAGTGTCTTCTACACCGGTCTGCCACAATCATACCATGTCTTCTACAGCGGTGCGACACGACCACACAGTGTCTTCTACAACGGTCTGACACGACCATACAGTGTCTCCTATCCTATTTTATTTTATTTTATTTTTCTGTTTTGTTACTCTCTCCAAACTCAAGCTGGTTAGTACCTATCCTCCTTGAGTTTGAGGGGGGCTGTTAATGTACACTCCACTAATGTATACTCCACTCACGTTAGTGTATGTTGTCGGTGCTTTCGGTTGTTAGATAGATTTAAATATATAGGTTAGTGTATGCTCGGTTGTTAGATAGATTTAATTATGTATGTGTATGCTTTGTATGATTTCAGCTATATGCCTTTGTTCCCTTTAATCTCCTATATAAAGGAGACAAATCAAACATTCAATATATCAATCAATACACAATTCATTCTCTCTATTTATCTAACATCACTCACAAATTTGATTCAAATCTCTTAGATATATATGGAATGACAAGATTGTCCAAAAAGACCTAGAAACATGTTTTTGTGTCTTCCATCAAGTATGCGCCTACAAGTGAGAAGGTTTATAAAGGAAAAAATGATGGACTGTCATTTTCAAAAAAAAAAAAAATGTCCATTGGAGAGGTTTTGGCCAAATTTCTCAGCAAACTGCCTTGAATCAGCTATAATAGTTCTCTAACTGGGCTCTGGATTGGACCAGCAATGTATGGTCTTCTGCATGGATAACATAGAAACTATAGTGGAGTGGGTCCACGTAACTAACAGCCCTCATCAGGGCCATGTTGAAACCAATCACAATTCTATCTGGCTTAGCTAGGCCTCATAACATGGGGGCTAATCATCAAATGATTGCGCCATGAAAGTTTGGATGGGGGGCTTATATACAAATGGGCTACCAAAAAATGTTGGGCCCCCATGGACACTGGTTTTTTTATGAGAACACATAGCTGGCAAAAATCTTACTATTTGGAAAGTCTTGAACTTGGGGTTTTTTTTTTGATTTTTTTCACAAAAAGACAAACTTTTTACAAAATAAAAAAAAAACACATTCAAACAAAATATCACATCCAATCCCATAATCATTTTACTTTTTCTCTCACAAACATCACATCCAACCACAAAAAAACCCAACTATCTTCCCAAACACAAATGTTTGGTTTGTTTTTGGGAGAGTTGTTTTTGAAAAAAAATTTGGGAGAGAGTTTAGAATTTTTTTTGGTTTGTTTGGTTATATATTTTGGAAGAGTTGTTTTTTTGGGAGTTTGGGATGATTTAATATTTTGGGAGAATTTAAGTAAATGTGTATGAGAGAAAAAATGATTGAAAAGGAGAGAGGAGAGAGAAAAAGTGATTGATTGATATGTAAGAGAGAGAAAGTGATTTTGGAAATTTTTTAAAAAAAACTCAAACCAAACAATTTTTTAGAAATTTTTTTCTAAAACTCATTTCTCAAATGCAAACCAAACATACCAAAATTTTTTTTTCTCCAATAATATCTTACAACTAAAAAAACCTACATAAAAACTCACTTCCCAAACACTAGTTGAATATGATTGGTTGTAAAAATATATATATATATATATAATGATACTTAAGCATCCAATAATGGTCAGACAAATGTATTTTAGTAATAATTTTAGTGCATATAACATCGCTCTGTTTCATATTTGCTATATATGTAAACACACTTTTTTTTAAGGTGTTAGGTCAAGATTTGTGAATAACAAGACATGTAATATTATTCTTATTTTTTGAAATTTTTTTTGTAACTTGAATCTACGCCACTGAGATGTTAATAGTAAACCTTATTGTTCAATCAATCACCTTAACTTTTTTCTTTTCAAAAATGTTAGAGAGTTTAAAAGTTTTATTAAATGTCTCACATGAGTATGAGATCCACATGAGACCCATATAGTGTGGATCTCACACCCATGTGAGACATTTGGTAGAAATTTTAATAAAACTTTTGGGATCTTTAATATTACTCTTTTTATTTTATTTTTGTCAATTGGTTCATAGAATATAAATTATAAATATCACTAGAATTACATTAAGGTCTCGTTTGGGAACCCTCCCTTTTAGCCAAAAAGTCAAAGTTACTAAATTAGCCAAAAAGCCAACAACCCATACCAAAAAGTCAAAGATTCTCTTTTCTCTCTACTTTTTGCACATCTTTTCGTAAAAAACCAAAAAATCATCCTAAACATACTAATTTTTTTTAGCTCATATTTTAGTCAAATAGCCAAAAAGTTACTAAATGTTTAATAACACACTGAACAAACACAGCGTTGTCAACTCTTACAGTCTGATTCCTTGCAATTGGAAATTTATATCCACTGCAATCCAATAAGTAATATTAGATATTACAACCTAATTCTGGCCTCTTTTGGGAAGTGCACTTTCCAAATTATAATTCACTTCCCCTCTCACAAAAAAGTTACTTATAAGTAATTTTTAATTAAAAAATTAATTATAACCATCTTCTCAAAATAATACTCTGTCTTGATGGAGATTGGGAGTGTCATATAAGCCACATTTCTCGTGAGGCGAATGGCTATATCAACTAATAAGGAAAACGGTACAAGGTAATGAGGCAAGTCTGAAGCAACTACTTACCCAAGAGACGTCGGCAAGTCTTTTAATTTGTGTGTTTAATTATTTTAAAAAAACATTATTAAAAAAATTTATACAATACCCACATTGGTGTGAAATCCACACCACATAAGATTTATACTCATATAAATATTTTGTAAATTTTTAATATATATATATATATATTTGAATTTCTATCATTTTGGCAATCGAATACTTAGGATTCGACGGAATGGACATATCAATCATGTTGGACTTTAAATTGACTAGTAATTCCAATTGATTCTTTACTTTGCAAGAAATCATTTTATGGGGGTCTCCATGCCCAAAGTCGTGTTTGGTTGGACAATGTCGGCAGAAATTTTTTTAAAAGTACAAGCCCAAATTTACAATTGTTTTTAAGAACTCAGCTGAGGGTTTTTTTTTTTTATAAAAAAAAATTTTAATTTTTTGTTAAAAATTTGGACCAAATAATTGAGAATTTTCGAGAAATGATATCAAAGTTGTGTGAATTCAATAATTTTGAGTTAGGTGACGATAAATTTGAAGACAAATCTGATAAAAATAAAAAAATTATGATTATTATTGGATTAATTTAATATTTTTTTCATAAATAACATATACCAAAAAATGATATAAAATAAATATTTTGAATTATTGAAACGGAATTCATGAAAACCTCACATGCCAATCAAATTCTCTCAACAACTTAATCCTAAATTATTTGACATAAACTTCAAAATAAATAAATAAATGGGTAAATTAGACTAACACCCCAGAGATTTCTGTTTAATATAGATCATTCCTCACATTTGAAAAATTAGACTTACTCCCTTATCAAATTAAAATGACATATTTATTTTTTAACCTTTATACATATAAAATAATAAAATAATACAGATATTTTGTTCATATCATTTCAAGGGAAAAAACAATCATCTTTTTTATTTTTTGTGTTTTTTTATTTTTACTTAATTTTTTAATATTTTAAGTAATTTTTTTTTAAGATACACCTAATCTAGATATACTTAAGAAGTATAATATTTTGATTTTTTTTTTAAATTCACCAAATACAAAAAAATAAAAATTCAATATATTACCTTATTTTGTTGGATTCAATGATTTTTTTAAAAAAAAGTTTTTTGTACAAATTTTATATTTTCTAAATATATTTAGATTAAATTGATCTAATCTAGATATAATGGTGGAAATAAAAATAAAAAATCATATTCATACATAAAAAATATCATAAAAATATTGTGATAGTGATATTGTTGTAAATATAAATCATGTTTATGAGTGTTTTGTTTTAAAGTGAAAGATCTCTATTATGCTGTATCATTGTATTTGAAAATTCAATATAAAATTTATGTTTGTATATCATCACTCAATAAGAATATGTTCATATAAAATTTAATGATGAAAAGTTGTAGAATATAATCATAATGATAGAAAGAAGAAATGATAGGAAAAATGACAAGACGATGAAATGATAGGAAAAATGACAAAATGATGATTTAGAAAATTTTAAAGTATGATATCAATAATTTAAAAGACAATTTATAATGAGATTATAACCTTAAGAAAAGAAATGTAATTTTTTAAATATAAGTGAGGAATCTGTACTAATCAGGAACCTCAGAGGGTGTGGGTGTAATTTACCCTAAAAAACAATACATGCCCTACATTATTATGTTGCATGTAAATGTTGTGACGGTAGATCGTGTGGATAGGAACAGCTCATCATATCCACTATCGGTAGATCATGTGGGGCGTCTCGTTGAAAAGGTCGGGCTCCCATCCATCTGAGGGACCATATGGTAACGAGATAGCATAATCCCAGGATGTTTTACAAAAAAAAATAATAATAATAATAAGAGGGACAAAAAATTTAAAATATTTGATATTAAGATTTTATAAAATAAATGATATATAATATTTTTATAGTTGTTAAGGTCTATCAATATTTTTACAGAAAAAATTTGACTCAGAGAAATTTGACCTCGACTCAAAGAAATTTCAATTTTTTCTGTAAAAATTAAAATTTCTCTGAGTCAAATTTTATGTAAAAATATTGAAAGACAATTGTTAATAAAAAAAAAGGGTGAATTACAAATACACCCCTGAAATTTGCTTAAAATACAGATTGCCTCCCGTGGTATGAAAAATTACAAATACCCTCTTATTTGAATTTTTTATTTAACAGAATTAACTAAAAATATGAAATTCATAATTACTCTCCTATACAATAATAAAATTAGCTAAATTATTAATTGAAACATATTTTTAACATAATTAAAAGCTGTTAATTGACTTTATGATTTATTAATAAAATAAATGATTTGTTATAAAATCAAAAATCTCAGGGGTGCAATGTAATTTTCAAAATTATTGGAGCGATTTGTATTTTAATCACATCTCAGGAGATGTATTTATAATTTATCTAAAAAAAATCTCAAACCTCATATTACATAAAATTAGAGAGTAATATTTTACTAATTTTCTCTTTATTTTGTTAAAAGGCTAGAACTTTGATTTTTTTTTTTCTTAATTGTCCAAATA
The DNA here is from genome assembly GCA_030407325.1 of Camellia japonica. Classification (NCBI taxonomy): domain Eukaryota; kingdom Viridiplantae; phylum Streptophyta; class Magnoliopsida; order Ericales; family Theaceae; genus Camellia; species Camellia japonica. Next base: position 41,598,548 of record JAPPVO010000016.1, on the reverse strand, counting down.
TATATATATATATATATATGGTAAAGAGATGAGAAGAACCTGTGGAACTTTTCTTAATTGTCCAAAATATATATATATATATATATATGGTAAAGAGATGAGAAGGACCTGTGGACCAAAGTAAAAGGTGCAATCAATTAGAAGGGAAGACTTTTTGTAATAAGCTTATTGGCATACACCAAAGCAATAAAAAGCGTCACTCTTCTTTACCCTTCATTGGATCCCTCTCTTCCCCCTCTGGCCCTCACATTGGAAAAAGCAGGCCTCATTTGTAAGTCATTAACGGGTTGTTTGGGATGACCTAAATAAGTATATTTTTTATCTTTTTATGAAAAAATATATAGAAAAGTAGAGAAGTGATGTGATGAAAAAAAGATAAAAAGATAAAAAGATGAATTATTTTGTAATAGTCAAACTTGACCTTAGAGATACACCTAAATTAAGGACCCTTACCCTTACCATTACCATTATCATTACCATTAATTAAATTAGAAATTGAGTGCAAGAGCACAATATGACATTTCACACATCTCTTTGTATTGAAAAATGAAAAGTTTTCTTCGTTTTTCTATTTTCTATTCGTAAAATTTACCACATCTAGAAAATAATGAAACCCTACATTATTTTTCATTGTTACTGCATTTCAATTATTTATCTACAATTTTTTATTTTCTTATTTTTTAAATATGATAGGTGTTATATGTATGCATAACATTTAATTTTGTAAATCTATATTGGTGTTTGGCAAGAATAATTTTAGTCTCTTTTAGGCTAAAATTCACAAAAAGACAAAATAAGTTAAAATAGTCAATAAGATAAAATGTCACATCAAATTCATAATTATTTCATTTTTTCTCTCACAAACATTACATTCAATTATAAAAAAATCTAATCATCTTCTCAAATATAAAAATTTTAACCTATTAAAATAGTTAAAAACTAAAATAACTTACTAAAATAATAATTTTTCAAACACCCACTATATATCAAACTAAAAATGATAAAATTCATTTGTCAACACATAGCAACCACAAAAAAAAATTGTAAGAAGGCAAAACTGTCATTATAAAAAAGACAACTTGAATTTGTCTTTGCTTTTTTTTTTGGGGGGTGGTTAATACCCTTTGCTTTATTAATATATACAACACATAGATGGTGTTTGGGAAATGGGTTTTTATGTAAATTTTATTAGATGTAAGATATTATTGAATAAAAAAAATTTTATGTTTGGGAAGATAGTTGGGTTTTTTTATGGTTGAATGTGATGTTTGTGAGAGAAAAAGTGAAATGATTATGGGGTTGGATGTGATATTTTGTTTGAATGTGTTTTTTTTTATTTTACAAAATTTTTATCTTTTAGTAAAAAAAATGAGAAAAAACCCAACTCATTTTCTTCCCAAACACCACCATATATATACATAATTATTATGTTTCTTCTTTCCCATCAACAAAACCAAAGTAATAAAAAAAGCAGATAAAGTGGCTTAGGAATGACAAGACCTCTTGTCATTGATCACTCTTTTTGACTCTCTCTCACTCTCTCAAGTGTGCCCTTTTTCTTTGATAGCATATAAAACATCCACCATGTTCCATACAGATTTACTACATGTTCATCTTCTCAGCACTCCTATTGTTTAGCAGTAGAGAGAATACTATGGAAATGACAGCTCTCTATTTCTCTATTTGAAATCTGAGAATACTTGCTATGGCTCGACAGGTACTACTTGTTTGTCAGACTCAAAATTGTTTTGTTGGTCACTCATTGTTTTTTTGTGATAATTTACTCTGTTTTATGACATTGTTGTTGTTGTTGAGTTTGAAATTGAAACCACTGAAATTGAGATGAGAGTAATTTGATTGAAGCAGGAAGAGGGATGGCCATTGGGTTTGCTGCAGCCACTGAATGAGAGAGTTGGTGGTTTGGTCAGAAACAGTGGGTTTTTTGGATCAGCATCTTTCCACACTTTTCTCAGTGCTTCTCCTCCTACTTCCTCTTCTGATTCTACATCAGATTTGGATACAGAGGTCAGTAAAAAAAATTGCAAAAAAAAATAGAAGCAACAAAAAATTATATATTAGTGGAAAAATTGTGTTTGGGGCAAGTACTGCTTGCAATACGTGTTACATACATTGTACTTGCACTAAACACAAATTGCACGTTCTTTTTTGTTTTGATTTATGTACCTTTGATTATCATATTTATTCCTAACTGCTTGAACTTATTGTATGTGTATTCATTTGCTTTATTTATCCTATCCTACCACCAATGCACTCTATATGCAAGATGTTATTATTAAAATCTCAAAACAAAAAAATTTTAAAATATGAACGTGCAAATTAATTAGTAGTATAAAAGTGGTTGCTTAAGATGAATATCTGGTTTTGATTACACTATGATGTGGTTTTCAGTCAACAGGATCATTCTTCCATGAGAAGAGCATAACTCTTGGGAGCTTGTTGGGTGTTTCTACCATTGTAGATCTCTCTAGAGCTAGAACTAGAACTAGAACAACATCAATTATGAGGAGGAGAGCACAAGTTTCAGAAGCCAACCACAACAACAAGAAGACCTACAGGTTCAAACCTAATTGGTGTATCTCTCTGTGCCCAAGGGACACTACAGATGCTGAGACTGTCAACAACAACAACAATACTCCATCACTTGGGCACTTTCTTGCAGTTGAGAGAATGGCTGCTAATGAACATAGAAGGAGCCATAATAGCCCTCTCATCTATGGACCTGAAGATGAGGTTGCAGTACTGGCTCAGCTTGATGGTGAACAAAACTCTCTGTTTGTTAATGGCAGCATAGCTCCTCCTCCTCATTCTAGTCCATGGTTTGACTCTGATGAGCATGGTAATGGTTATGGAGGAGGTGTTCCAGTACTGTTCTCATGCATGTGTGGACAAGCCATCCACTAACTATCTTGCTTTTGTCAAAACCATCTTCCTTGTTTCTCTTCCGCTGTTTTCGGAGTGAGTAGAGATTTAAAATAAAAAAAAATAAAAAATATATATATAAATAAAATATAATTATATTTCACGTCTTTTTTTTTTTTTTTAATTTCTATCTAAATTTATAATTCAAATACAATACAATCTCATTGATGATTAATTTGTAACAAAGATTCCATTTTCTAGGTGAAACAGTGTTTCACGAGTGAATATCACAGCCCTTCCATGGTGAAATCTTGACTTCGCTCCTGATAATTGAGTGGAGTAATAGGCCGTTGAAATTTAATTTAAATTTTTAACAATTTTTAAAATGTATCAAATTTGATTTATTTACTCAAATGAATTTTTAATAAGATAAACACGAGTGGATCTTTAGCAAATGATTCATTTTTATAGCCATATCTATTATGTGAAAGGTAAAAATTAAGAAATTTGTCAATTTTTAGCTATAATTAAATTTTGTGTCAAGCTTAACATATAAGCATTATTATAGGTAAATTACACTTTGTCTCTTTTATATTTGATAATTTTTTTATTTTGGCCCTTAAAATTTATTTTTTTTCACTTTGGCTCTTCATATTTGAAGTTATTCTCAATTTTTGCCAAAAATTAACTTATGTTCAAAATTAGACAGAAAATAATACATTAACAGCCTCATGACATAAAAAAATATTATTATATATAACTCACACCTAACGCAAATTCAAACCTTAATATAATAATATATATTTATGTCATGTAACAGTTAATGTGATATTTTCTGTCCAATTGTGAACATAAGTTAGTTTTATTAATTCACTCAAAAAAGAAGTTAATTTTAGAAATAAATTGAGAAAAACTTAAAACGGTTGAAGTTAAAGAAAAAAAATATTAAAACCAAAATGAGAAAATTATCAAATAAAAAGGGGCAAAGTGTAATTTACCTTTATTATTACTATTATTATTTTTACAATAACAAGTTTTTAATCCTATCATTAGAAAATTTTTAATGGGAAATGCTCTGGTGTGTAATACAAATCATACATAAAATTATATAAATTTTTACGAATTTATATGAGTGATTACAAAAAATGCACAAATTAAATACAAATTTACATAAATTCATAAACACTTATGTGATTGCGTGAATTTGTATTGAATTTACTTATTTTTATAAAATAAGTTATGTAAATTTGAAAAACCTATATAATTTTATGTAGGGTTGTATAAAATTTTTCCATTCTTTAGATCTCGTTTAGGAATATATTTTTTTAGTAATTTTTTAACTTTTTGACTAAAATATAATATAAAAAAATTAGTATTTCTTGGATGACTTTTTGATTTTTTATGAAAAAATGTGCAAAAAGTATAGAGAAAAGAGATTCTTTGACTTTTTGATATAAATTGTTGACTTTTTAATTTTTTAATGACTTTTTAACTTTTAAATTAAAAAGTAATGTTGACAAACGAGATCTTAATATAACAAAATATAAATTTGGATGCTAAAATAAAAGGTACTAATAACCAATAAGGCATCATTTGGAAAGTGGGTTGGTTTTTTGACTTTTTAGTTTTTTTTAGATATTTTAGCTTAGGGCTAAAAAGCTTGATTTGTGAAAGTCTTTTGATTTTTTTAACTCTTTTTGTGAGAAATTTTTTTTAATAATTATGAGTTGAATGTGATATTTTATCTTATTAAATTAAAAAATTTATTCTATTTTTTGTGACTATTTTAACAAAAAAATCTTCAAACTCAACTTTCCAAACATAGGCTAAAATGTCATGGTTTTATGAGGCAACATATTAGGGTTGAATTATGGGTACTGGTTCGGTAGACTTTTTACGTTCCTTCGTAGTGCGGTGGTGGTGGTGTGTTATCATCAATCAAGGGTCCACAGGAGAGGTTATTGGATGATTTAGGAGCATTACTCTATACTATTAGACATTTAATATTTACCAAGTTATCTCCTAATAGCATAATAAAAAATATTAGATCTTATAATTTTAATTAATCTTATTGAGTTGAAATACCATGCGACAATGCGATATTTTGAATAGTTGGTAATTTTTGGCTAATATTACTAAATTTTTCGTACACAGGTCCACACGCTTTTGGTTTGTTAATCAATCAACCACTCCATGTAAAAGGTAGTCTTCACCGTACAGTATTTGCCTCCGCCAAAAATGTCTAAGACCTTTTTTTTTTTTCATCCCCTTTGACCCTCTCTCTCTTTCATTAGTTGGATTTTTTTTTTTCTTTTTTTGTTTCCCTTATTCTCCAATCACCACCTGTCACATGTGTATGGGGTAGTGATTGGAGGGAGTCTCCATCACTCCTCTTGCCTCCCCCACGTGGACCCACATTATAAGGGACACTTGCCAAAATAACAATGTTAGAGATTCTCAATAAATTTATTAGCGCCTTTGATAATCATTTTGTTTTTAATTTTCAATTTATATTTATAAAAATTTAAAAAATTATCTTAAAAACTTCTTTAATAATTTATTTAGTTTATAAATGATTGTGTCAATTTATAAATTTGAGAAAAAAAAATAAACTCAAAAAATGAGTTTACGTTTTCAGTTTTCAAATTTTTTTTTCAAATAATTTTTTTTTCAATTAACTTTTTTCATATATATTTTTTTCAATTAATTTTTTTTAAATATTTTTTTTTCAATTAATCTTTTTTTTCAATTATAATGTGTGATCCCATTGTCATAAATAATAAAAATAAATATAAATATTTTAGGCCTAAACAAATATATTTTTTTAGTTTATGTTTTTAAAATTTTTTAAACATTTTGTTCAAACCGAACGCGTTTATAATTTATGTTTTTCTAAAAATAAACAAAAATCAATTTATAAAATTTTTATAAACATAAACAAAAAACGTAAACGTTACCAAACGTTACCTTAACGTTGTGTTTGGTTTGAAGATTTAAGGAGGAATTTAGAAAGGGAAAGGGAAAAGGTGTATGAAACTAGGTGAAACATAAATATATTTTATTCACATTTTATCTATCTTTTCTATCTTCCTTTTCAAATCTCTCCTTAAATCCCCCAACTAAACACAATCTAAATCACTCACTTGATATTAGGCCGACAAACTAATCGAATCGAATTGAATCGAGTCCAATTTTAATATTTTAAAATTTATTTATTAAGATTTTAATAAATTTGAATTTGAACTTAAATTTGAATTTAAATTCAATAAAAATTTAATGAATCAAACTCGAACTGAATTGGCTTAAGTTTGACTAAAGTTCGAACCTATTCATGAGTCTTAACCAGTCAAAAAATTTATAAATTTATATTTGTAAATAAGACTAAGTTACAATTAAAATTTTGATTATACAATTATATTACAATGTATATAAACATTCTAAAAAAATATTAATATTTTATCAAAATAATTATATCTACTACCACTATTATATAAATGTATTATATATATAGTTAACTGTTATTTATATTTATATTTTTTAAATATATAAATAACATATTTATCTTATTTTTTATACATATTTTTACATTATTTAATATATAAATAATAAATATTAAACCAGCTGGTAAACGAGCCTAGCTAACGAGACGAGTTTTACAATGCTTGGACTTATTTATTAAAAATTTAAAGAGAACGAGTTTGAGTTCAAGTTTGAACGCAAAAAATAAAATAATAATAATAATAATAATTAGCGAATCGAGTTCAAACGAAGTAAAGTTCAAATTTGTTTACGAACGATTCTATTCATTTACAGCTTTTGTGATATCGTCAGTCAACAATTGGTTCATGTCAGCAGTTTAGATAGCTTAAGAGCATCTCCAATGGTTTACCAAATTTTTCACCAAATCTGAGTAAAAAAAGGACCATTTTCTCAATCAGATACAGACTGCTCCAATGGTTGTCATCAAAGCAGGGGTCGACCGGTTGGTCGACCGGCCAGTCCACCGATTAGTGTAATTTTTTTTTTTTTTTTACCTCTTTGAACCTTTTGACCTGTTTGAACCAAAATATTTGCAAGGAAACCGGTCCACCGATTCGTCAACCAGCTGGTCGACCGTTGGTCTCTCCCAACGGTAACGCACAGTGAAATGGTGAAATCTGGAGCCTGTTCTCATTTTGGTGAAACTTTTGGTGAATTGTCGATTTGATATTGATTTGGTGAAATCGTTGGAGCACCAAAAAATCACTTTTTCACCAAAATTTAAATCTGATGCCAAGTTTGATAAAGCGTTGGAGATGGTCTAAGGTAGAGAATATTATTAGACAGTTTTAAAAAATATTATATGACATCCTCCACATGATATTCGTGACAAATAAGAAATCGTTATTAGTGTTTGATAGAATTAAAAGTTAAATGTTAAAAATTGAAAGTTAAGTACTAAAATTTAAATACTAAATTTTTTAAGTTAAAAAGTTAATTAATAAATTTTTAATGTTGAATTAAAATAAATTATTTAATAGGTATAATATTGAATTTTAAAATTTTATATTGTGACAGTAAATTGATGGTAGTGGTGGTAGATGGAGACAACAATAGTTCTTCTAACGCTAAGGACAATGGCGGTGGAGATAGAAAAATAATTGTTATAGTATAGTGATCGTGGAGGGGTAATGTAGTAGACAGTGGCAGAGTCAGAAAATTAAATCAGAATAGGCACTTCTTGATTACAACTTAAAATTTTTTTTTTCATAACCAATAATAAGAAGATGATAATAATTTTTAAATTAATATTAAGTACAAAAACTTAAATAAATTATTACAAAAGTATTTTACATAAAATTTTATAATTAACTTCGAGTAAAATCAAAAAGTAAGTATTGCGTGTAACTAGTGTATCATGGACAATGTAAAAATATTCATATATTTAAGTCTTAAAATACATTATATAACGGTAAGATAAATTAAATTTTTACAAAATTTCAGTAAAAATTGCATATGATAGTGATATCACGTCATTATTGACATATGATATCACCAACTAATAGTAAAGCAACATATGAAGGGTGAACTCTACATGCAAATATAACTAACACTCTTAGTAATTTTTACATATATATAGTGAGATTAATTATATTTGTATATCAATAATGATGGATATTACCTTTATATTGAGATTTTTTCATAAAATTTTCATACATAAAAATATAATTTGTTGTAGTCACTTCATTTTCAATAAAAAAATCACTATTATTTTCATAAATTTAAAAACACTCTTGACAGTTTATTATAAATATTATTTTTGTTTAAAATTTTATTTATATACATATGTAAAAAATCAAAAAAAATCAAAAATCAAAAATCTAGAGGGGACACATGATCCCCCGAAGCCCCATGTGGCTCCGCCACTGGTAGCAGAGATAAAATGATGGTGGCGATAGTGATGTAATGATAGTTGTTATTGTGATAGTAGAATGATAGTGGACTTATGACAACGATGACAATGGTTATGGAGGTGAAGGGTTGTTGTGGTTGTTGTGATTGTGGTAGTGGAATGATAGTGATGTTTATAATAACAATGACAATAGTGATGAAGGCGGTAATGGTTGTGATAATGGTGGTGGAGATGGCGGCGATGGCGATGGCGATGGCGATGGCGATGGCGGTGGTGGTGATAACGGCGATTGTGAAATTATAACAGTGTATGTTAATATTTACATATAAATATTTATAAATTCAATCAGAATTAAATAAATTTTCTATTACTTAAATTTTTTAACTTACATTTTTAGAATTACTTAAATTTATAAGTGATACTATTTATGTTATCAAACACGAGCTTAATTGATTTTCATTTAATATATTCAACTTTAAATACTTAATTAGATTATCAAACATCACCTAAGTCATTATCTTTCAACTACTTAATAAACGTAAATCATCATGTCTTATCATTAAAATTTCTTACTGGGTCATTAATTCATACTGTTATATAAATAGTATCATACAATATTGTAATAGTACCCAATAATTATCCAATATTCGCCACACATAAGATTACAAATTAATAGAGCTGTCCATAAACGGTTCTAAAAATATCAATTAATGCTTGATTGAGTTTTGCTAGACTAAAAACCAACTTAAATTAATTTTTTAGGCTCATTTAATAAATTCATGAACCCCAAATTTTTTTAGATTTTAATTACTAGTTTTTATAGGGGGAGCAAATATTCTTCGTTTCTGTACTCCTTTCGTCCAAATATTGCATTACTCCAAATAGTGTCGTAAAACCTGAAAACACAGTGATGGTGAGCTACCCGGTGGGTGTGTTGTCGAAAAACCCCTCCAATGATTAAGTTAGCACCCTTAGAGAGAGGAAGAAGACAAGACAAGATAACTCTATGTAAGAAAGATCACAGATGTGTTGCATGGAGGCGCCACAAGGTTTATATAGTTTGTGAGCGCATTACCTTACTCGTCCTTTCCTGGATGCGTGGATGTACTATTCCCTCTTCGCCTTACACATGTGTACGTCAATACTGCCAAACTGTATCAACAAAATAGTCAAACGATATTGACGCATACAGACAGCGGGTTCCCTCATTCACACTTCAATTGGGCCACATAGCAACTCCTACCGAGTTGTCCATGGCCCGGTGCAATGTTGTCCACCCGTCAAGACCAGCTATTTCCAACTGGCCTAGATCCGAGGTGCCCAACTGGTCACCTTCAGCTCAGTCAAGCTAGGTGAACTCATCCAAGCCAACCTTGTCTGACATCCAATCATGGTCGGCACGGTTAGCCCGCTCGTGGCGGAGTCTCTAACCTCAACTACTCCTTAGCTCGGTTGTATTATGTTCATCCAGGCAAATTCCGCTTGGCTCCACTGCCCAACCGAAATCATTGGTCATCTTTTAGCCCGACCGAAAGCAAGGCTACCGTTTGATTGAACTCCACCCTTGGTCCGAGTCGATTAGACATCTCGGCCCAACACTTGGGTGTCTTTCCAGCCCCGTTGTTAGGTCAAGAACAGGGCCCAAACCAGATTTTGCTCGACCCATTTGTTCGTCACAAATTCCCCTCTCAGTTTTATATTAGAATGGGATGACCCTATAGTTTTATAAAATCACTTTATTAACTCTATTTTATTTACCTCGCTCAATCCAACACTATAAGATTGAGAGTATCACATTAACACAATGTTGGCTTTGTTGAATAGAATGAAATTGAATGATGATTTTATTAAAATATTTATTTTTACATTTGATTTTTTAAAATAAATATTAAATATAATTATTATTTATTATTTTAAGTGAATGATCATTTTATAAAAATAATTAATAAATAAATAAACTATTCCATCTCATTCCACCTTTATTTCAATACACTTGACAAACACTACTTAGAATTTCTTAACCACTAAATTAACTTCAAAACTTGCATAATTTATTATAAAATTAGGAGTTGGATTCTCCTCTCAATTGATGTACCAAAAAAACTAAAATTGTGAATCTCTTACACCACTTTCAATTATTAAAAATAAAGAATTACATTTCAAATAGTCCAAATTACCAATCAATACAAAACTCACTTGGGATCACACACACCACTTCCAAATCCACATGTGTAGATCAAGTCTGAAATCATAGTATATCTCTGTCCTGCATCTGCTAACCCCCATCTCACTTGTCTGCGTATATAATTGACAAAAAATCAATGACTGCCCAAAATTATTAAACCAGTGCAGACATTATCACATGACCAAGTAACACCAACAAATCATTATTATATAATTATATATATATTGAACCTAGTAATGCATCTCACAGTCCCATGCTATGATGCTCCTTTCTCTTTCACAAATAGAAATAGGGCATGGTGGGGTCAACCCAACTCTATTTGTTTGACTCTAAAATTGTATTTGGATCTTACATTCGTGAACAATAATCCAAAGGTAAAATTATACTAATTTCTTTAAAATTTAAAGATAATATATGAAACTTTATAAGTTCAGTATAATTGCAACGTATTCTTTTAAATTTTTAATTCATGTAACACTTTCTTCTTTTTAACAATCATTCGTTAGTTTCATAGATGAAAAAATGATATCATTGAATATTCTTATGTGTATACACCATGGATGTGTTTGATTGGACGGATTGGATAAGGGAGATTAGAATCCATCAGACTTGAGTCCTGGGACTGTGAATCCTCCAGACTATTTGGTCGGATTGGATATGTATCTTGTGTTTGTTTTTTCATGGGATTAGATGTCTAGAAAGGACTATTTTTAGTGAATCCAACGTTTGGTTGGACGGACTGAATAGGATAAATGAACAAAAGACTATTTTGTCCTTTTTCAATTGTTTACTAAGTAATAGCAATATTAAACATATCTTTAATATTTTAATTATTTTTAATTAAATAAATTTGTTTTTTTTTAATTAAATAAATAAATAAATAAAATATCAATAAATTTTTTTTTAAATCATTACTGTATAACAAATCATTATTTTTTTTTACATACAAAACTTTACTATGTTTGTTTATTTACACAATTAAATAATTTACTGTGTTTGTTTATTTACACAATTAAATAAATTTATTTTTTCACACAATTAAATAAATAAATAACCACTAAATTTGATTTAATAAAATACTGTATAACCTGTATAAAAAATTTATATTATTTTTTGAATTAAAATTTTAAATAAAACACCTATTACAATTTAAATAATGAAATTAAATAAATTATAAACAAAATTTTAAAATAAAACATCAATAAAATATCTATAAAAAATTATTTTAAAAAATTAAATAAATAAAACATCAATAAAAAGTTAAATAAAATTATTTTATTTTTAAATTGAAACATTTAAATTTTATTGAATTTTATTAAATATAATACATAATTAAATAGCAGAGGGTCAAAATAGTCATTTTCGCATCTAATCCCAACAGTTGATAGTCCCCCACTTTCTGTCTCGCCCCCCCCCCGGACACAATAGTCCCCCATATGGGGGACATGGAGTCCGGCGGACTAAAAAAAAAACAAACATCGGATTAGATTTACTGTGCGGATTACAATCCGCACAGTAAATAATCCCCCCCTTATCCCCCAATCAAACACACCCCATATGTATTAATTCCGATCCATCTAACTTTAATAAAAAAAAGAAATCAGTAAATTAAGCCAAATCTATATAACTTATTGAATAGTTTAATAAACCTCAAGGGTGTCTGTAATTTATCCCAAAAAAAAAAAATGAAGTAAAAGAAAAAAAGAGTAGTCTTTATTTGATTTGTTTTTCTCATCCTTTATCTTCTAGTAAATCCACAAGCCAAAATCCAAACACAACAAGAGGATTGGATGCGAAGAAGAATTATTTTCTTCTGTCCCAGGAAACCAACAGGCCCTCAACGCACCCAAATATGCTTTCTTCAAGCTATAAAAAACCAAGAATACAACAATTGAGACCCGCACAACAACACTCACCAACCCATGCAAATCACTTCTTTGCTTATTAGCTTCCCAAAATCTAAAATGCAGATAGAGATCTATCTATATACACCCAAATCCTAATTTTTGCTGGGCATCAAGGCTTATCAGCCCACTCATTCTCAGCAGCAATCCTCCCTGAGCCCCGGCCACCACCAGTTTTATTACCAAACGAACCAACTGCCGACAAGCCCTTGAAACTGCTGCTTCCCTCGCTGAAGTTCCTCAACTTCCTCGACCTTCTTAGCTTGGAGATGGCAATGTCATGGTTGGTCTCGACTTTGGCAACCACTAGTTGAGCAATGCTGCTCCGGCAAAAAGGACATACTGGTGCAGCAAGGCATGCCGTTGTTGGGTTGGGTTTGTTGTGGCAGCACAATGCTAGTGTGCATTGCGCACACATTTGGTGGCCGCAATCTTGCACTTCGATTGTGCACACTTGATCAAAGCATATGCAGCATAACTCAGTGTCGCTGGCCTGCATTGGAGTAAATGTTTCATTGATTGGTGATGATGATCTCTGTTATCTTAGTTCAATGCATAAAAGCTACATCTCTTTGTAGACGGGCATAACAGAGTTGTGGTATCTAAACAAGTTGTGCAATATCATGGTTTCAATCACATAATAAATTAGTAAATAAAAGAACAGGCACACACGGAACACAAGACATGAGTGGTTCGGCGGCATGCCTACTCTCACCGCAGAGAGAACAAAATCTACTATACTCAATAAGGATTACAAGAAGACTTTCAACCTCTCAACGCAGCTCTCTATGAAACTCTACCCGAAAATTACAATATATACTACGTAATCCTAGGGCCTTGGCCCTCCGCATTCATAAACGGCCCCTTACAGCACTCTTGACTGTACAGTAAATACAAGATATCTCATAACAAAACATATAATCATTTGTAGTACGTGACTAAATATAACATCTCTTAAATTTTTTTTGTGTTGTAACTTATTTGTTCTCTACAAATGCCAATTTGATGAAGTACACCAATCCAGTTGGTGTCAAGTTAACAAATATGTGACTGGCTCAAGTTGAATTGCCTAGCCAATAAAATGTTGACGAAGCATAGAATCTTTTTTATTCCTTTTTGACCCAACATCAGCACACTCTTTGATTTTATTTTTATTCTTCTTATAAAAATAAAAATAAAAAATAAAATAAAATAAAATAAAAGGTGATAAATAGTTTAAACAAATATCAGGAAGGCCAGCCGTCCACGTCACAGGTTAGGACTAAGAAGCACAGACACTTTTAAGAAGATGAATCTATGTTGTGTCTGTGTCGGACACCGACACTCTTTGGACACTCTCAGAACACGTATCCGACACTCCTCAAAAAGTGTCCTATTTTTTAAATTTTTTTAAAGACTCGGACACTCTTTAGACACTTGGAGGACACATGATTAGACATATGTGAAACTAATTATAAGTTTGAGCAAAATAACTTAAGATACAATAACAAAACAAAAACCATATAAATTTATAAGAATTAGTGTCATATTGCATTTTTTATTATCTTTGAATGATATATTCATATATATAATATATAATAAATATATAAAATTATATATTTCATGCGTGTCCCCCGTGTGTCGTGTCCCGCATTTTTTGAAAATTAACATATCGGCGTGTTCGTATTGTACTCACGTCGTGTCACATGTCCGTGTCCATGCTTCTTAGGGTTAGGATATGGGAAAAATCCATTAATTTGAATGTTTCTGGTCAACTTGGATGTCTAAAGCTAAGACTCTAAACTCTAAGAGTAAGATACCAAATTTGAAAATTTCAACATTGTGTTTCTGTTTTGCAACATCTACGAGAATTTCAGGACTAAAGGATTTCAATTTGTCACCATTATATAAAACCGATATTGTAAAGTTTGGTAAAGGCATAAAGCAAATTACCTCGGACACATTGTCACCCATTCCAGCATCGGAATGTGATGGAGATGGAAGCGCGTAATCTGTTCCCTTCAAAATGTTCTTCTCCCTTTCTCTGTTTGCCTCCATTAGGGCTTGTTCTAACAAAGCTTTCGCTTCTGCATTAAGCTCGCTAATGAACTTCAAAGGTGATGGCCATATAAGAGGCTCAGCTGATGAAGGATTTAGCAATGCTGCACATGCTCCATGCTTATACTTTAGAGCAATGGTGTATGGTATCCTCCTGTACAACGCCAAGATAAAACAGAAGGCTGAATTTCAGATTTTCAGTAAATCTTAGCTAAGAGAGAAGAAAATGAGATGAAGTTACACATAGATAAGTCCAGAAAATTTTCATCTTTTGCACCTAAGTTCAGGCTTCAGACCCAAATACAGATCTAGGAAATATATCTGAAGGGTTGAAGAATATTAAGTTATATTTTCAGCTGAAAAGATGTTGATTATCCTTGTGGGCTTCCATGACATGGAGATGAAATTTTATCATGTTTGGCATTTAAATTCCAATTTCATATCTAATCGTAAACAAATAAAAATTATTCTCAGCATGAAGGAGTAAAAAATGTGTTCTCCAATGAGATTGGAACAAATCTGTCTGTTAACACAACAAAGATTCAATAATCAGAAATTATAGCTTGTTTGCGATATTTGTTTTCTCTTCAATACACTTTAAACACATTTTCCAGCACTAATCCATCTTTAAATCTGTGTATTATCTGAAATTAGTCAAGAAGAAAATTGAGCAGTACCCAGATGAGTCTCTTTGAAGTCGATCACCGCCCCATGCCAGCAGTTCACGAATGCAATCTAGAGAACCCCCTCTAGCAGCCAAATGAAGGGGAGTGCTTCCAGGGAATCTATAGAGAGATGATTCAAATCAGATACAAAATTCACACCACAACAATGAAACACAATTAAATCTTTAATAGAAATATACCCATATCCCCCGGTTGAAGCGCACACGAGAGCTCCATTGTCTAAGAGAATATGGACACATTCAGGCCGCCTTTGACGGGCTGCCAAGTGCAATGGAGTTGCTCCTTTACCATCTCTGATATTTACAAAACGCGAAAATCCCCTGAAATCCCAATTCAATGTATAGAAATTTAGAGTTATGGATTGTCCTAATGAATCTGCAAAGCGAGAGAGAGAGAGAGAGAGAGAGAGAGAGAGAGAGAGAGCCACCAAGAAACAGCAACATGGGAGGAACTGGCAGAAGAGAGAATGGATTGAAGGCAATCAGAATGGCCATAGTAAGCAGCATAGTGCAAGCAGGTTCTTCCAAGAATTGAATCAAACATCAAAATCTGATCAAAATGTTCAACATCACCAAAATCAATTCTGATTTGAAAGTTCATACAAGATTGAGAAATTACTAGAAGCATTCCTCTGCATAGATTCATACTTAGATTGTGTAGATAGAGAAACAAAAACACAATACACACAGAGACAAGGAGAGAGATTTGACATACATTAGCTCCAGCTTGAATGAGCTTTTGCACACAAGAGATCTTCCCATGCATTGCGGCCAACATCAGTGGTGTCTAAGCCATTTTCAATTACCAAAATAAGAAAGTCAACAAAGTGAGAAGAGAAATTTAAACCAGGAAAATAAGTGGGTAATGAGTGGGAGCTCTAATTAGAGTTAGGACTAGTGATAGTGGTTCCCACCCACTGTCACAGCCACAGTTATATATATATATATAATATATATTTTTTGGCTTTGCGGGTTTAGAGCCACTAACTTAGTGGTCTCTAGCACCACCGTTTAAACCAAGCAAAGCAACCCACAAGATCAATCAAGCATATACGAGCTAACCAGATTTAACATTCTGCCTACCAACTAGAAATTCAAGGTAAATAAATAGAAAACATTCAACTTCCCCTATAATTTTCTCAGCAGCCAATCATCATCAAACATTAAAGCAAAGCTCACCTGCTTGTGACGGTTCAACAAATCTGGATTAACAGATCTATCCAAAAGCAGAGTAACAATCTGAAACAAAGGCAAACACAGACAAACAAACCCATCAATCAAAATTCAAAACCCATCAAAATTGTGTATAAAAAACTTCAAAATTCGAAGAACCCACATCGATCTGGCCATTGGCAGCTGCTATGTGAAGAGAAGAGTGGCGATCGTAAACTGTGGTTTGGTGGATGAGAGTTAGGTCTCTCTCCAAGAGAGTCTCAACAGTTTCCAAGTCCCCGAACTGAACAGCAGTGAAGAGCTCATGTTCGTGGCTCGCCGTGCAACTAAGTCCCTGACCCATCTTTTCTCTCTCTCTCTCTCGATATATATATATATATATATCTAAGCCTGAGATATTGAACCCATTCGTCGACGCTTCTCCGCCTAGGTCATTCGCCACCTTTCCCAGAGGAGGAGGAGTTGGTGGTGGTGGTGGGAGCGTCCATGGCTGAATGGTGAAGTTTGCATTTTTATCTCTATCTCCCTAGAGAGAGAGAGAGAGAGAGAGAGGGGTTTGGGGGGATTAGAGTGTGGAGCTGCCTATTGATGAGCAGAGACGCGGCAGCTGACCGTGTCAGAATGATCAAATACACTATGCGGTCGTTTAAATGGGTAATTTAACCTTATTTTTTTGATTTTTAGTTACTATTTTAGTATGATTAGTAAGATTAAAAAAATTGTGTTTAAGATATAGGTAAATTACATTAATAGTCTCTATAGTTTGGGATTCATGTCACTTTAATTTTTGATTTTTTAATTATGATATATTTAACATTAAATTTTGAATCTTGTTCCAAATAAGGACAATTGAATATACCATTATTTAATTTCAAGGGTAAAATCGTCAATTTAATAAAACATAAACTAATTTGACAAAAATAAATGTCAAAAAAATATTTTTAATTTTAAAAATTTATTTTTATATTTTTAATTTTTTAAAATTTATTTTTATCTACCAATGATAAAATTATGTAAAATTGATAAAAATTAATAAAAATTACATGATTAATTTTTAAAAGTTAATTTTACATGATCATCATCAAAACACATAATAAAAATTAATTTGGTAAAAAAAAAAAATGTCTAAAAGATTTATCAATTTTACATAATTTTATTTTTAGTGGGTAGAAATAATTTTTAAAAATTCAAAAATATTTGTTTGATATTTATTTTTGTCAAATTAGTTTATATTTTATCAAATTGACAATTTTACCCTTAAAAAATCTAATGATATCTTCAATTGTTCTTATTTGGAATAAGATTCAAAATTTAGGATCAAATGTGTCACAATTAAAAAGTCAGTGATCAAAGTGATACAAGTCTCAAACTATAGAGATTATTAGTGTAATTCACCCTAAAATAAATTTTTATTTTTACTAGCAATTAATTTGATGATGATGAGAAAAAAAAATTTATAATTTTAAATATGATATTTTTAATTAATTAAATTAATCTATTTTATCTTTATTAACTAATTTAACCAAAATAATTAGTGCCAAATGAAGCCTGTATCATCACCATGATATTGTTTGTTTAACCAATAAAATTTATAAGAATGTAGTAGTTAGTAGGTATTTGATATGCACTAAAAATGTTCATTTTTTTTACATATTGAGAGAGTAATTTATAAGTAAATTAGGCCGAGTTGGGTAAATGGGCCGTTCTATGGGCTACAGTGAGAATGACTGAGTAAAAGGGCCTGATAGTTAGCCCGGTCCTAGAGAGCCTTGCAGTTAGCCCCGTCCCAGAGAACCTTGCAGTTAGCTCGGTCACCACGGTCGGCACGGTGACAGTTAGCTCGGTCAAACCATCTTGAGCCGAGGTATTGTTGGCTTCTGCTTAGGACCTTGCTATTAGATGGCTCGGTCTAAGCTCATTGTGGATAGCATGGTTTCAGATAACCCAGTTGGAATATGTCAACCGAGGTACATGCGCAGTGAAAGGAAGAACCGAGCTAGTTGGAGCTCGGTCTAGTCTGCGGCTTTAGCGTGGCCATGTTATCTCGGTCGTATTGACATCCAACCATGGTAGAACCATCTCACTTGGTTTAAGCAGTGAAGGGGGTGTTGAAGGATAAGCATTATCTTTCAGGAATGTGATTCCTAGGAGGACTCTACATGGAGGAGTAAGAGTCCTACTGGGATTGTGCCACGCAGAACCTATAAAAGCTCATAACATAACCTATGGAAGAGGTAACACAACTTTGATTCCCGAATACACAGAACTTTTTGTCTATTTGTCTATTTTTCTGACTTAGGCATCGGAGAGGTATCCGGCACACACCTGCCAGCTAGCTCACGTTTGTGTTTTCAGGGAATAAAGCGACGTCGTACGGAGGAGTGCAGACTTGATCAACAGGATTATACGAGAAGGTTTATCCATTTCCCGTACAATTGGCGCCGTCTGTGGGAAAATCAGATAAAGAACAAAACCTCTTGATCAAGTTTCCCTCGCTAATTAGGAGCAATGGCGCACAACGAAGATTTGCCGCAGTCCGCCATCGACGGACAAACCTCAGAGGGGGGGTGGGGAGGCGCGAAGGTCTGCCTTCTATCCCTCCCATGGCAGACTTAGAGCCCCCGCGACAGAACCCCCGGAGGGATGCAAGGGGGAGGCGGAAGAACAGCCTCCGTCGCTCTCGCTCACAAAGTCCTGAAAGGCAGAGGCGAAGAATCGACCCTCAAGCTCTGGAGGATCGCGTAAAAGAGCAGGATGAACTAATAAGGAAGATGGCGGCGGACATGGAAGCTATGAAACGCCAGATTAAAGGAAAAGGGGTGGCGACAGGAGAGGGGCGCAAAGGCAACACGCCCCCTCGCCACTCGGAGGATCGTGGTAGGCATACCACACCGTCACAAGCAGAGAGTAGAAGCCTCAGAACAGGCGATACTCAATCCAGGACTGCCAAGACTCATTACTCCAGGTCTGAGAGAACGAGAACTGAGAGGTCATACACTGAGGGAAACACCTATCGGCCGTCGCGGACGCACCAGACATCATCCAGGTAGACGGAATTACCTAGATCGTCCGACTTACGAACTGTGCTAGAAGAAAGGGCACGATGGAAAGAGGATACCAGGGCACACGACCCGCACAGAGTCTCAGCCCTCTAGCGGTTAGCTCCTCGGACGCATGGAAACGTCGAGGTAGGAATGCCAATAGCGCGCCCTGCTTACGAACCGACAGACAAAGCCTTAACAAGACTACAGACCTCGCCGTTCGTTCCGGCAATTGAGAACGCGCCCCTACCTTCCGGCTTCCTTTAGCCCAAATTTACCACGTATGAGGGGAAGACAGACCCCTACTCGCACTTAAGCCACTTTCGCCAGGTCATGGCAGTATACCGACGGAGTGAAGCTTTAATGTGCATCCTATTCCCATCTAGCCTTGGCGACCTAGGTTTAACTTGGTTCGAAAGGCTACCAGAAGGCAGCATAGCCTCCTGGGCGCAATTGGCAGAGGCGTTCGTCACAAGGTTCAGAACAAACACCAAGACGCCGGTGGAGATCGACCAACTACTCTCCATTGACATGGGCGACAATGAGACGTTGAGGTCATACAACAGTCACTATTGGGAGACCTTCAACCAGAGAGGAGATTGCCCCACAAATCTCGCCATCGTACAGTACAAAAGAGGTCTTCCAGTCGAGAACAGGCTGAGGGACTCGATTACCATGACGCCCCCCCTCACAATGAAAGCCTTGATGGAGAGGGTACACCAACACATTCGGGTGGAAGAAGATGGCGCCCATGCTAAAACAAAGTCTGGTACAACCGCAATACCAGATAAAAAGACTTCGGCAAAAGTCAATACGGTAGAACGTCCAAGCAGAAACGGGCGAGGCAGGCGGGACAACGAAAGGACCAAGATAAAAGGTGGTTGAGAGTCCGCACTGCCATTACCACGGTATTCAAGAAACCAATCTACCGAATTCTTAGTGAGATACGTGATGAACCTTTCGTCAAGTAGCCAACTAAGTTAGGAGAAGCGCAAAAGGACTATGACGAAAGATCCCGGTGCACCTTCCATAAGGAAAAAGGGCACCGCACTGAGAATTGCACGCCATTGAGACAGCATCTGGAAGAGTTAGTGGCAGCTAGGCATCTGGACCAGTACATTGAGGGAGGGACGCAGCCAGTCCCCCAGAACCACGATCACCTAGACGGAATGCCGATCGACGCCCTACCTCAAGGGTGATTAACGTGATACATGGGGTATTCGAACCTGAGCAGGTATGTGAGCTCAGGGGAACGATCAAGAAGGCTGAGCACTTAAGGGAGGTATTAAGTGCTCAACCTACCATCAAAAAGGGGAGAACAGAAGCTACGAACGTCATATCCTTCTCAGACAAAGACTTGGCAAGGATATATTGCCCTCACAATGATGCACGAGTCGTCACACTCCGCGTCATGGATTATGACATCAAACGGATTTTGATCGACCAAGGAAGCTCGTGCGAAATAATATATTACGAAACCTTCAAACAACTGAAACTGAAGGATAAAAACTTGGCACCTGCTGTATCTCCCCTGATCGGGTTCAACTCAATGCCAGAGTGGCCAGTCGGCAAGATAATCCTCCCAGTTAGAGCAGGAAGCATGACTAAACAAGTGGAATTCTGGGTGTTGAAAGTGCCCTCCACTTACAACATAATCTTGGGAAGGACATGGTTGCATGCTATGAGAGCGGTAGCATCAACCTACCATCAAGTAATGCGATTCCCCAACGAAGCTGGGGTAATTGAAGAGGTCTTTGGAGGCCAAATTATGTCCAAGCAATGCTTCGTCACAGTAAATGGTAGCTGCGCTGCCAAGGGGTTTGTTCAGATGGTGGAAGAACCCGAGAGCAATGAATTGTTTGCGGATGTAGGCAAAGTCGCTGAACAGAAGGCAGTGGAAGACTTGGTACAGGTAAGAATAGATGAAAAGAACCCGGATAAGTTCTTTTTGCTTGGCTCATCTATGTCCAGCACTGAGAGAATAGAGGTCATGGAGTTCTTAACCTCTAACATCGAAGTGTTTGCCTGGACGCCATATGACATGCCTGGCATTGACCCAAGCTTCATCTGTCACCAATTGAATGTCTACCCAACTGCCAGACCAATTATACAGCGCACTCGCAGATCAGCACTCCACTACGCCGAGATAGTGGCGGAAGAAGTAGAAAACTTGCTGGAAGCAGGAGCTATCAGAGAGGTGCACTACCCCAGATGGATCTCCAATACAGTCGTGGTGCCAAAGAAGAATGGAAAATGGCGTGTCTACGTGGACTACAAAACAGTCAACAAAGCATGCCCAAAGGACAGCTTTCCTCTACCACGGATAGACCAACTGGTAGATTTGACGGCAGGACACAACCGTCTTAGCTTTCTTGATGCGTACGGAGGTTACCATCAGATCGCTATGTATGAGCCAGACCAGGAGGTCACCTCTTTTACGACGCCAAGAGGACTGTATTGTTACAAGGTCATGCCCTTTGGCCTTAAGAACGCAAGGGCAACATTCCAACGGATGGTCACCAAGATGTTCGAACCATTGTTAGGCAGAACAATGGAAGCCTACATCGATGACATGGTGGTCAAGAGCAAGGATAAGAATGACCATCTTAGGGACCTAGACGAGATGTTTCAGATCCTGAAGAAGCACAAGCTACGCCTTAATGCATCCAAGTGTGCGTTCGGTGTAGGATCTGGCAAATTTCTGGGCTTCTTAGTGACCAACCGAGGTATTGAGGCAGACCCCTCTCAGATCAAAGCAATTCAGGATCTGGAGAGGCCCAACTCAATAAAAGAAGTGCACCATCTCACCGGCATGGCAGCTGCACTCAACCGATTCATAAGTCGGTCGTCAGATAGATGTCGACCATTTTTTCAAGCATTAAAAGCCAAATTCGAGTGGGACGAAGAATGCGACCGCACTCTAGAAATCTTGAAAGAATATGTCTTCTCTACCACTGCTTGTAACCCCAATACCTGGAGAAGAACTCTTTCTGTACCTGGCAGTTTCACAGCACGCAATTAGCGCAGTGTTGGTCCGAGCGGAAGGAATCCAATATCTGCCCATCTTTTATGTCAGCAAGACATTACTAGGCGCAGAAAGAAGGTACTTACCACTGGAAAAACTGGCCCTAGCCTTGATGATGGCCTCAAGGAAGTTGTCGCATTACTTTCACGCCCACACCATAGTCGTCCTCACAGCCTTTCTATTAAAAGCCTTGTTTGAGAGGGCAAACTTTTCTGGGCGAATCCTAAAGTGGGCAGTAGAGTTAGGATAGTTCGACATCAAGTTCCAACCCAGAACCGCGGTAAAAGCCCAAGCCTTGGCAGACTTTGTCGCAGAATTCACCCCAGGAAGTCATTGTATCTGCCCAGTCGACCTGACTGATACAACCGAACTAGGGTTGGAAGTTGACGCCGGAATAGCGCAACCCCTGGTGCAGGATACCCAGTCAGACCCTAAGGCAGACCAGAGTAAAGTAAGGGAGGAAGAAGCAAACCATGCTACACCAAGCCAAGACTCACCAACAAATAAAGACTTGGTACAATCAGATAGCGAGGAGTAAACAGCAAGCATGGACCTTGAAGAAAACACCAACAACACTCTTGATCCCAAGGCATCATCTGATCCTTCCACTTGTTGGAAACTGTTCGTTGGAGAGATGTGGAAGCTCTTCGTAGATAGAGCGTCCAACAGGCACGGTGCAGGACTAGGCATAGTCCTCATCTCACCAGATGGCCTAGTGGTGGAGCAAGCAGTCAACCTTGGCTTCCCAGCATCAAACAACGAAGCGGAATATGAAGCGCTTCTGGCAGGCTTAAAATCAGCATCCTACATGAAGGCCACCGAGCTAATGGTTTACAGTGACTCACAGCTGGTGGTAAACCAAATTTCAGGTGACTACGAGGCAAAGGATGACAGGATGGCTAAGTACCAAGAGTTAGTCAGAAAAGAGATCAAGAAATTTGAAGTAGTGCGGATAGAGCAGATCGGCAGGGAAGAAAATAGTAGAGCGGACGAACTAGCAGGCTTTGCTTCAATGGCAGATACCTTCATCCCTCATCCATTGCTGATTGACTACCTACCAAGACCAAGCATTGAAGAACCCGAAGTAGAAGAGGTATGTTGTGCCGAACTAGGCCCTTCGTGGATGGATCCCATCATACTGTTCCTAAAAGACAGTGTAGACACCCCATTTTTGACCGTCCTCAAGACTTGGACGTCATCGCTCGAACACTCGGTGATCATCCATGTTTGTGTTCGTCTTGAGTTCCCGGAGGTCTCGGCTACGCGCCTTGCCTCAAGATCTCTCGACTCGACTGTTTCGTGTCTGGTTTTGCACCAAACACTTGTGCTTTGCCTTGGAGGGGCAGGGAATGGCTTGTGGGCCATCCCCACACTCCACCGGCCATGGCTTGAGGCCACCGGCTGTGTTTTGTTGCCACCGGCCAAATGTTTGGCCAGCCGGCACTATAGATGGCCGGTCGGCTATCTTTTTTTGGTCAATTGCATTTTTGGCCGGCCGACTACTGTGCATTTGCTTTTGCAGATATTTTTGGGTAGCTGGCATACACTGTCACCCCCTCCATACACGTGTATGGAGGGATTTCCCTCTTGTTAGCTTCCTTTGGAAGCTTTACAAGACACATTGTCTATAAAAGAGGGGCTCTTCTCTCTTGTAGAGAGGTTAGACAATTTAGACAGAATTTTCTAAGGGTTTTGAGTTTTAGGGTTAGGGTTCATATGTCCTCCATCTCTATATCTCTCTCTCTCTTTGTTTTGTGAGTGTTTTTGTCTTACTTTTGCACACAAACACCCACCATCACACCTTTTCTTGGAGCTGAGGCCCTTGAGGGTTGTTTTTGGAGTTTTGGAGCTGGTTTGAGCTTGAAGAACCAGCTGGTCCACCATTGGTGAAGAGGGTCTACAAGGGTAAGAAACTTGTCCCTTTATTCCCCATTTTTGCATTGCATTTTTGCCTACCTTGCATCTGTTTTTGGGCTTTGTGTATAACATATAAAAGTTCTGATTTTTAGTGCTCTAAATAGTTGGTTAAGGTTGCTTTAAGCTTTGGGGTTGTTTGACCCCTCCTAAGCCTTGAAAGGCTCCATTTTGTGCCATTTTGGTTGAGCTCCGGGACCATTGTGTTTGGGCCTCCTCACCACTGAGATCTTGAGGGATTTCAGTGATGAGGATGGTGCCTTGAGGTCCTAGGAAGGAGAGGGCCACCCCCTTTCCTTGTTGTCCTTGAAAAGGGCCCTTTTTGCCTCTTTAGGGAGCATCTAGTCTAAGTGTGTGTTGGCCATGCCTTAGCTGATTTTCATGCTTATTATGTCATAATATGCCTCTGTTTTTAGTTGGTTTGGACACACCTCGCTTGTTTAGCATACATGTCTTGTAATGTCATATTGTAGCCTTAACATGCATCTAGGTTTTAACCCTTGTTCAAGCATGCTTTTGGCCTAGCTTTGTGAAGCTTTTGTACTTGTTTTGCCATGTTTAAGGTCTGTTTTTGGTTGTTTTGGTCAACCATAACATGTATTGCATAGCTCCTTTGCATTGTTAGCTTGTAGGCTTTAAGTATGTAGAGTGTTGAGTATGCATTGTTTGATTTATTTTAGTGGTTTGGCACCACTTATGGCATCATTTCAGTCCCCATGACATGCTTGTATGCTTGCCTTTGATGCTCCTTTGATGCCTTATGAGGTTATGCCTTATGCTCCATGTTTGGTCATTGTGCATGCTCTTGAATTTAAGTCATTTAGATGTTATCTAAGTGATCTTTAGGCTTTGTTTTAATATGCTAAAACTCTGTTTTTAGTCATTTAATTCATGCCATGTTTGGTCTTGCTAAATGTGATCCCATGCCCTTTTAGCTTGCCTTGAGTTTTGGCCATGCTAGCATGCTTTGCTTGTGTTAATTGGTAGGTTTGGCAGCTCTATTTTATGCATTCTCAGAGCTTTCCATGTATGCCTAGCATCCATGTTTGCATCCTCTTAGGTATGCTTGAGAGTTGCTCTTTGTGCCTAAGTGATGGACCATGTTTATATGCATGCTTGTATGTGTATTTGGCTCCATTTCCTTAGTTATTGGCCGCTGTTTTAGGCTTGTTTGAGGGCTGCCTAAATTAGTCTAAGTCCATCCTTCATGTGTTATAGCATGCTTGCCTTGTGCATTGTTGCATACTTGGCCTATTACATGTTATTACTTGCTTGAAATCATGATGCATTTGGCATGCATTTCATTGGTTAAGTTGCTTTGCATTGTTCCTATGCTTAGTCCACTTTGCATGTTGTTGCATGTTTGCCACTAGCATAGTTGTCACATGCCTTACATGCTCATTTTGCATACTTAGCTTCCATGCTTAGGATTGCATTACATTGGCATGCATGTTTGGCCTCTTGAAATGCTTGTGATAGAAGTTGAGCCCTTTATTTGATTATGTGTATTGCATTTCATATCAACATGCACACTTGATTCTTTGGGCCATCATGCATGGAAATGCGTGATTGATGGCCTGAGAATCGAGGCCCGTCCTCCTTTGAGTCATAAACATGATAAGGAGTGTGGTTGGTGCATACATTGCTTAAAATGCAGTGCCATGCCAAGTTCTGTCCTCTGCTGCTGTCAAACCAGTTTTTGCAGGAAGATTTGGCTGGCTGGCCATCTTCAGTGCCGACCGGCCATCCATTGTTGGCCGATGGATCATTTTGTGGCCGGTGACCATCATACATGGCCGGTGACCAATCCCTTCAGCCGGTGGTGTTCTACAGCATTCAGAGAAGCAACCCTGGGACTTGTGCAGTTTTCAGAGGAGGATAACAGCCAAAGCAGAGGCATCTTGTGCATGGCAGTGATTTCCGAGCGAACCGAGCACACATGCATTGGACCCTCTTCCCGAGGCCGTTGTTTATTGCTTAAATAAATTAGTTAATTTGCTTAGCTAATTTAATTGATTTGTAATATTTAATTAGCTTGTTGGTTAGTTAAATTGTATTATTCTTTCGGTCCCTCCGAGCGAGGGCAAATTTGTAATAAGTGTGGGTGCGTGTGTGCATGTCTTCCAACCCCCACTTCTTTCTCCCTTTTACTCACCTGCTTCTGATGGTTAGTATTAGGGAATATTTACTTTAGCATACCTTATGCTATGCATGCGTGCATCATTCATCAGTATTGCATGCACCGGGCTCGGCGCACCATGCTAATTGCATTATACTTAAATTCCAAATTGAATACGTGCTATCTGTTGCATTACACATGCCATGTTTAGGATAGCCGAGCATGTCTAGGTTGCATCTTTGCATGTGTTGCATTAGCCATTTTAAACATGAACTAGGATCATGCATTGATTATTAACTAGTTTCTGTTTTGGTTTGGAGTACTAGGTGAGCTCTTTATGCTTTAGCATATCGCATGCGTGTGAGTGTTGCCATGATAGCATGATTACCATGAGACTAGCTGCTTATGTGATATAACTGCTTGAGTGCCTGTGGGTGGAGGTCGAATTACCTGAATTGGAATAATGCATTAAAATTGTGAGTTTTAAGCCCACTTGAGGGTGGCAAAAACCTGCATTTTAACCTACTTACGAGTAGCAAACCATTTTCAAAACAAACCTGAAATGTTTTTGTTCCAATTTAGGCGATTTGGTCTATACTTGTTTGCTGTGCGCATAACATAGTAATTCTAGGCTAATAACCGGAATAAGAACGCATAATGTTTTCAAAACAAGATATCACGGTTAGTAGAGGCCGATCTTCGGATCGGGCGAGAGGGGGTGCTCATAGCTGACCTTCCCCAATCGTACCCAAGTTCCCAAGCCGAGGCAACTTTGGTGATGACGGACACGTGGCCTTTGGCACCGAGTCAGGGTTTCCTAAATTCCCCCATAAAAATATTTAGGTGGCGACTTTGTATCTGGCAAAGCAGTCCATGTTTGGCACTTCTTTCAAAATCTGTTTTCTCAAAACGATTTGCCGGATTTGGACTCTTCGGTTCAAGATTAAGAACCGTGACAAATTGAGTCCGAACTGTAACCCATGAGGTCCTTCGAGCTTAGCCAACCAGAGATGGCCTCCAACTATAACAATGACGTATCAACATTAACCCAAACCCTCGATCAGGCTGAGGCCAGAGGTAAAGACAAAGTGAAGGTAGATGCCGATCCCATTGAACAATTGCTGTGGGCAGTCGAGGCTTTGAAACCCGGGGGGATGAGTAAACAACAGGTGTTCGCGGTCTTGACCAAGACTGTGGGTGATGTTTTCCCCGCTCCAACTGAAGGCAATACCAGCAAATCAGAAAACCAGGATAGGCCCCGTCATGCTAAAACAGTTCCTTCCGCTCCCAACCCTGCACCCGGGAAAGATCAGAAAGTCAAGGCAGTGCCTGCCGACCCTTTCGCTAGTGCATCTAGCAAGAATACTCAGCTTTCAAAGTACCTGCCTCAAGGGCGCAGGATCTTTCACGCTCTCTACATGCCTCTGTCCAAAGCACTCCAGATCCTGGCCGAAAGAGGGCACCTCAAAGCCCTGGAGCCTCGGCCTCTCTCGAAGAATCTCCCTCCCACACATGATGCTGCCTTGTACTGCGCGTACCACCAGCAAACAGGTCATGCTACCGATAATTGTTTCCGCCTCCGTCATGAGGTGCAAGATTTGATCGACAACGAGGTTATCCTCCCGCCCACCTCAGCCAAGTCCGTTACTACCCAGCTATTGGAATTTGAGGATGCTGATACTGCGAGTATATAATCAGGGAATGAACCACCTGCTGGCGGCGCTTGGTGTATTTCTGGATATGGCGTCTGGCACGCATTTTTGAGCATCTGCGACTGCTAGTTTTGTGAATTCTGATTTAGGTGTCGAGTCAGTCTTTTGTTCTGTTTTGAGTCTGTCTCATTGTCTTGAGTCAGTCCTTTTTGCTTAAGGGTCTGTCTTGTTGTAGCAAGTCGGTCCCCTTGTATAGAATGTCAGGTGATTCTGGGGTGTCGCCTCGAACACCGTTTTGTTTTGTAATTCTCCTTTTGCTTTCTTTTTGAGTCTGTCTCTGCTGTAGAGCCAGTTGCACCCAGGAAATCTGAATGAAACAGCTGCAGCTATCATGTTTCCGTGCTTATTGCTATTTTGGGCTAGTTGTGCCAAAGGATTTGAATGGAACGACAGTACATTCCACCTGCTCTCTTGTGCCCTGAAAATCATTGTAATGACCTAAGTTTTTTTCAAAACCTTTTTGAACACTGTGGTGATGAAAACGAAGAGGAAGGAATTCCTCGGGTTTTGCAAAACTTTGATCAATTTGAGAGAAAGATATACGTGCTAAGCCCTTAATGAATGAAATTGTGCTTGTTAGCGTGAGTACTGAGAAGGACCCTGGCTTGATCCAGATTGGTTCCACACTATCTTCAGCGCGAGCGATGTGTCGCTTTCGTAAAAACTTTCAAAAACAAAATGTTTTGCGCAGTCCTGTGAAGACCTGTGTGGAATCGCTCTTGAGATTGTGCAGCCTAGGATCGCTCTCAGCCTCAAGACTCAATCCGTTTGTTTTCAAACCTGGAACCCATTCAGAACGTTCAACGGTCAACCGCCATGTGAGACCTGTGTGGCCAGATCAGAAGCACCCCTCGAACTAGGGGCAGCAAAATGTCGGACATGCTCGAAGAGCCGAATACAACAGCCATGCTCCTAGATACAGAGGGCTTCAATCTCAAAACCATTTGGCATGGACTTGTTACACTTTTACCCTTTGAGAGGCTCGCTGGGCCGAAAACCCGGAAGGGCGACCCAGGCAAAAGTTAGAGCAAGGAAAAATATATACAAAAAAAAAAGAAAAAAAAGAAACATACAAAAAATGCAAAAAAAAATATATACAAATGCAAAAAATATATACAAAAGCAAAAAAAAAAAGAAAAAAGAGAAAAGAAAAGAAAAACAGAAAAAGAAGCTCGCAAGGTCGAAAACCCGCATCGGGCGCCTTGGCAAAAGTTAGAGCCTAAAAAGTGAAGGTTAAAATACCCGAGTGTACCTTAACCGGAACTACGTAAGGCTTGATTCCCATGTTTGGGATACGTAGGCAACTTCGTCCTGAAGTCCAGCCCCCAACGCTTTCATAGCGTCTCGGTCCATGTAATGGTTTTGATCACCTTTGCCTCCTCTGAATCCGATAGTTTGGTCGTGACAATCAGAACCGCGCAATCAACTTCATCCTAAAGTCCAGCCACCGACGCTGTCACAGTGACTGTGTCCATATATTGGTTTTGACCATCTCTGTCTTCTCTGCATCCGAGAGTTCGTTTGCAATCATCACTGACGAAGACTGTTTACCAAACACTGCGGCGTCATCCAAACAAGGGGCAACTTTCCGTTGCCATGAGCTGCCACGAGTCGCCGTTCAAACCAGGAGCAACTTTCCGTTGCCATCCACCCCTTCCAAGCCAGGGGCAATTTTCCATTGCCTCCGATCCGAGGTTGCGCATCTCGAGGGTAAGTTCTGTGCTCGTTTAGCACCGGCCGTTTGCAAAAATAGTTTTTGAAAATGTTTACTGAGGTTGACTATTTTCTCGAAAACTATTTCATTTTCCAAAATCGGACCATCCTCTTGGACCCAAAAAGGAAAATTTTCAGTGCTTACAGCCTGACTTGCGTGATTTTCGAATCAAAAAGTGAACAAGTATGTTAATCCGACTCTCATTTTGGTCAAAACTGTTTTTTAGTAGAAAACCAAAAAATGGTCAAAGTGATGAACTAGGGGCACAGTCGAGTCAGGTGTTCTGTCTTTCCCCGTCATCAACATACTCGCCAGAAGGGCACCCTATTCGCCGGAAGAAGGCACAGCTAAAACTGTCTGTAACAGGCTGAAAGCTCTCAATATCCTCCAAACAACGAGGTATTAAGCCAAGTGCGAAGCACAAATTGGGACAGATCAAGATACACCATTTCTTGTCTGGAACATCGACTAGACGTCACCGGAAGAAATAGCCGCGAGCTAATAGTATTGGGCGTGAACCCGCAACTTCCTATTCATCTGTCAATCACCCTGGGGAGGGATGAAAAATGAGAGAATAAAGAATAGAGGGGTGTAAGTTGAGGGAAAAGTGATAAAAGGGTTTTGAGAGAAAAACCGAGCTTGAGGGCCGAGTGATGTGAGAATCACAAATCAGAAAGGGTGGGAAACATACCCGGAGGAACTGGCTCCTCGAGATTTGAGGTCTCTCGTTTTGTAAACATGTCCGTGTGTCGTGTCTTTTGTTTTGTTCACCTCAACTTTTGTTTTGAGTCTTTTCCGAGCGTGTCT
Source organism: Camellia japonica (assembly GCA_030407325.1). Lineage (NCBI taxonomy): Eukaryota > Viridiplantae > Streptophyta > Magnoliopsida > Ericales > Theaceae > Camellia > Camellia japonica. The sequence continues at coordinate 41,567,960 of JAPPVO010000016.1, read as the reverse complement.
CGTTGTGATTAGGTCATGTGCCTTTCGTTTGAGTCTCTCTCGCTGTGTTCAGTTGTAGGCTCGATACCCCGGTTGAAAAACCCTCTTTCAATTTCAAAATTCGTTTATGCTCAGAATGCTGTGCCATTCTCTACATTTAGGCGAACCAAAAGAAGAAAAAGGGAAAAATTTGGGGCATCTGAGTGTGTTTCAATTTCAGCCGGTTTCACCTTCGTATTCTGTCTTGTCCGATTGGGCTATTTGCTCAGGATTTGCCGTGTACAGAATGAACCAAGTGCTGTGTTATGGGCTGTATGCAGATTAGTCCCCAGCAGAGTAAGGGCTGTGTGTTCAGAATCAGGCAGTGGGTTGCTTGGGTTGTTTTACTGTTGGTTGGTTAGTTATCTGATTATTACAGTGCATGTGTTCAATTTTCAGACAACAAATCAATTTCATTTACATTGAGGTGTAATATGGTGTGATGCAATGCAATGTATGAGATATACAAATGTAACACTTTTTCAGACAAAAGGTTTGTTTCATTTCATCATCATCTTTTCAAGTACATAAGTTTTGGAAACAAAATCTGCCTGCGGCAGTACAAAGTATCCTAGCTACCAACAACAAGGAAAAAGTACAAAAAAGAAGAAAAACAGCAAAAATCTGTGTCAATATCAAGTGGCTCCAGGGCTACCGGTCCGTCCTAGTCCTCTTCCTGGACGAAGGTCCAGGAGCATCATCAGCACTGTCATCTGAGCCCGAGTTCGAGCTGTCTCCGGTCTTCTCCTCCGATGACTCTGCCTCTGCCTCCGCCTCGGACTCCTCTTCATCATCATCGTCTGGAACTGGCGCCCGAGAGCTACTCCCGACATGAGTGCGCCCCGCTTTGGTGCGGGGGTATACTCTGCCCTCTCCATCTCTTCCGGCAGGAATAGAAAGCCTGGCTGGAACACCTCCTATAGTGGGAATCTGGAAGGGAGGCTGAAAAGTATAAGAGGCAAACGCATCAGTATACTGTGAGCAATTTATCAAGGCAGAATGCAGTGTGTGAGTACAGTGTGTGTATACTGTGAGCAGTTTATCAGTGCAGAATGCAGTGTATGAGTATAGTGTGCGAATGCCGTGAGTAGTTCATCAGTGCAGAATGTAGTGTATGAGTACAGTGTGTGAATACTGTGAGCAGTTTATCAGTGCAGAATGCAATGTATGAGTACAGTGTATCAAATGTCGTGAGATCAGTGTGTCAAGTATTGTGTTGCACATCAGATCATGTGAAGCAGTTTATGAATGGTTTAAGACTGTGGTTGAAGAACATACCGGAATACTGTAAAGGGCCAGGAGGTCGAAGGTCCGCTGCAGCATCCCCATCATGGAGGCATTCAACTCCAAGGACTGCCGGGTATACTCGGAAGAAGCCTGCAAAAGTATCAGACGCATCAATATTCTGCGGAATATCAAATAAAGCTGAAATGAAATGACAATGCAAAATGCAAGATGAAGTAGTACGTACCGGAGGCAAGTCGTGGAAACCGACCAACTCGTGATCAACCGGAGGAGGAGCAAAGGGGATCTGGTAGGTGGCCCCATCCTGTCCTCTGCATGTCAGCGAGGTGGGCAGTGCAGGCCAGCCAGCCCCCGCCCTCTCTGAGCTCCACCCCTGCTACGGACCCGAGCTCTCCGCGACGCTCCTGCTCCAACCCCCGCTCCTGCCCTAGCTGCTGACGCTACGGGCCTCTCTCCCTCAGCTCGACGGCCACCGCTCAGAGGCCGCATGATGTACGTCTGCACGTACTCTCTGTAGTCGCCGATGCCTCGGAAGCGGATTGCATCCCAGCCAATAGTATAGTCGGCCATCTGCTCGGCAGTGAATCGCTCGGTCTCCCTCATATCCTCAGGAGGGTAAACCGGGACTATCTGCTCTGGCAACCCTAGGGTCTGGCATAGGAAACGCTCACCTAGGTACCAAGCCCGACAGACCGGGCCCTCCAGCAGAATCCGGAAACGCGAGGTCTCCTCAGCGCCGGCAAATCGATCCCGAATCGTCGCTGGCAACGGAGCCCAAGGCTGCCAGGTGATTTGAAAATGAAATACAGTTTGTTATCTACTGTTATTGAAAACATACAATGAAAAGCGAATTTTAAATAAACTCTAAAGTTGAACATACCCCCGCGGGGGTGATGGTGTCAAAATAGCGGCGGAAGAAGCTAAACGTCTCCTGGGGCCTCCGTACGCACCTCCCGTCGAAGCGTCGCGAGAACGGGACGACGAGAGGGGTCTCCACGTCTGGCACTGGGGCAAGTCTAGGGAAGTAGGCGTAGACCCACAACTGCAGAGCAAATACCAGTATGCTTATCAAATAAAGCAGAATGCAGAATAAAGCAGAAATAACAGAGCCGTGTATCGTGCAGTGTATTGAGCAGTGTACAGTGTGAGCAGTGTACAGTCGGTGAAAAGCAGAGTATATGTGTGCCATGTGTGCAGTATACGGTTAGCGTGAAGCAGACCGCAGTGTGTGCAGTGTACAGAATACAGTACAGAGTACATAAAGTAGAAAGTAGAAATGTAAAGCAGAAAAAGAAATGTACCTCCCAAGCGCGCCAGTAGCCCCCAAGCAACTGTCCGCTGCCACGGGAAGCTGAGCTCATGTATCCGTAGAGTGTGGCCAGAGCGGCGCCACCCCAATCGTAGTGCAGGATCTGAGTGACATCCACTAAGGCGCTGAGCAAGCAGAGGGGCACGGTATTCGCCCGGTCGGCGAAAATAGTGGTCCCCAGTAGAAACATCAGAAAGCCGCGGGCGTACTGCTCCACCGCCTCCTGGGTCATCAGAGCCTCCTCGGTCAAAGCTGGCTGGACCCTGAACTGGACCTTGAACCAGGAATAACGAACGAAGCCTGGACGGGCGAGAGGTGGTACCTCGCCAAGCAGATAGATCTGAGCAGCAGTCCACTCATCCATATTGGTGTCGAAGGGGATCGGATCACCCCCTACCCCGATGCCGGTGAGCATCGAGAAATCATAGGGAGTCATCGTCATATCTCCCGTCGCAGAAAGGTGGAACGAGTCGGTGGTGTCCCACCACCTCTCCGCTAGAGCAGCGAGGAGAGGCCTGCTCGTGGTGAGCCTGGATAGTCCTCTGCAGAATGTGCCGAAGCCGGCCTGATCCACGATGTGGCGAGCCGCATCGGGTAGCTCCGCATACCAATCTCGAGCGGCGATGTTCCCATACCCCCGGACGGTATGGGAATCTCCCTGTTTTCAAGCAAACAATTGCGAAGCAATGCTAAATATACCGGTTTTGAAAGACATTCAGAATTGAGATGAATATAGCATGTGTGCATGTTTTCAGGTTCAAACAGATACCGGGTACCGGTGTGCTTACAGTAAACTACAACGTGTGATGTGTCAGCGTGTTTGAGTGGTTCAGTGCAAATATAGCATGTGTGCATGTTTTCAGATTCAAACAGATACCGGGTGCCGGTGTGCTTACAGTGAACTACAACGTGTGATGTGTCAGCATGTTTGGGTGGTTCAATACAGATACAGCATGTGTGCATGTTTTCAGATTCAAACAAATACCGGGTGCCGGTGTACTCGCAGTGAAATACGGTGTGTGCCGTATGTTTAAGTGGTTCAGGGTCAGTGCAGTGCGTGTGCACGTGTCAGTGTCAAACAGATATCAGTTGCAAGTGTGTTTGCAATTAACTACAGTATACAGTACATCAGTGTATCTGAGCTAAGCAGTTAAAGAACATAATCAGCTATGGCAGTTGGCAGTTAAGTGTTCTACATTACAGAAAGTAAAACAGAGGAAGGAATGTTACCTCGGAAGCGTCGAAGGACAGGTGAGATGTAGGCTCGCGCAAGAGAAGCTCTGGAGGCATCGCCCTATCAAAGCTCCGAAACTGGCGAAGCCCGTCGGGAGGCAAGACGTGGATCGCCGGCCGGTAGGTCGCCGGGTTGAATGGACGGATGCTCAGGGGGAGAAGCTCGACCCCGGGATCCATCTCATGATCCGGGGGAGTCCCGCCCCATGGAATATCGTCTGCCATGTCAAAAGTGACCGAAAAGTGGAAACGGGGCTAGAATGCGAAGGGTCAACCGAAAAGTCAACCCCGGGAGGGTGGAAAATGGCCGGAAAAGCCGGAATATGGAAAATGTGGGAAAATCAAGGAAAACTTGGGGGAAATAAACCCCAAGAAGCGGAAATCGAAAAGGAAACACCGAAACGAAGTTTCGATCGGGTGAAAGTGTTCGAAACGCGAAGATATTCGCGAATCAAACGATGGAACGAGCGTGAAACGCAAGAAAACGGAGAAAGGAAGAGGGGAAAATGTTCTAGAGAGAGAGAGGATGGGTTTTCAGCTAAGGGAAGTGAAGGAAATAGGGTTTGAAACCCTATTTTAAAAGACCCAAGGTGAAAAGTCAAAACTGCCCTGAATCAGGCATTTTTGGCCGGTCGGCTAAATTTTTGGCTGGCCGGTCAAATATTTGGCCGGTGATGTTTTTTGGTGGCCGGTGGATGGCCGGTGGCCTCCCCATGTGGTCGGTAAGCCTCCTACAACCTTGTTTGGGTCAGATGAGTGGTTTGGGGCCTTCATTGCTTAAGACAATGCAAGAAATGGTATTTCCGAAGCTCAACCGGCCTCCGTTTTGACCTCAGACCGTGTCTTCTGTGCATGGCACTCGAATTTGTGCAAGGTGTATCCTTTCCGTATCCTTTTGTCTTTTACAAAACTCGAAAGTTGCCCCATGTGCATTTGGCATGCATTTCAATCGCGCTATCTTGCGCACCTCGATCGCACTATCTTGTGCATCGCATCATTCACACTGTTTTGTGCATCACATTTCAATCGTGCTATTTTGCGCATTTCATCGCATTTGGCATGCATTCAATCGCACTGTTCTGCGCATCTCATTGCATTTTTCATGCATTCAATCGCACTGTTCTGCGTATCTCATTGCATTTTGCATGTATTCAATCGCGCTATTTTGCGCATTTCATTGCATTTGGCATGCGTTTCATCGCGCTGTTTTGCGCATTTCATTGCATTTGGCATGCGTTTCATCGCGCTATTTTGCGCGTCACACTGTCCTGTGCGCGCACATGGTCTGGTGAGACCTTAAACACGTTCGGTCTGGCGAGACCTTAAATCTGCTTGGTCTGGCGAGGCCTTAAAACCGCTCAGTTGCATTGTCATGCATTTCAAACTCACATGCATTGTCATGCACTTCAAAGTCAAGCGTTGCCACGCATTCTAAGTTCACTTGCATTATTATGCATTTCCCCAGCAGATGGTCTAGGAGACCTTAAATCCTTGGAAGGTGCAAGACCTTCGGTGCATTGGTGTGCACAACACATGCATATGTCATGCATCATTGTAAATAGTGCATATGTCATGCATTTCAAAAAAAACAAAAACAAAAAAACACATGCATATGTCATGCATCATTGTAAATACTGCATATGTCATGCATTCCAAAAAAAAAAAAAAGCAAAAAACACACATGCATATGTCATGCATCATTGTAAATAATGCATATGTCATGCATCATTGTAAACACATGCATATGTCATGCATTCATTGTGAATAATGCATATGTCATGCATTTCATTGTAATATAATGCATATGTCATGCATTTCCATCGTATCTATCCCATTCCATTGCATATTGTAAATATCGCATTGTAGCTTGCATGCATCCATTGCATCACCTCCATCTTTGGCTTGCACCTTTCCTTGTTGAGCTTGGTCTGGTATGTGCTCATACTTTTCACGTCGAAACATAGTTCTGCATGTGTACGCGCCTATTCCTTGATGAACTTGGTTTGAGGGTGGCGGCGCCTTTTCTGTGTTAGACGCGGTTCGTTTGTGTACATGCCTTTCCTAGGCAAGATTTGGTTTGGCCTGCGTGCCTTATCCATCGTATCTATCCCATTCCATTGCATATTGTAAATATCGCATTGTAGCTTGCATGCATTCACTGCATCACCCCCTCCATCCATGGCTCACACCTTTCCTTGTTGAGCTTGGTTTGGTATGTGCTCATATTTTTCACGTTAAAGCACAGTTCTGCATGTGTACGCGCCTATTCCTTGATGAACTTGGTTTGAGGGTGGCGGCACCCTTTCCGTGTTAGACATGGCTTGTATGTGTACATGCCCTTCCTAGGCAAGATTTGGTTTGGCTGCATGCCACATCCACTGTATATATTACATTGTAGTGTAATTTTTGCATCCAGCATTAGGATCATTGTTCTCTCGTTAGCGGGTTGTTTCCCCACTTATGTCATTCCACCCAATACTTGTTCTTGTGTCCGTCTACATCACTCATAGTTCTGCATGTGTACGCGCTTTGAGGGTTGCGGCACCTTTTCTATGGTAGACGGATTTGTTACTTCCATCAATCTATTTGACATTTGTGTGGTTTTGAACCGCTCATGATTGGATCATGATTCAATTTCGTTGCATTTCTTTTGCATTGTTTCAATTGCATTGCATTTTCATTTGCATTATTATACATAGTTTTGTATATATTGCATATCATTTTGCATTTCATTTTGCATTGTCATGCATGTTGCTAACAATATTATACCTGTTAAGTTTGCTTTCTTTTCAGGCACGATATTGTATGTACGGTTCATTTGAGGCTGGTCCAACCAGACGAACCGCAAAGGTATTGTATCCTCCGAGTGAGACGTATCGAGGATTGCATAATTCTCTTACATCCTTTTTGCATTGTAGTGTAGTTTGGTGTATGCTAGCTTAAAACTGTCGCATTGTATGTGCTTCGTTACAGCTTTCTTTGCATGATCATAAGTTATGTTCAGCTCTGTGCATTGTCTTGCATCTTGCCCCTGCCTTCTGGCGCATATCTTATTTGTCTTGCATGTTTGTCTAAGTCTTCGGCCTTGTCAAAAATGGGTCGTCTCTGGGCTTTGACATTCACTCCCGTTACTTTGTGACTTTCGAGTTCTGTCAAAGAGGGGCAACTGTAGACACCCCATTTTTGACCGTCCTCAAGACTTGGACGTCACCGCTTGAACACTCGGTGATCATCCATGTTTGTGTTCGTCTTGAGTTCCCGGAGGTCTCGGCTACGCGCCTTGCCTCAGGATCTCTCGACTCGACTGTTTCGTGTCTGGTTTTGCACCAAACACTTTTGTTTTGCCTTGGAGGGGCAGGGAATGGCTTGTGGGCCATCCCTACACTCCACCGGCCGTGTTTTGTTGCCACCGGCCAAATGTTTGGCCGGCCGGCACCATAGATGGCCGGCCGGCTATCTTTTTTTGGCCAATTGCATTTTTGGCCGGCCGACTACTGTGCATCTGCTTTTGCAGATATTTTTGGGCAGCTGGCATACACTGTCACCCCCTCCATACACGTGTATGGAGGGATTTCCCTCTTGTTAGCTTCCTTTGGAAGCTTTACAAGACACATTGTCTATAAAAGAGGGGCTCTTCTCTCTTGTAGAGAGGTTAGACAATTTAGACAGAATTTTCTGAGGGTTTTGAGTTTTAGGGTTAGAGTTCATATGTCCTCCATCTCTATCTCTCTCTCTCTCTCTTTGTTTTGTGAGTGTTTTTGTCTTACTTTTGCACACAAACACCCACCATCACACCTTTTCTTGGAGCTGAGGCCCTTAAGGGTTGTTTTTGGAGTTTTGGAGCTGGTTTGAGCTTGAAGAACCAGCTGGTCCACCATTGGTGAAGAGGGTCTACAAGGGTAAGAAACTTGTCCCTTTATTCCCCATTTTTGCATTGCATTTTTGCCTACCTTGCATCTATTTTTGGGCTTTGTGTATAACATATAAAAGTTCTGATTTTTAGTGCTCTAAATAGTTGGTTAAGGTTGCTTTAAGCTTTGGGGTTGTTTGACCCCTCCTAAGCCTTGAAAGGCTCCATTTTGTGCCATTTTGGTTGAGCTCCGGGACCATTGTGTTTGGGCCTCCTCACCACTGAAATCTTGAGGGATTTCAGTGATGAGGATTGTGCCTTGAGGTCCTAGGAAGGAGAGGGCCACCCCCTCTCCTTGTTGTCCTTGAAAAGGGCCCTTTTTGCCTCTTTACGGAGCATCTAGTCTAAGTGTGTGTTGGCCATGCCTTAGCTGATTTTCATGCTTATTATGTCATAATATGCCTCTGTTTTTAGTTGGTCTGGACACACCTCGCTTGTTTAGCATACATGTCTTGTAATGCCATATTGTAGCCTTAACATGCATCTAGGTTTTAACCCTTGTTCAAGCATGCTTTTGGCCTAGCTTTGTGAAGCTTTTGTACTTGTTTTGCCATGTTTAAGGTCTGTTTTTGGTTGTTTTGGTCAACCATAACATGTATTGCATAGCTCCTTTGCATTGTTAGCTTGTAGGCTTTAAGTATGTGGAGTGTTGAGTATGCATTATTTGATTTATTTTAGTGGTTTGGCACCACTTATGGCATCATTTCAGTCCCCATGACATGCTTGTATGCTTGCCTTTGATGCTCCTTTGATGCCTTATGAGGTTATGCCCTATGCTCCATGTCTGGTCATTGTGCATGCTCTTGAATTTAAGTCATTTAGATGTCATCTAAGTGATCTTTAGGCTTTCTTTTAATATGCTAAAACTTTGTTTTTAGTCATTTAATTCATGCCATGTTTGGTCTTGCTAAATGTGATCCCATGCCCTTTTAGCTTGCCTTGAGTTTTGGCCATGCTAGCATGCTTTGCTTGTGTTAATTGGTAGGTTTGGCAGCTCTATTTTATGCATTCTCAGAGCTTTCCATGTATGCCTAGCATCCATGTTTGCATCCTCTTAGGTATGCTTGAGAGTTGCTCTTTGTGCCTAAGTGATGGACCATGTTTATATGCATGCTTATATGTGTATTTGGCTCCATTTCCTTAGTTATTGGCCGCTGTTTTAGGCTTGTTTGAGGGCTGCCTAAATTAGTCTAAGTCCATCCTTCATGTGTTATAGCATGCTTGCCTTGTGCATTGTTGCATACTTGGCCTATTACATGTTATTACTTGCTTGAAATCATGATGCATTTGGCATGCATTTCATTGGTTAAGTTGCTTTGCATTGTTCCTATGCTTAGTCCACTTTACATGTTGTTGCATGTTTGCCACTAGCATAGTTGTCACATGCCTTGCATGCTCATTTTGCATACTTAGCTTCCATGCTTAGGATTGCATTGTATTGGCATGCATGTTTGGCCTCTTGAAATGCTTGTGATAGAGGTTGAGCCCCTTTATTTGATTATGTGCATTGCATTTCATATCAACATGCACACTTAATTCTTTGGGCCATCATGCATGAAAATGCGTGATTGGTGGCCCGAGAATCGAGGTCCGTCCTCCTTTGAGTCATAAACATGATAAGGAGTGTGGTTGGTGCATACATTGCTTAAAATGCATTGCCATGCCAAGTTCTGTCCTCTGCTGTTGTCAAACCAGTTTTTGCAGGAAGATTTGGCCGGCCGGCCATCTTCAGTGCCGACCGGCCATCCATTGTTGGCCGATGGATCATTTTGTGGCCGGTGACCATCATACATGGCTGGTGACCAATCCCTTCAGCCGGTGGTGTTCTACAGCATTCAGAGAAGCAACCCTGGGACTTGTGCAGTTTCAGAGGAGGATAACAGCCAAAGCAGAGGCATCTTGTGCATGGCAGTGATTTCCAAGCGAACCGAGCACACATGCATTGGACCCTCTTCCCGAGGCCGTTGTTTATTGCTTAAATAAATTAGTTAATTTGCTTAGCTAATTAATTGATTTGTAATATTTAATTAGCTTGTTGGTTAGTTAAATTGTATTATTCTTTCGGTCCCTCAGAGCGAGGGCAAATTTGTAATAAGTGTGGGTGCGTGTGTGCGTGTCTTCCAACCCCCACTTCTTTCTACCTTTTACTTACCTGCTTTTGATGGTTAGTATTAGGGCATATTTACTTTAGCACACCTTATGCTATGCATGTGTGCATCATTCATCAGTATTGCATGCACCGGGCTCGGCGCACCATGCTAATTGCATTGTACTTCAATTCCAAATTGAATACGTGCTATCTGTTGCATTACACATGCCATGTTTAGGATAGCCGAGCCTGTCTAGGTTGCATCTTTGCATGTGTTGCATTAGCCATTTTAAACATGAACTAGGATCATGCATTGATTATTAACTAGTTTCTGTTTTGGTTTGGAGTACTAGGTGAGCTCTTTATGCTTTAGCATATCGCATGCGTGTGAGTGTTGCCATGATAGCATGATTACCATGAGACTAGCTGCTTATGTGATATAACTGCTTGAGTGCCTGTGGGTGGAGGTCGAATTACCTGAATTGGAATAATGCATTAAAATTGTGAGTTTTAAGCCCACTTGAGGGTGGCAAAAACCTGCATTTTAACCTACTTACGAGTAGCAAACCATTTTCAAAACAAACCTGAAATGTTTTTTGTTCCAATTTAGGCGATTTGGTCTATACTTGTTTGCTGTGCGCATAACATAGTAATTCTAGGCTAATAACCGGAATAAGAACGCATAATGTTTTCAAAACAAGATATCACGGTTAGTAGAGGCCGATCTTCGGATCGGGCGAGAGGGGGTGCTCATAGCTGACCTTCCCCAATCGTACCCAAGTTCCCAAGCCGAGGCAACTTTGGTGATGACGGACACGTGGCCTTTGGCACCGAGTCAGGGTTTCCTAAATTCCCCCATAAAAATATTTAGGTGGCGACTCTGTATCTGGCAAAGCAGTCCATGTTTGGCACTTCTTTCAAATTCTGTTTTCTCAAAACGATTTGCCGGATTTGGACTCTTCGGTTCAAGATTAAGAATCGTGACAAATTGAGTCCGAACTGTAACCCATGAGGTCCCTCGTGGGCTTGTTACAGACGGCGTCTTACCGGAAGAAAAGAAAGAGGCCAACAAAATAAGAGCAAAGTCACAGCGCTTTTGGCTCTCCCCATCAATGGCAATATACTAGAAATCCTTCACAAGACCTTACCTAAAGTGTGTCCACCCCAGCAAAGTGGAAGCATTCTTGTTCGAAATACACGAAGGCGTATGCGGAAGCCATCAAGGAGGAAGATCATTGGCCTACAGAGCAATTTCGCAAGGATATTGGTGGCCATACATGCAAGCAGATTCAGAGAAGTATGTCAAGAAGTGCGAGAAATGTCAGAAGTTTGCACACCAAATACATCAGCCAGCCAGAGAACTCCTACCACTGACAAGCCCATGGCCCTTTGCAATGTGGGGCTTGGACATAGTAGGACCACTTCCAACGGCACCTGGCAACAGAAAGTTCTTCCTTGCGGCAATAGACTACTTCACAAAGTGGGTGGAGGCAGAAGCATTGGCATCAATCAAGGAGAAGGATGTGAAAAAGTTCGTCTGGCAGAATATCATCACTCGGTTCGGCATACCAAAAGCTCTAATATCGGACAACGGCACTCAGTTTGATGTCAGAATCTTTAGAGGCTTTTGTGCAGAATACAAGATAGAATTCTACAACTCTACACCGGCATACCCTCAAGCAAATGGCCAAGCAGAAGCATCAAACAAAGTGGTCTTGGATGGATTGAAGAAAAGATTAGAGAAAGCAAAGGGCAAGTGGGCTAAGGAGCTTCCCCACATTTTATGGGCTTACCGTACCACACCTCGGCGGTCTACTGGCGAAACACCCTTTTCCTTGGCCTATGGCATGGAAGCAGTAATCCCACTGGAAGTTGGCCTCCTCACAATTAGAAGTGAAAATTTTGATCCAGACTTAAATGGAGAAGCCATAGCATTGGAGCTCGATCTTGCGGAAGAAAGAAGAGAAAGAGCACTGGTTCACATTGCCTCGTACCAACAAGAGTTGTCCAGAAAGTATAACAAAACAGTACATTCAAGGCAATTCAAAATCGGAGATTGGGTACTGCGCAAAGTGATAGGAAACACCTTGGTACCCGGAGATGGCAAGTTAGAGCCTAATTGGGAAGGACCTTACAAGGTGGTTGGATTAGCAGGAAAAGGGGCATATCACTTGGAAGATAAAGACAGCAAAGCCATTCCCAGGCCATGGAACACTGCCAATCTCAAACTATTTTATTTTTAGCTTTTCTTTTAAGTATTTGTAATTTTTTCTTTCTCAATAAAACAAGTAGCTTCTTTTCAGTATAGTTGTTTCCTTCTGTAAAAGATTGTTTTAGTAAGTTAGGAGCACTGAAAGCATAGTTAGCCGGAATAACCAACTTTGCACTCTCTTCAGCTAAGATTAGGATCAGTGCTGAAGAAGTTGGCTGGAAAAACCAACACCCCTCCTAAGCCCAGGATAAGGATCCAGGCTGCAGGACGTTTGGTCGGAATAACCAAACACTTTACTCTAGGTTGGCAGGAATAACCAACGTAGAGGTTGGCTGGAATAACCAACACCCCTCCTAAGTCCAGGATAAAGATCCAGGTTGCAGGACGTTTGGTAGGAATAACCAAACACTTCACTCTAGGTTGGTAAAAATAACCAACTTAGAGGTTGGCTGGAATAACCAACACCTCTCCTAAGCCCAAGATAAAGATCCAGGCTGCAGGACATTTGGCAGGAATAACCAAACACTTCACTCTAAGTAGGTTGGCAGAAATAACCAACTTAGAGGTTGGCTGGAAAAACCAACACTTAGTACTCTTCAACCGAGATAAGGGTCAAGGCTATCTCGGTTGAAGAGTGGTTGGCTGGAAAAACCAACACTAAGGCCTCGTTTAGGAACAGGCTAATTTAGTAACTTTTTGGCTATTTGGCTAAAATATGAGCTAAAAAAAACTAGTATTTTTGGGATGACTTTTTGGCTTTTTACGAAAGATGTGCAAAAAGTAGAGAGAAAAGAGAATCTTTGACTTTTTGGTATGGGTTGTTGGCTTTTTGGCTAATTTAGTAACTTTTTGGCTTTTTGGCTAAAATGGAGGGTTCCCAAACGAGGCCTTATTATTTTTCAGCCGAGATAAAGATCAAGGCTGAAGAGTGGTTGGCTAGAAAAACCAACACTTAGTACTCTTCAACCGAGATAAAGATCAAGGCTGAAGAGTGGTTGGCTGGAAAAACCAACACTTATTGCTCTTTAGTCGAAGTAAGGATCTAGGCTGAAGAGTGGTTGGCTGGAAAAACCAACGCTTATTGTTCTTTAGCCGAGATAAGGATCAAGGCTAAAGAGGTTGGCAGGTATGGCCAGTCAGATTGTAAAGTTATGACCAGGATAAGGTATCTCGGCCTGAGAATATTATACTTCATTTAGATTACAGTTAGAAAGTTACATGCATGGCAGTTAACCGAAATAACAGTTGGAACAAAAGAGATTTCATTGATCATACAAAGTCAAAGTACAAAAGGGGGGACTTCAGCCCGGTTACAGTCTCTCTTTCCAAAAGGCAAAAAAGAAGAAAAGTACATAGTCAAGCAAACAGGTCATCTAAGTCAGCATCTAAAACCACCCGGCCTTCGCCCAGAGGTAGCTCGGTTGTGGTAACCACACTCTGGTTAAGCTCGGTTGGAAGCACAGCATCGGACACAGCTGGCAAAGGTGGGATAGAGACCTCTGGAGTTGGGGAGGTAGACTGGCGACCGGATTAAGTGTTGTCTTCTTGAGCTTCATCTTCATCCTCCTCCTCCAGAAATTGTTGCTGAATGGTAGCAGCATACGCCGCCAATGAGCTCGGTATGAAATATGGAGGAGGATTGAAGACCTCAGTCTCAGGTCCATGATCGAGCTGCGCCACAGCCCCCCTCCACCCGCATTTAAAGAACAGGTCCTTCGCAGCTTCACACTGCTTGATGTATAGGGCTTCGCCTTCTTTGAAACCGCGGTTCTCCGCATCCTCCAGTTTCTTCTCAAGCTTTGTTATTTCAGCATTCTTTTTTCATTCAAGCTTGGCCAGCTCGCGCAAATATTTATCTTTTATCATGGTCGCAGCCTTTTGCTTGTCTGCTTCAGCCGAGCTAACAAGACCGGTTAGACGACCATTCTCGGTTTGTAGCTCGGCTATCTACTTCCTGGCCTGTTCTAGCTCGGCGGTTTTTTTGGTTACCTCTGCCATTGCCTGCCTTGTTGTTTTGCGAAGTTCCAATACACGCTTGTGAGCGATGTGGTTCTTCTGCATGGCCTGCAAAAAAATGGAAAGAGACTTGTAGTAAAACCGAGCCGAAAGTTGTGCAAAATAGAAAGATAAGCAGAGGAGGTTACTTACCACCACCATTGACTTTGTGGCCGAGCGAATGGCCTTCAGCTCGGTGAGATGGTTGTGGTGCTCCATGTCGGCTGGAAGGCAAACGCTCTTGGCCAGATTGAATGCCATTAGGTGGTCTTTTTCAGCGACCACTGAATCAGTATCCTGTATAGCACGGTTCTAAAAAGTGATCTTTGGAGCCCACTTGGAAGAGCTAGCTCGGTCAGAGCGCTCTGATTGTGGGCTCGGTGGAGGGCTTGGCAGAAGGATGGTATCTTTTTCATCAACAAGGCATGGCTCGGTTGTGGAAGTCCGAGCACGCTTGTTTGGACGAGATGATGAGGGTTGATGGGATGGAAGGGCCATCACGGTCTCCTGAGTCTGACCGGCTGGTGGTACCTCGGGCTGGTTTGTTTCGGTCAGGAGGGCCCTTACAGCTCGTTTCTTGGCCATCTCTTGCTCAGCAGTTAGAGGGATCAAATTGATTTGGGGCAAGGTTGGGTCCGGTTCAGGAGAGGTTTCCAACAAAAAGTCAGTTACCTTGGTCTTTCGTTTACTGCTATATCGGTAGGTCGGCTCAAAATTCAGTAGCTCGGTCCAACTTCGGTTTGGATATCGCAGCGCGGCACGAAGAACATTCAAGTTGGGGTAGCTGTATTGGGACTTAAGAAAGTTCAAATCTGCATGAAGGAAGACAACAGTTAGTTCGGTTCAAGAAGTGAAAACCGAAGTAAAGAAAAGCATGCAATGAAGCCGAGGTAACCCTACCTGCTACACCCTTGTTCCAATTTATTCTGTGGCCAGGGATCTGGGCTTGTTGGTCCTCAAAATTCCCAGATACCCAGAAGAAATCATCATCATTCACGTCTTTATCTGGGGTATCCTTTATTATTTTTTCATGCTGGCGCCTTATTCTTAAATAGTAAACCTAGCCATCTTCGGCCGATTATATGGAGTATTGATGGAAGAGCTCGGCTAGACCGAGATTAAGTCCAGCCCGGCGGTTTAGCTCGACAATGCTGTTTATTATGCGATAAGAATTGATGGAAAGTTAGGTAGGGCAGAGCTTGGTTTGTCTAAGAAATTCACAAAGAAGGGGTTGTACAGGGAATCGTAGACCGCACTCTACGATAGAAATAACGTTAAAAGGGACAAAGCCTTGTTTTCTCCAGGGGACGGTGTCTAGTTCGGCTAATGAAAGGTGGACATCATCCGGAATTTGGTAGTCCTTACGGAATTCAGCTATGGCCCCTGGTGAGTTTACTAAAAACCTATATGTACCCATTGATTATTAAATTATCAATAAATTAACTGAAGGATTAGCTCGGTCAAGAAAAGGCGCCTAGTAGCTCGGTTGAGCAATCAGAGGAGTGCCTGGCCAACCTAAGTCTGCAAAGTAACAAAGAAAGATGTTAAGCACTAATCATTGGACTGTGCTACAAAAAACAAGGGCAAGATAAATGATGTCCTAGCTCGGCTACGCGGGATGCTATCAGTCTTAGCTCGGTTTAAGCAAGGGGCTTTAGCCCGGTTAAGCCTTTGGGACAGCATTCTTAGCTCGGTTGGAACTAAGGGAGATGGTTTAGCCCCAAGTTTTAGCTCGGTCGGTGGTTAAGGCTTTCTAGCATGGTATTGCGCAAAACTAGTACGGTTCGATAGCTCGGTTAAAAGAAACAGAAGGTCCCTAACTTATGGAAACTATAAGTATGGCGTGAAGTTTTAGTTTGGTTGTTAGATGTGGCTAAGCTTGCACCTAATACAAATAGTATCCTAGTTCGGTTGAGGTGCGATTTTGGATCAAATACAATGTTTCTCAGATTATTCGTGAAACACAGGTGGTTCTATTACATGGTTTTCCCCAGGAAAATGGAAGCAAACATGGGATATATTTTGAAAAACATATGAATGCTAAAGTATGTATTGCGAAAACAGTGCGAAATAAATAAAAAGGAAACAGATTCGAACTACTTACCAGCTCAAGATGGAGGAACTGAAGAAAGGAGCGATGGTAGCAAGAACGCAAGTTTTGCAGGCACTATGTTTGAGAAAAGTGAAAGCTCAGAGAAGATGGTGAGAAGAAGGTGAATAGTACGAGTAAATGATTCAAAAAAAAATAATAATAGGGTTTTGGTGAAAAGCTCAAGTTTTGGGCGGGACTGTTCAAATATCGCGAGGGCGGCGTGACAGCTACACTGGGCCAATAAGGGTGTGCCACGTGTCCTTGGAAAAAGAAGTGATTTAGTTACAGCGACTGAAGAGACGTTTTGACCAGACAGATGGAGCCCGGTGTGAATTCAGCTTAGTTGGAAGACTAAAGTTTCTAGCTCGGTTGGAAGGCTAAGGATTTTTAGCTCGGTTGAAAAGCTAAAGCCTTTAGCTCGGCTGGTAACAGGTAATCCCTATCATGCTGCGCAGACGGAATTAAGGGGCAATTGAGAGGGTAATTTATAAGTAAATTGGGCCGAGCTGGGTAAATGGGCCGTTCTATGGGCTACAGTGAGAAGGACTGAGTAAAAGGGCCTGATAGTTAGCCCGGTCCTAGAGAGCCTTGCAGTTAGCCCGGTCCCAGAGAACCTTGCAGTTAGCTCGGTCACCACGGTCGACACGGTGACAGTTAGCTCGGTCAAACCATCTTGAGCCGAGGTATTGTTGGCTTCTGCTTAGGACCTTGCTGTTAGATAGCTCGGTCCAAGCTCATTGTGGATAGCACGGTTTCAGATAACCCAGTTGGAATATGTCAACCGAGGTACACGCGCAGTGAAAGGAAGAACCGAGCTAGTTAGAGCTCGGTCTAGTCTGCAGCTTTAGCGTGGCCATGTTATCGGTCGTATTGACATCCAACCATGGTAGAACCATCTCACTTGGTTTAAGCAGTGAGGGGGGTGTTGAAGGATAAGCATTATCTTTCAGGAATGTGATTCCTAGGAGGACTCTACATGGAGGAGTAAGAGTCCTACTGGGATTGTGCCACGCAGAACCTATAAAAGCTCATAACATAACCTATGGAAGAGGTAACACAACTTTGATTCCCGAATACACAGAGCTTTTTGTCTATTTGTCTATTTTTCTGACTTAGGCATCGGAGAGGTATCCGGCACACACCTGCCGGCTAGCTCACGTTTGTGTTTTCAGGGAGTAAAGCGACGTCGTACGGAGGAGCGCAGACTTGATCAATAGGATTATACGAGAATGTTTATCCCTTTCTCGTACACATATATATATTTATTTGGGTCATATCAATTAATATCTATCAACATCTCTTCTTTACTTTTCTATTCATTTTTTTTTTACTTTTCTACATATTTTTTTTTATAAAAAATTAAAAAATACACTTATTTAAAACATCACAAACCACCCATCGGGACAAAGATCTTAAAATTGAGGCTCCATTTAGCAACAGTTTTTTTATTAAAATAATTAATAAAGATTCAAAAAATATTAAAATAATAAATAGGATGAAATATTATATTCTGCACATCAATCAATCATTTTTTTATACAACTACTCCCTCCGTCCTAAAATAATGGTCTATTTTGAGGAATCTAACTTTTTTTGATAGTACAATTATTGTACTTTAAAAAAATTGATTTTTCCAAATTATCCTTTGAAAGTACATTTTTTGGGGAATATCAATGTTATAATTGTACTTTTCATATTGTTAATAAATTTAAATGAAGGACAAAATAGGAAATTTATATTATTTTTGTACTTGATTTTTGAAAATGGACTAATATTTTGGGACATTGAAAAATTGAATAAATGACTAATATTTTGAGACGGATGGAGTATCTATACAACTATAAAAATAAAAAAATAAAAAAATTTAACAAATCATTCCCAATATAATTTTTTTGTATTTAATAAAATAGCCAAAAAATTAAAAAGCTAACTAAAATAATTAAATTTTCAAACGAGACG
This sequence comes from Camellia japonica, assembly GCA_030407325.1. Taxonomy (NCBI): domain Eukaryota; kingdom Viridiplantae; phylum Streptophyta; class Magnoliopsida; order Ericales; family Theaceae; genus Camellia; species Camellia japonica. Next base: position 41,549,899 of record JAPPVO010000016.1, on the reverse strand, counting down.
TGAGAAATTTTTATATACTAGGAGAGTATCACGTGGCACTGCCAAGCAAAGTGGCATCTTCTACCAATTACAAATGCATATATCCCTACTTTCTTTGAAACACTCAATATAAATATAATGAGTCTTATTCTTAAATCTAATCACAATAAAAAAAAGATACCACGTGATATGTACCCTATCGATATCCAAACAATTCTCTTAGAGGATGTTTGAGATGATCTAAATAAATATATATTTTTAATTTTTTTACAAAAAGATGTGCAAAAAAATAAAAGATGATGTGATTTAAAAAAGATAAAAAAAAAATATACTTCTGTAATTACTACAAAATCATAAATAGATCACACTTTTTATGAGTGATATATGTTATTTAATCATGTGTTTTAAGTTTTGTCAAAGTGTAATATTTGGAAGTGTGATTAAAAATGGTGATAATAAATATTTATATCACACTTTTTACGTGTGATAATAAACATTTATATCACACTTTTTACGTGTAATAATAAACATTTAAATCACACTTTTTATGTGTGATGTATAACTAATAAAACATGTGATTAATAATGAGATAAGATCACACGTTATATGCATTTCTCATCACAGTTAATGCGTGTGATAAAAAAAAGGTTCGACATATTTGAAGAATAATCAATATTATTTTTGTACGCATTTGAAGAATGTAATACACAATATATATATATATATATACTATCATTTGAATCACAACTACATATTAAATGGAATAACGTCATATATTTCATAAATGAAAGTTGAATGTTCAAAAGTATATACAAATGAATTAATAAAAAAAATTTCACTGTGATTATATATATTAAAAAAATGAAAAAACTTGAAGTACAAAGTCCTTGAATTCTTTGATCATATTTTGCATCTCTTCAAATAATTTCTGACCTAAAAAATGAAAACACAAATTAATTCAGAGATAAAATGTGCCCATTCTTTAGAAATTATGAATGCATTTAAACCAATAAAAAAATGAAACATAACAAAGAAAATTCTAGAGCATCAAATCATCCATCTTGTTGTACCCTTGGGTCAATATCCACTTATCCACATGCAGGGGAAAAAAATCTCCCACATGCAAGAACAAATTTGGTAGTCCATATCGAAACTGATGGACATGACAAATATGGTAAAAAAATTTCTTATTTTTTGATGACATGACAAATCTCGTAATCCATAGTGAAACTCATATTACACCTAATCCTACATTCTTAAACATGTATCAGTGTCCACATTAAGAAAGTATAATAATAGAAAGGATAACAAGCTAAGTGAATATTAAATTAAATTCCTATGGAAGCATGGTTGATAGTATGTACATTGTTTTGTATCTTATACGTGGCATGTTATATTGTATGGTAGGATAACAAACTGAGTGAATATTTATATACAAATTAAACAACATAGAAATTAAAGTTCTATCTCTTTATTTCTTTCTCTAAAAAAAAGGTCATCTCGCCAAATGGTTCAACAATTTTCATCAATTTTCGCCAAATGGTTTAGCAATTAGAAACTAACCTCTCTGTATCTCAAAATGGTTCATCAATTTTCATCTCTCTTAAAGCCCAGGTTTCCATTTTTCCCTTTGTTTAGCTACTCTCAAAAGATAACGAATAAGATGGGTTTGCTCACCTGAACAGTCTTTCTACCAGATTCTTCTTTTGTTGAGCTACAAACACATGACAAACCACTTCAAAGACTTTAATTCCTCTTGATTTAAGCTTTTCCACCGCCTCATCTACATTTTTCTGCAGAACAATCAAAACCTAGCACACAAAATGAACTCACCTCAAAATCAAATTATGAAAAAGATATCGAGAAATTGATGTTGAAGGACACAAACCTAGAAAAAATTGAGAAAAAATCAATAAACTCAAATAAATTGAGATTTTAATATCCTAAAAAAGAAGACTAAAAAGATTGGGACAGAAACAAAAACGAACCAGTTTGCGAAGCTGTAGAAGGTCATTACACTTTCACGACATAATTTTGTATGCCGTAGAAGGTTATTTTTAATATATTTCTGGCATATTTTGTATGTCGTATATAATCTTTACGGCATTTTCTTGCATGTTATAAATCATTACACTTTTCATGACATAATTTTATATGTCATAGAAGGTTATTATATAATTTTTAATGCCGTAGAAAGTTATTTTTAATAAAATCTAGCATGCCCTCTCCAACCTTGTTTCGGTCACCAGAACCATATCCACCATGCACCATCTAGTATTATTGCTTATCTATTCCTACCAATGTTATTAAATATGTGTGTGAAAGAATCCAAGTATATGCAAAACATTATTACTACAACATTTACAAACTTCCACTTGAACTGGCATTTATATAACTTATATTATTCAAGTTCTGCTTCATTTAGAGAAGTACACATAGAAATATAATCCATCAATTTTTTGAAGAACACTTGAATATGAACATTTGAATTAAAAATAAATAAATAAATAAATAAATAAAAAGGCGTACCTAAGAGAGTGTGGATGAATCAGATTCCATAAAGGCAATTTTTCTCTGTTTTTCCAAAATCTGGGCACAAATCTGTCTCTCAGCCTTCACCAGCTAGTTAGTTTCATCTTTAAGTTGCTTGATATACAAATGAGCTACATTAATACATACAACTTCAATAACAAGTGACTATTCTATGCTAAACATTGTAACGGTTTTAAGTTTCTGTGAAGTAAATTCAACAATGAAATTATGGATAGGCACATAATTTCCATAGAAGGAGAAGAAGAATAAGAGAAAACCTAAATGAAAGTTGTTCTGTAGCGTTTGAATTGTAGTAATCTGTATTTGCTCTTCAACTGATTTCTTTGCCGCTTGATCCTCCACATATTCAATTTAGTACCAAATATTTTGCAAATTAATTAGAAATCACAAAACTCAAAATCATCAATAGCTCGAGATACAACAAAGCTGAGCACTTGTAAAGGATTTTGGGGTGTAGTGTAGGCATTCCCAATGATTGCAAGATGTTCTACCCTGTGGGTGTTGATTTCCGACCACACAACCAAACGGGGAATTCAGCTGGAGAGCACCGGCAGAATAGATTAAACCCAACAGCCTGTAACAAGAAAATGAGAATCCAACGGTGGTTCGTCCACCCGGGGGCACTCCGACGATCAAGTCAGTAATCAATATCTCGTAAAGATAGCAAATTGTGCTTAAACTCACAAGAAATAACTTATCTCAGACCCACGAGGGTGCCTTGCTTTTATAACCAGCCATGACCTGATCCCCTTAGAAGCCTTATTTCAATGGACTTAGGCTCCATGCTTATCTTGGACTCTCATCTAGATAGAGATAAACTCTTCTTGAGCCTTATCTCTATCCAGACTGAGATCCTCCCTTGTTTTAGGACTCTTGTCCCTTATCTGCTTATCTCGAATTTCGGTGTCTCCGCAGATAACCTCGCCCTATCTGAGATCACCTCGGCGCATAACCAAGCCACGTGGCACCTCGGCTGACATTTCGGTGTCACCTTAGCCACGTGCTGTTATTTACAAAATACTTCCTCACAACTGCCCCCTAGGTTTTATTACCTCAGCAATCTGAGGTGATGGAACATACATTGTCTGTCCACCTAGCATGTTAGCTAACAATCCACTCTTTTCTCCGATCGAGATTGTGACTCATCGGCTTCATATAACCAGGACTCAATTGTCCACTTTATCAAGGATCAAGCACTAAGGAACAAGTTCTTTATGCATCTCAATCGGGATTGGTCCTCTAGCCAAGGTTTTTGCTTCATTAATCATTAATTCCAAGAGTTTTGACTGCGCATGAGCTGTCACGCACAGCCTTTCCAACCATTTCCTCCACGCATCGCTTCCTCACTGGATCATACTTCTGCGCACGCCACTTAACAAGCACATCGTCCAAGGCTAATTCATTATGTTTTGCCGCCTTTTCAGTTTTTAACAAAACTCTCTTTTTCTCTCTTCGTCTTCTCACTTCGTATTCTCGTATTCTCTCTGTGCTCAAGATTTTCTCTCTCTAATAACTCCCCAACCTCTATTGCTGTTTCTTCAAGCTCTCTGCAACTGCTTCAATCACTTCCTCCGGCGAGCTTTCAGCCATTTGGTTCCAAATATTCATGTCGTCTGTCTCCAGCAAGCCTCATTCTGGTGTTCATTTCACTCGGTAAGCTCACAATTTCTTTCCTCTTTAAGTTCAGTCTTTCACTATTCTTTTGATTTATTTATTTACTATTTGAATATGTCACCTGTATACATTCTATCTGTTGCCATTTTGCATCTATATTTGTAGCTATACTCTGTTATTCATTCATTCCCCGATTCTTGCCTCGATTTCAATATTTTGTCATTTGCACATCAGTTTCTTATTCTTGAATCCCTGTTGCTTTCTTGATTCTGAATCATGTTCTTCTTTTTATTTTTCTTGCTTATTTCCAGATCTTGTCCTTGCAACTTTGTTTTCGTGCTTAGTTTTTAGATTTAGGATTTGCCTAGAAACCAAACACTTAGATAAAACTAAAACAAACTCTCCTTAGATCTTAAAAACCCTAACTCTAGTGCCTGTTTAGGGTTTAGCTGAAGTCTTTAAACCCATATCAGTCACTCTTTCCCGAAATCTTGCTCCAACTTTATTAAGTCGACATCATGGGTATGTTCAGGTGGAGGGTAAACACCCCAGAAAAACTTGAGTACTTTAGGCGAGGTTGGCTGGAGAGGAGGACTCAATAATGCCTGGCCAAGGCTACATGACATTCCTAGTAGTTTCCATCGTTGAGGGCAGAGTCAGGTTTCCTCTAGACATCTTTTTTAGGGAAGTCCTCCATTACTACAAGCTTAACCCTATGCAGCTAGCCGTAAACTCCTTTAGAATCATCAACGACATTGCCGAGTTGGCTTGCCGACAGAATGCTATAATTACACTATCCGACATCTAGTACTACTACACTATGTATAGCCTAAAAACTAACTCCGGCTATACGTACTACCTCAAGCTGAGATCCACACAGTACAAGTTGATAGCTAACATTCCAGATTCCAATAAGGGTGCGGCCGATGACTACCTGATTGTCTCGGGTAATTGGGAGTTCGCACTTGATGATGAGCTCCATCTTTACCCACTGGTCCGAGAAGTTTTTAGGGATGACAAGGCTAAGGACTTAGTTCCCCCACCCCAAAGTCCATCTTTCTATTACTTTACTTAGCCATCTTGTTGTTTATCAGTTTCTAATGTTCTCTTCTTATTTTGCAGCGCTCCCTCAGCCCGGAAAGAATTTCCGTTAGTACTACGTGCCAAGCCAGGGCTTGGTTCGACTTCTCGGCCTGCCTATCGAACTTCGCAAGGCTCCTCTCCTTCTCAATTATATCCCAATGTATAAAAGTCCTTTGCCTGACGTCCCCAAAAGAAGCCAAACTCCGCCTTCTGCCACAACTCCACTAGTCACTTCATCTCCAAGGCTAAATTAGGCCTCTACATCTGATTCTGCAGACCAGCCATCCACTTCTGCCTTCCTCCAGCCCGGCGCCAGTGCCGTCGCCGAGCTCCTATAAACGCTCCTGCTGGCAGAACTCGAAGTAGAAGACGCCGATGTCTTGAGTTCCTAGAGTCCGACCTCTCAAATCCACCAATTGCTTTTCCAACAATTCGCTTTGGCACCAAGGTTACTATTGCAGCGACAGTTGACGAGATGGGATGCAAACCAGCCATCGTTGAAGATCTTCTCGCCAACATTCTTAGGGTTGTGACTATCCAGTCCTCCTCTTCCCCATCCCAGTCCAAACCAAAGCCTAAGAGAGTGAAGAAGGCTAAGGCTAAGGCTACAGTGACTCAGGTTGATTCTGAGGACACTATGATGATCTCCAAGCTGGCTAAGATCGAAAAGAATACGTCCACTGTCGAGAAAGCTGAGGTCGCAACGCCTGATGCCCCTCTAACAAAAAAGCCGAGGTCAGACCACCCCGAAGGTAGCAGTAACTTTTCTCGTGACATGACCTAGGCGCTTGAAGTCATGGTAGGGGACAGACTTTTGACAGCCGGCGACAGCGCGATCCATGACGTCTAGGTCGGTGCCGCCTTGTCAATGGTCGTGCTCCTACCATAAGACATAAATCACATGGCCGACTTCTACGAGTATCAGAACTTCAGCCTGATGATGCAGCACTCAATCTTGGTAAGTCTCTTCCTTTGTCCTTTTAAAGTTTTTCAACACTTAGTTAAATTTCACTAATCTGTTTCACTCCTTGCGGGCCATCCAGCATACGCATTCATATGTGGTTAAGACCGAGATGACGAGGAATGAGTTGGTTAAGAAAACGCAAGAGGCCGCCAAGCTCCTGTCTGTAGACACCCCATTTTTGACCGTCCTCAAGACTTGGACGTCACCGTTTGAACACTCGGTGATTATCCATGTTCGTGTTCGTTTGGAGTTCCCGGAGTTCTCGGCAACGCGCCTTGCCTCAGGATCCCCGAACTTGACTGTTTTGTGTCTGGTTTTGCACCAAACACTTGTGCTTTGCCTTGGAGGGGCAGGGAATGCCTTGTGAGGCATCCCCACACACCACCGGCAGTGGCTAGAGGCCACCGGTTGGTTGGTGTTGCCATCGGCACTATATTGTGCCGGTCGGCAGTCAATTTTGTCAAAATGACAATTTTGCCCTGCCGGCTACTGTGCAGTTGCTTTTTGAGATATTTTGAAGCAGCTGTATAGCATTTGTTTCCCCTCCATACACGTGTATGGAGGGATGAGCCTTTGGTTTGCTTAGCTTGTAAGCTTTGTTGCCTATAAGAGAAGGCTCTCTTCTCTTGGCTCAAGGGTTAGGAGAGTTAGACATTTTTAGAGAGAAAATACCTCAGAGAAGCTCTGGTTTTAGGGTTTGAGTTCTATATCTATCCTATCTCTCTTTTGCTCTCTTGTTTGTACACTAGGTGCTCTAGTCCACATTATTTCACACAAGCACCTAGTGTTTCACCTTCCCTTGGCTACTGAGGTTCCAAGAGGTTGTTCTTAGAGTTTTTGGCTAGATTTGAGCCCAAGGAAGCAACAACATCATCTTTGGTGAAGAAGGTCAACAAGGGTGAGAAACTTGCTTTATTTTCCCCATTCTTGCATTCCATTTTTACCTATCTTTGAACTGTTTTTGTGCTTGGTGTTTAATACAAAAAAGTTCTGTTTTTTAGTCCTCTTGATAGTTTATTAAGGGTGCTTTGTGCTTTGGGGAAGTTTGGCCCCTCTTAGGCCTTGAAAGGCCTCATTTTTGTGCTATTTTGTGAGAGCTCCGGGATTTTGGTGTTGGGGTCTCTTCACCACTGAAATCTTGAGGGATTTCAGTGGTGAAGATGATGCCTTGAAGTCCCAAGAAGGAGAGGGTCACCCCTTCTCCTTGTTGTCCTTGAAAAGGACCCATTTTGCCTCTTAAGGGAGCCTATGTTTCAAGTGTGTGTTGAGCATGCCATGGCTGTATTTTATACTTATATTGCCATATTATAACTTTGTATCATGTTGGTTTTGGTCCCTTATGCATGCTTAGCATAGTTGCCATGTAATGCCTTATATTTCCTTAACATGCCTTAGGTTGTTAGCCCTAATTTGAGCATGCTTTAGGCTTAGATTCATGAAGATTTTGTGCTTATCTTGACATGTTTTAGGTCTGTCCATAAGTGTTTGGGTTGGTCTTGACATGCTTAGTATAGCCTCTTTGCATTTTAGGCTTGCTAGCCTTGAGCATGAATGTGTAGCATGCCTTGTTTGCATCATTTCAATGGTTTGAGACCATTTGCCATGTTATTTCAGTCCATTTAACATGCTCATATGTTTGCATTGCATGCCTCTTTGATGTTTCAAGAGCTCATGTTGTATGTTCCTTGGGAGTGCATGTGTGCATGATTTTTAATTTAAACCATATAGATGCCATCTAGGTGGTCTTTTGGACTTAGTTTTATGTGTTAAAACTCTGTTTTTGGTCGCCTAAGTATTGCCATGTGCGGTTGTACTAAGTGTAGTTCATTGCCTCTTTGGTGAGCCTCAAGTACTTGGGCCATTCGCATGCTTTAATTGCTTGAATTAGTTGGTTTGGCACCTCTATTTTGTGCAATTTTCAGAGCTTATATTGCATGCTAGTTGTCCATGATATCCCCTTTCAAATGTGCTTAAGAGTCGCCTTGTTTATGCTTAAGGTGTTGGACCATAATTGCATGCATGTGTGTGTGTATTTTGGCCTTCATTTTCTTGGCTTTGGCCACTGATTTTAGGCTTATTTAGAGTTGCCTAAGTCATGTTTAAGACCATCATTTGCTTGCTCGCAAGCTTACCTCATGTTTGCTTGTATGCTTTGCATAAGTACATTGCATTGTTCATATTGCATGATAGCTACATGACTAGGTTGCATTGCATCAACATGCATTCCTTGTCCTTTGAATTGGTGATAGGGATTGGGATTTTGGTTTGTTTGGTTTGCATGCATTTGAAATAGAAGTTGCACATTTGGTTCTTTGGGCCATCATGCATGGAAATGCGTGATTGGTGGCCCGAGAATCGAGGCACATGCCCCTTTGAGTCACAAATATGATAAGGGGCATGATTGGTGCACACATTGTTGGAATTACATTGCCATGCAAGTTTTTGCCCTCTGCTGCTGTGAGTTGCAGGTTCTGCAGACATTCAGTGCCGGCCGGCAGTATTTAGTGCCGACCGGCAGCCTATTTATGGCCGATGGATGAATTTTGTGCCGGCGACTTCATGCTGATGCCGGTGGAAGTCCTACTCAGCCGATGATGTCCCTCAGTGTCCTGGGAGGCACTCCTGAGACTTTGGCAGTCCTCTGAGATGCAAAGCAGGGAAAACAGAGGCAGGCTAGGCATGGCAGTGCAATTCCGAGCAATTCCCGAGCATGCATTGCATCCGGCCCTCATCTCGAGGCGGTTTACTGCTTTAATTAGATTAATTAATTTATTTGATTAATTTAGTTGGACTGTAATATTTTAATTAGTTTGCGTAGCTAATTAATCTGTATTATTCTTTTGGTCCCTCCGAGCGAGGGCATATTTGTAATAAGTGTGGGTGAGTGGTTTGTATGTCTTCCAGCCCCCACTTCTTTCTCCCTTTTATTTACCTGCTTATGATGGTAGATTAGGGCACGTTTATTTTAGCATACCTTATGCTATGCATGCGTGCATCCATGCATTTGTCTAAACATGCACCGGGCTCGGTACATCATACAAACTGCATCTGTATTTCAATTCCAAATTGAATACGTGCATCGAATGAAGTGCATTCCGTATGCCATCTTTAGGGTTAGCCGAGCCTACTCTAAATTGCATCCTTGCCTGTGTTGCATTAGCCACTTAACATGACCTAGGGACATGCATGTCTGCTAACTAGTTTCTTGTTTTGGCACGGAGTACGATGTAAGTATTTTACACTTTAGCATATCACATGTGTGTGAATGTTGCCATGACAGTATGCTCACCATGCGGCTAAGTGCTTACATGAGATAAACTGTTTGAATGCCTGTGGGTGGAGGTTGGGTTGCTTGAGTTGGAAAACTCATTAAAATCCGTATTTTAGCCTACTTGCGAGTAGCAAAACCCGAAACGCTTTCAAAACAAACGGGTATGCAATGATTACTTCCGAATTAGGCAACCTAGTCTATACTTGTTTGCTGCGCGCGTAACATAGTAATTCTAGGCTAATAATTGAAATAAGAGCATGTAATGTTTTCAAAATCGGATATCACGGTTAGTAGAGGCCGGTCTTCGAACCGGGCGAAAGGGGGTGCTCATAGCTGACCTTCCCCGATCGTACCCAAGCTCCCGAGCCAAGACTACTTTGGTTATGACGGACACGTGGCCTTCGGCACCGAGTCAGGGTTTCCTAAATTCCCCCATTAAAAAATATTTAGGTGGCGACTCTGTAATCTGGCAAAGCAGTCCATGTTTGGCACTACTTTTCAAAAAATCTGTTTTTCTTCAAAACGATTTGCCAGAGTTGGACTCTTTGGTTCAAGATTTAGAACCACAACACAAAAGGGAGTCCGAACTGTAGCGAGGTCCCCCGCGGGCTTGTTACACTGTCGAGGCCAAACCATGTCGAGGTCAACAACAGAAGCCTGCTAGATCAAGCCAAGGCTGCGCAAGACCAAGCCGAAGTTACTGGGGCCACTACCGAAGCCGCCAAGGCCAACGTTGAGGCTGCCAAGGTCAAAGCAGCTGAGTTGGAGGCCAAGCTCAAGGAGGCCGTTGAATCCAAAGATGCCGAGGTAAAAGTAGCCGACAAAAAGGCTTTCGAAGAAGGCTAGGCCACTGTCCGAGATCAGTACAAAGAACAAGTCAATCAGGCTTGTAATCGAGGTTATTACCTCGGCTGGATGGTAGAGCTTAATCAAATATCTGTCCCAATGGACTCACTTCTTTGAAATATCAGCCAACTTCAAGTGCCTCTCCCTCCGGCTCCCAAGGAATCTGATGAGGATGCCGAGGAAGAGGATGCCAAGGAAGAGGCTGATGACAAAACTGAAGCTGCGACTAGGGCCAAGTCCCCTACTCTGAATGATCAGGTCCTGGACCTGACTCAGGACGAGGAGGACGAGGTTCCCAGAGCTCCTCCCCCAAGAAGACATCTTTTGAGGCCGAAGTCCAGGCAGCCAAGAAGAGCTTGGATCAGACCTTACTCTAAATAGACACCGAGATAGTGGCGGACCCAAAGCCAACAGCCGAGGTTAAGCAATCCAAAACAATTCCCGATGTTTCTAGTACTTAGGATGTCTTTCTTTACTTTGTAATTTTTTCTTGAACATTTGTAACTCTTTAGTAGTTCGAACAATCAGCCTTTATTTTGGCCGATGTGCATCCCTTTGTATCTGAACAAGTAATCTTTTGTTGAATGTGAGTTCTCTTTTTCAATAAGTTTTGAATACTTCTTTTTCATGTATGCTTACACTACTTTCCTTCTTTGCCTTGCATGTTTCCACACTTAGAATATTTTTGCATATCTCAAAGTACGTCTTAACTGTGTAACCACTTCGGGTTAGAATACATCTGACATGTATCACCTCAGATCCACTTCATCTCGGGTGCGCCAGTAGTTGGTCACCTCGGACCAACTTACCTCGAAGTTCACCTTTTACTATGTTCTGGGGCAAAACAACACTTAAAAATATTTTATTTAAACATTTTTATAAGTGTTCTCCCTTCACTTGTACTTGTTGTCTGTTATCTATACTTCATTCTTTTAACCATTCCAAACTGTTTGATTATCCTGGGTAACAAGTGTCTTGGGTAATCTCTTAACTATTTACCTCGGCTAATTCTAACTTGGAATTTTTTTTAACAAGTGTTAAACCTATTCCTGCTTCCTACCCCCTAATGTGAACTTGAGTTCCACTTATGTTCACATTAAGTAAGCAACTTCAATTCTTGCCGAGGTCTGATTCACACAAAGATTAGCCAAGTCTTGCGACCTCGGTCTTTGTTAACCTAACTAGATCAAACTTAGTTCAACTATGCCGTAGTGGCAAGTCTAAGTTACCCGTTATGTTTCAATCGGAAACATCACAAACTTAGTTTAACTCTATCATACGATAAGTATAATTCAACTCTACTATATGACAAGTCTAAGTTATTCGTCATGTTTCATTCGGAAACATTGCAAACTTAGTTCAACTCTATCGTATGACAAGTATAATTCAACTCTACCATATGATAAGTCTAAGTTATTCGTCATGTTTCAATCGGAAATATCACAAACTTAAATCAACTCTATCGTATGGCAAGTATAATTCAACTCTACCATATGATAAGTCTAAGTTATTCGTCATGTTTCAATCGAAAACATCGCAAACTTAGTTCAACTCTATCGTATGTCAAGTATAATTCAACTCTATCATATGATAAGTCTAAGTTATTCGTCATGTTTCAATCGAAAATATCGCAAACTTAGTTCAACTCTATCGTATGACAAATATAATTCAGCTCTTCCATATGATAAGTCTAAGTTATTCGTCATGTTCACCAGGGGAACATCATCATAAGACTCTTTTAGTCCTATCGCACAAGTGTCAACAGTACATGAAAACAAAATCAAGCTAGTGTGTTATTAAAATCTCGGCTAAGTACATAAATCTCAAAAGCAAAAACTAATGATAGAAAAACTTTAAATTGCAAGTGTTCTAGGGTCTTGGCAATTCCTTACCCTCACTATCTTCTAGCCAATATGCTCCGTTGCCGGCAATCGAGATGATTCTGTAAGGCCCTTCCTAGTTTGGGCCAAGTTTGCCCTCCTTAGGATCCTTCTTGTTGCCGACAACTTTCCTCAAGATGAGGTCCCTAACCTTGAACTCTTTTAGGTTGACCTTCTTGTTGTAAGCCCTAGCAAGCTATTGCTGGTATACCCCCAATTGAATTGCTACTCTCTCCCTTATTTCCTCCAACAAGTCCAGATCTCAAGCCAAGAATGCCTCGTTGGTACCATTTTCTACTCCTTGGGTTCTGATTCCAGGGATACCTACCTCCAGCAGGATAACTACTTCAGTGCCATAAGCCATGGCAAAAGGAGACTCCCCAGTTGATCTCCTCGGCGTAGTCCAATATGCGCAGAGCACATTGGCAGTTCTTCCATCTATTTTTCTTTTGTCGCTTCCAGCCTCTTCTTGATCCCATCCAGGATGGTCATGTTGGATGCTTCTGCTTGACCATTACTCTGGGGAAAAACTAAGAGTAGAGTAGTAGTTCTTAATTTTGAATTTAGCACAAAGATCTTGATCAATTTACTGTCAAATTGGGTGCCATTGTCTGCCACAATAGCTCTCAGAATCCCAAACCTGGTGATTATATTCTTCCAAATGAAATTCTTTACATCCACATCTCTGCTCTTGGCGAAGGGTTCTGTCTCTACCCACTTTGTGAAGTAGTTTGTGGCTACTAACAAGAACTTTCTCTATCTAGTTGCCTAGGGCAGTTGCCCTACTAGGTCCATGCCCCACTGGGCAAACGGCCAAGGACTGGACACTGGATTCAGATCTATTGCTGGCTGATGTATCAAAGGTGCAAATCTTTGACACTTCTCACATTTTCTCACATAAGCTTCAACATCTATCTGCATGTATGGCCACCAGTACCCCTAGGATATGGCTCTATGGGCCAGTGATCTGCCCCCAGCATGGCTTCCACATACACCTTCATGAATTTCATACAAGAAGTTTTCAACCTAGGAGGGATGCACACATCTCAACAGGGGGCCAGTAAAGGACCTTCTGTAGAGATGGTCTTTTACTGTTAGGCTAAACCTGGCCGACCTCAATCTTGTCTTGTGCGCCTCTTTTCGGTCATCTGGCAGCTTGCCATCCCTGAGGAACATTACTATTACATCTATCCAACTTGGACCCATTTCCACACAGATTGCTTCGTACTCTGTAATCAGTGGTTCTACACTTGGGCCTGACAAATAATCGACCATTATTGTCCTTGCCTCCTCTGATTTCATTGCAGTAGCCAGGTTAGCCAAGGCATCGACATAACTGTTATTATCATAGCTAACCTGCTGTAGTCGACAATCCTGGAACAATGCTAGCAGTCTAACAACTTCTTTGACATAGGCTATCATTCTTTTATCTCGAGCTGCATACTCGCATGTTGCCTGATTCACAATAAGTTGGGAGTCACAGAAGATTACCACCTCATCGGCTTCCATAGCTGCTGCTAACTTCAACCTTGTAATCAATGCTTCATACTTTGCTTCATTGTTTAAGGCCGTGAACCCCAAATGAATAGACTGGTCTAACATTCACCCATCTGGCGATATTAACACTACTCCTGTCCCTGCTCCTTGATAGTTTGAACTTCCATCAATAAACAGGCGAAATGAGTCGCCGATGTAGATATCGTAGGACTTTGGTTTCTTTTCTTTTTTCTGTTTTGCTATAGTAGGGTTCTTGGGCCCTAGTTGGGTTTCTTCCTGCTCCCCTAGGCATCCCAAGCCGCAGCTCATTAGAGTCCGACGCGGGATGGCACCAGGGGTGAACTCAGCTGCAAAGTCAGCCAAAACCTGATCCTTAATTGCTGTTCTGGGCCTAAATTCTAAGTCATATTGGCCTAGTACTACTGCCCATTTGGCTACCTCGCCTGTCAGATCTCTTTGCTGCAACAGGGACTTCAAAGGATGCTCAGTCAGCACCACAATCTTGTGGGCTTAGAAGTAGTGATTTAGTTTTTTCAAAGCCATCACCAAGGTTAGTGTTGGTTTCTCCAAGGGCAAGTACCTGGTTTCTGCATCTGCTAGGGTCTTACTTACATAGTATACCGCCTTTTGCTCTCTTTCCTCCTCTTGGATTACTACCGTGCTTACTGCGTGTTCTGAAACTGCCAAGTATAGGAACAATTCTTCTCTAGGTACTGGATTTGACAGAATTGGAGCTATTGTCAGGTACTTTTTCAAGTCTGCCAAGGCGACTTCGCACTCTTCCGTCCACAAAAAAATCAGTGGCCTTCTTTAACAAACTAAAAAATGGTTTACACTTATCAAAACTTCGGCTGATAAACATCTTTAGGATTGCTGCCTTGCCGGTCAAAATCTGGACTTGCTTAGCTGACGTCGGGTTCTTTAAGTCAAGAATGGCCATGATTTGATCTGAGCTTACCTCAATGCCCCTTCTAGTAACCAAGTATCCTAGGAACTTACCAGACCCGACTCCAAATGCGTATTTTGAAGCATTGAGTCGGAGCCGATATGTTTTCAAGATATCAAAAACTGTCTTTAAGTTGGCCAGATGATTCTTAGTTTCTTTGGTCTTCACGACCATATCATCAATGTACACTTCTACTATTTTGCCAATCTGATGTCTGAACATCTTGGTCACTAACCTCTGGTAGGTTGCTCCTGCATTTTTCAACCAGAAAGACATTACTCTGTAGTAGTACAGCCCTTTTAGGATGATAAATGCAGTCTTTTCCTCATCAGGGGGATACATTGTTATCTAGTGGTATCCCTTGTAAGCATCTAGGAAGCTCATCCTGCTATGCCCTGAAGTAGCATCCACCAGTTGATCAATTTTAGGTAGAGGGAAGCTGTCTTTAGGACAAGCCTTATTCAGGTTGGTGAAGTCCACGCAGACCCTCCACTTCCCATTCTTCTTTTTCACAACTACTGTGTTGGACAGCCAGGTTGGGTAGTTCACCTCCCGAATAGCCTTGGCTTCCAACAGCTTGTCCACTTCCTCCTCTACTGCCTCCACATGAATCAACGTCAGCCTCCTTGCCCGCTGAATGACAGGTTTAGCCAACCTGTCTACATTGAGCCTATGGCAAGTGACCTCGGGGTCAATGTCAGGCATCTCGTATGGCGTTCAGGTAAACACTTCTATGTTTGCTCGTAATGAAGCCTCCAACTCCCTCTCCTCCTCGTCGACTAAGCTTGAGCCGAGAAAGAAGAAGCGCTCTATATCATCTTCTTTTACCAGAATCTTCTTTAAGGCTTCCTCACTCTTGTCGGCTGGCTCTTTGCCGACGTCATCTAGTACCTCCATGTCCTCATTTTCAATTTCTACTATTTTTGTCTCTCGCACGTTGCAGGTGGATTTCATTGCTGCTATAAAGTAATTTTTTGCCTGCATCTGATCCCCTCTGACCTCCTCAATTCTATGCTCCGTTGGGAACTACAACAACTGGTATAATGTTGAGGGAACGGCCCTCATTGTGTGCAACCACGGTCTTCCCAAGATAACATTATAAGGGGAGGGGATGTCAATTACTATAAACTCTATGCTTACCTTCTTCGTGCCTGCCTGCATCTCCAAATTCGTGGCTCCTAGAGGCCACGTCAGCGTTCCGTTGAATCCAACCATTGGGCTGTTAGATTGTTCCAGATCATCTGGGTGAAGGCCAAGCTCCTTGTAACATCTAGCATACATGATGTCACAAGAACTGCCTTGATCAACTAGTATACGCCTTACCTGACACTCCCCAATCTTCAGCGTTATCACCAAGGCATCATTGTGTGGATGTTGTACCATATCCAGGTCTGCCTCGGTAAAAAAGATCATTGGTCTTTGGTACTCATTGGTCCTAGGCTTTTTTTGTTGGACTTGGTACACATGCTGCAGGTGTCTCACTCTCTGAGTCTCCCCACGCACCTCATTCCCATTAAGCTTTGAGTAAATCACATTAATCAACCGAGGTCCATCTGCTTGCTATGGTGGCGATGGCAGAGGTGGTGCTGCCAGTGCCTGGGGCAATCTTGCCTGCTCTTCTCTTATTCTGGCCTCATCTACTAGGTCTCGCAGATAACCCTGTTTGACTAGATCCTCCAAGTGCGTCTTCAAAGCCTTGCACCCCTGAGTTAAGTGCCCATCCTCATTATGGTAGGCATAGTGCTTCCCAAGGCTCATTCCCATAAACTCGCCAGGGACCTTCTCCGGCGCTGTATAATACGGCTGGTTTCTGATTCTTTCTAGAACTTTGTAAATTGGGATTCGGAACATAGTGGTAACTGCCTGCGCAGCCCCCAATCCTGTCTCCTATCTGTTAAAACCAGTGTTACCTTGGCCTCACTTCAGCGAGCCATTTCTCTTCTCTTGTTTTAGCGCCTTTATTCTCGGCGTATCCTCTTCTGCTCTGGTGTATTTTTCAATCCGAGCCATAAGCTCCTCCATACTTTTTGGTAGAGTTTTCACTAGTGACTTCTGGAGAGGGCATTCATCCTTTAGGCTGTTCTTAAAAGACACGACCGCCAGCTCCTGGTTACATCCCGGTATTCAGTTGAACATCTCATAATACCTTTTGGCATATGCCCTGATTCTTTCACCCTCACCAATTTTTAGTGCCATCAAGGAGTCTACCCTTAATGGCTGCAATTTGTTCGTAACAAACCTGGCCACAAACATCTCGACTAGGCCTTCCCAACTCTTCACAGTTTCTTTCGATAACTTATGGAACCAATCCGATACGATTTCCCCAAAGGATGAGGGGAACACCTTGCACAGCAACTGCTCGTTCCCGGTATACAAAGTGATTGAGTTCAGATATAAGCGGACACGAAAGTTCAGATTGGACTTACGTCATAAATCTGAAACCTCGGCATATGAAACCTTTTTAGAGCCTCAAACCTATCCAACTCCATTGAGAACGGCGTTCTCAGCTTGACGGGGGATGTGACCTCGACATTTTGTCGCTTCCTCTAGAGGTAGTGCCTCAAATCCTCCTTTGTTCGTCCTGAAGTTCAGCTATTAATAGATTTTAGCCTTTTTGGCGAGCTACTTCCGGCGTCGTGGTGTATCCTCTTGGATTTTTCTTCATTCATTGTATCAAAGCAAAGATTCTTCCCCTGGACGTGCCGATGTTCTTTGACATAAGTTCCCTTGGTATGAGGCGTTCTCTAAGACTCACCTCTCACTGACTCTGTTCGCCTGACATCCCGTGAAGACCTATGTGAACGCTCATTCTCTTTGTCATGCTGAGGAACTACTGGGATTAATTTTTGCCCTCCTTTCTGGGCGTCGGTCTTGGCCGCTGGTATCGGTGTGTCCTACAATTGGGTACGGTGGTTGCATTACATTGTTCTGCATTATGAAGTTGACAATTGATTATAGGTCTGCCAACTTGTTTGCCATCTTCTTCATCTTGCCGTCCCTCCTCAAGCATCTATCCTTCCATACTTAGAGGTCACTTTTGTTGTAATATGCATCTCGGCTTGCTTTCTTCGGGGCGTCTCCCTCTTTGCCGACGTCCTTCTCCCCGGGATTCTGATCCCGTGCTCTTTCATTATGGTTTTCTTCCTCGATGTTAGGATCAGTATGTTTACCACTCCTGCCTAGAACATCATCCCCGATCTTTTCTCCCAACCTGTTGTTGGCCATCTATTCTCCTTAAGTTTCCACAGACGGCACCAAATTGTAGGTGTTGATTTCTGACCACACAACCAAACGAGAAACTCAGCTGGAGAGCACTGGCAAAATAGATTAAGCCCAACAACCTATAACAAGAAAATGAGAATCCGGCGGTGGTTCGTCCACCCGGGGGCACTCCGACGATCAATTCAGTAATCAATATCTCTTAAAGATAGCAAATTGTACTTAAACTCACAAGAAAAAACTTACCTCAGACCCACGAGGATACCTTACTTTTATAACCAGCCATGACCCGATCTCCTTAGAAGCCTTACTTCAATGGACTCAGGCTCCATGCTTATCCTGGACCCCTTATCTAGATAGAGATAAACTCTTCTTGAGCCTTATCTCTATCTAGACTGAGATCCTCCCCTGTTCTAGGACTCTTGTCCCTTATTTGCTTATCTTGGATTTCGGTATCTCCGTAGATAACCTCGGCCTATCCAAGATCACCTTAGCGCATAACCAAGCCACGTGGCACCTCGGCTGAGACTTCGACGTCACCTTAGCTACGTGATGCTATTCGCAAAACACTTCCCCACATACCCAATACCTACTTTCTATCCATTTTAATATCAAAGCCCATATTATAACAATTTCAATATCAAAGCCACAAGTTACATGAGCATGTAAATTGCATAAGTAAATAGAAGGAGGTTTCAAAATTTTGGGAGTTGTGCCTCTACCTACTCCCACCTCGCCTATAGTGTCAATGTCTCAATAGAGGACCAAATTTGAAGACAATTATGGTAACAAGATGAAATAAAACAGTACCCATTTATTTTGAAATAGTCTGTTAACTTTTTAAACATGTATCAGAAACAAAGCTTAGTTGCTGCTCCCTCAAGGCAATTAACACAAACAATACAACAAAATTAATAAACTAGGTAGAAACAATCATCAACCGTTCTAAGTCAACACTGTCATTCTTGGTCAAATAGTTAACTAATGAACATTAAAAAACAAAAAATCTTCAGTAGAATTTGAAATCGATAAGAAGGAAAGAATTAAACCTAGATTTGAGATAAGAGAGGTGTATATTGATCCAATCTTTTGGTTTACGAGGGAAAAAAAAAGGAAAACATAAACAAAAAAAGAAATCTGAATTTTGAATTCATTGAAAGGAAAGTGAAGAAAAGAAAGAACGTGAAAAACAGAGGCAGAGAATGAGAGGAGAGTGGGGTGTACCTCAAGGCTGAACCTGGAGCTGGACTGAACCGACAAATCTAGTGCATAGTTCTGATCAGAGAAGATCGAGGGGTCGATTGAACAAAAATGGAGAGAAAAATTAGGGCAAAGATGAATTATCCATCTTCCGATTTCGTTTCCGATGCATTAATGTGTTTCGTCGCCTGATCTTTCTCATCGCAATCAGCCCGTTCGAGATTGTTGTTCTAACGAGTCCAACGGTAGTCCTTTGTAGACAAAGGTTCTGAAACAGTTGAGGGGAGTGTAGGGTCTGGATTCAAACATATGGCTTGTGGAGGGGTTGGAGAAGATCGAAGGTAAGGTTAGGGTTTTGGAACCGACGACGAGAGTGGAGAAGACGAAGCAAACGACCGGTGAAGATCAGTGAAGAGAATAGGAGAACAGAAAGAGGGCAGCGAGGGAGGAGGTGGTGGCGACGATAGTGGTGGTCGTCGGTGGTGCCACTAGAGGCGACGACGTAGGAGGTAAAAGAGATAAAGAGAGAAGAGAGTGAGAGAGGGTGAGAGGGAGTGTTAGGTTAGGGTTTAGACTCTGTATAATATATATAAGGTTAGGGTGGTCATTTTGTTTGCACTTATTCTTTTGGACAAAATATTTGAGCGCTTGGATTTTTAGCCAAACAAAATTAAAAATTGAATTTTTAAAGCGAATGCTCTTAAAATTATAATTTTTTTTTTTTTATAAATATGTAATTTTTTCCCCAAAATCCTACTCGGTGCAATTATACCTTACAAGAATACACTAAATTATAAAATAATGTATAAATTATTTTTTACGTTGTCTTTAATTAGGAAAATTTATGGTGAGAAGTTTGGTTGGAAATTGTTAGCTTTTAAAATTAAAAACAAAATTTGAATTGAAATTTTTTTTAACAAAAGTTTTCACGACATGCTAATACATGCTACGTAAAGTTATAATATTTGACGACATGAAATGTATGTCGTCTTAAATGCAAATATTTTATGACATATTTTTGTATACAGTGAAAATATATATTTTTACAGCACACTTTTGCATGTTATAAAAAAAATCGGATTGAAATTTTTTTTTTTTTTTTTTGTAGAAATTTTCATGACATGTTAATGCATGATGTATAAAGTTATAATATCTTGGTGGGTGTTTCAAAGAGTCGTGGCCATCTCAATCATGTAGAAGAGGCGCGGATATGGGATTAATTATTTTACATAAAAATTAAATTGAAAAATTATATACAATCACACCTGGAACTGTGATGAAAATAAATATCTATAATCACACTTATTTAAAATGTGTGATTAAAAAAAATGTTATCTCACTCATTAAATTAAGTGTGATTAAAAAATCATTTTAATTTTTTTAATCACACTTATAATAAAAGTGAGATATTTTTAATTCTTCTTATGTGATCTTTAATCACATGTTAATTAAAAGGTATGATTAAAAAAAAATATATATATATAATCACACTTAATTGAAAAGTGACATAAAAAAAAATATTAGCACACTTAATCAAATCAAGTGTGATTAAAATATCAATCTAATTTTTTTTATCACACTTCCAATAAAAGTGATATTTTCATTTGTCAAAGTGTGATCTATTTATGATTTTGTAGTAGTGCAAATAATACCTTAAATTATATTTTGTAACTATTTTCTCTATGTATTATTCTCATGGTTAATGCTAAGGATACCAAATTTTTTACCAAATAAATGACCAAATATCTCACATAAGCATGGAGTCCACACTTTTATGAACCCTACATATGAGACATTTGATCATTCATTTAATAAAAAATTTGAGACTATAACATTTTCCTATTCTCATTAAGTACAATTTCAAACTCACGGAATAACTTCGCGGCTACAAGGCGACTGGCACTTCGGGCAATAGTCACATATTTTTTAGGTAGTTTTATTATTGATATAAAAATATTGCATAAAATTTCATTTTCATTTTTTTTTTATGTTTAAAAATAAAAAAGATTTTTATTAATAAATCTCATTTGGAGGTGTTCTAATCCAATAACTCCACCAAGAAAAATTATAACATGATTAGCCCTATGTATTTATATTTTTATTCCATAAGGTCCTTTTTTCCTGATTTATATTGTTTGTTGGACTATTATACCCTTATGTCTATTGTTGATATATTTACATAGAAAAAAGGATATACACAATTTCCTTTTTGTTGCTACCTCTATTTTGATAGTTACCATTAGGAGTGTAAAAATAGCCCGCAGCCCGTGGGCGGCCCAAAGTCCGCCCGTTGCCCGATGTGGGCCCGACTCATTTAGGCTCGGGCCCTAGCCCAGCTCAAGTCCCTAACCTAGGGCCTGGGCCATCATTTTTAAACCTGGCCCCTAGCCCAACCCATCGGCCCGCTTAAGCACCACTCAAGGCCCAACCAGAAGCCCGACCCGCCCGAGGCCTAGTGTCTTTTTTAGTGGAAAACAATAAAATTTTGGTAGAAAATTTTTTAAAAAAACAAAAAAAATGGTCAGGCCCACCCAAGCCCGAGGCCAAGCCCAGGCCCACTGAGCCGGCCTAAGGCCCTGCCCATCGACCCGCCCAATGCCCGAATACCCCTGGGCCTGGGCCTAATTTTTGGCTTGTGGGTCGGTCCGGCCAAGCCCGAATTTTGGCGGGAGCCTGTGAGACTTGACATGGGCAGGACCGAGCCCGGGTGTGCCGGGCCAGATTTACACCCCTAGTTACTGTCAAGACTCGCTCCCCGTACCCAAGGGTTAAGCATCGTGATGGCCAGTAACTGAAGTTACCTCCGGCCAATTCTTAAACAAATTAATAAACGTGAACGAAAGTAATATTTAAGTGAGGGTACCAAAATAATCATAGGAGTTTCTATTTTTATTATAAAATTTATTGACCAAAAAGGCCGATATTTACATATAAACATAACATAAAAGTGCTGTGTGTGTCTATTCCGCAGCCCTGCATGTAAGACTTTCCAAAAGCTATTTCTGAATTGCATTGTTTTCTGAAAATTGGTAAACAGCTATAAGCACATGGCAGAGTAAGAAATATTATACCAAGAGTATAAGGGACAGAAAATTACCATGGATTGTTATGTAACCAAAATATTTAAGATAACTTAGTCTGAACAAATAATCCTTTAAGTAGCAAAACTGAGATTATATAAATAAATAACCATAACCACGGTACTGAACAGAACAGAACAGAGGTCACAAGAGTGACAGTCAGAACAGAGGTACGGATTCAAGAGGTGGCTCATACGGATTATAGAGGTGGCTCCCACAATAGTGTAGCACTTATCTCTGCACAGCATTTTGTTCCACACAGAACATAGGTCAATAGATCCATGACAATAGAGGGCCATAAAGTGACTAAACAGAGACCAATGATTATTTAAGTCCCCCAATGCGTGGGACTCCCATTGGTGGTACTTACAAAACATAATTATTTATAATATCATAGTCAAATATTCTTTAAAATATAAACAAATATGTCCATAGGTTTCATTTTAACAAATAGAGTTAAGAAATTAATCCACGTAACTGAAATATTTATAAAACATAACTTGTATTAATATAACTAATAAAATACAACTTGTATAAAATAAATTATGGTAAGTCAAAACATACGTAAAATATATTATGGTAACTCAAGATATAATATAATTCACCTTAAAAGTAGTACCTTACTCTTTCTTTCCACTATCAAAGAGCCTCTCAGCTTCCATTATTTTTTCCTTCCTTTTCTTACTTTCTTTCCCTTTTCTTTTCTTTCTTTTCCTTCCTTTTCCTTCCTCTCTTTCTTTCACAGGTTTGATCAACTCTCCCTATTTATAGGGAGGAAAACCCAATATCTGGCCAACACGTGGCCAGCCAAATCAACCCGCAGATCTGCTTCATAACTTCACCTGATTTGCTTATTATTAACGTAGATTTATATTTATCTTATATTTAAGATAATTACACTTAGGACTAGTTTTCTAAATAACTATATAAATAAATTAATCCCTAATTAAATTACACTCTATCGTATACCAACAGAAAATTAATTATTTATTTTACTACCACATCCATTATTATTATTATTATTATTATTATTATTATTATTATTTATTATATATTATTATTATTATTATATGTAATAATATATATCACATACAACCATAATACTAGTATAAAATTTGAGGGACAACTTAAATTTTCGGGTTGTTACAGTTACCATTATTCACGTTTTGCTTTTTGATCAGTTTCATTCACATTTGTGGTATTGTTTCATTGTGCTAGGATTTCGAAACTCTCCATTTGGTAGGGTTTAGAAAGTCTTGTTTACACATGGTGGTGAAATAACATTATGTTCTTTCATTGTTGCGGTGAAACTTTATCTTCCTCCATTGTCACTTTGTGTTCAAAGTTCTGTGTTCGTCCATTGTTGTTCTGTGTTCGAAACTCTATGTTTCTCCATTATTGTAAGTCGAAACACTATTTATGTTCAATCAATCTTGTTACAAACATATTCTTTAAAGGTGGGTTTGGTTTGATTTGGATTAGTAGAATGATGAAATTGTATAGATTGTTAATGATAGTGATAATGGTAAAGATGATGATGAAGATGAGGATGTGGGTGATATTTTTTTGTTTTTAGAATGATTGAGTTTTTTTTTTTATATATTATAATTCTATTGCTGTTGCCATTGTTTCTATTTTTTTTTTGTCAATCAGTATGAATGTTCACATTTCATATTGTTTGAAAGTCTGAGAAATAAATGTTGAAATATAGATATAAACATCTATATAATAAGGGAAGAAGGTTCTTGAATTTATCCTAGTGACAATTGTTCTACTAGAACATTTGAACGGTTAAGAT
Organism: Camellia japonica; assembly: GCA_030407325.1. Lineage (NCBI taxonomy): Eukaryota > Viridiplantae > Streptophyta > Magnoliopsida > Ericales > Theaceae > Camellia > Camellia japonica. The sequence goes on along the minus strand of JAPPVO010000016.1, from coordinate 41,525,969 downwards.
TCATTTCTGCTTAAAGATAAACGGTAGAGATGATACCCTTCTTTTTCACCCTACCGCAACTTCCCGCCCATCCTGATCTGTTTCACCTCACTTCAAAACCCACCCACCCACTCTCTACAGAAGAGAGATCTACGCTAATCGAACTCTCTCTCTCTCTCTCTCTCTCTCTCTCTCACAGCCTTACTTCACACACTTCTCCTCCACTGCCTAGATCGACTTCACTCTTCATCACCTCAACGATGTGAAGCCACATAGAGAGTTCAAGATGACAAGGAAGTCTTGCTCACCACCTCTCCGCCGCACCGACGCTTGCACTGTCGGATCTAATGGAAGACCCTCTAATTGCACTGTCGTTTTCAGGTTTGTGTCTCTGTGTATAAAGTCTTGAATTTTTTTTTTTGAAATTTTTCAAATGATGTTTTATTTTGTGCTGAGGGTTTGAAGAGAACAATGATTATTTGTTTCCATACATTTTATACATTACCAAGATACGAATCACAATCTGCGAGGTTGTTTCTCATTTTGATTATTTGTTTTTTGGGTTTTAATTTTTTTTGATTGATTAGTAACAGATTTTGTATATAGATGTATAAACTAAATTTTTTTATTAATAGTTAGTATAGAGTATGTGTGTTCAAATTGTGAGATGGGTTTTTATATTTGGTTAAACATTACCGGTTAGAGTTGAATTTTTTACTTTAAAAATGCAGATTGATGATCTCAAGCATTGCCCATTTGTTGAGGTAAAAAAGTGAAGAAGAAGAAGAAAGAGGGGGACTCGATTGTATATATATCAGTACATATTTGGGGCAAAATCTCTAGGGGGTTCCTCCCTTCATCTCTCTACTCCTCCTTTATTCTATTTATTATATATATACATATATGTATTTATTTGTATTGTTTAGAAAACAGAGGATGGTAAGGATGGTGGTAGTGAGAGAGAAAGAGAGAGAGAGAGGATGTGGCAGGTGGTTTTGGTTCGATTCCCTTACAACCCTTCCGATTTCAATTTACAACTCGCAAGGGGTAACATTTCAATTTACTCCTTCAATTTCAACTTACTTTGGTTTCCAAGGTTTGATTTCATCTTACAATTATGCTCTGTTTGTCACTCCAAACATTATTTCATCATTCATTTCCATTCACAAGCTTTTGCTTCCATGGCTATGTATTTATTTATTTTTTTAATTACCAAATAATTATTAAAATTTACAAAAAAAATAAAATAATAATAATAATATTGTGAGTACTCGATAGTTTAAGTTATAATTTTATTAAAAAGTCTTTTAAAGAACTCCATTTCAAAACTTATTTTTTAGATGCAACAATTGATTTTTGAAATTGTGTTTCAAAATCGTGTGTTTTGAAAACCCAATTTCAAAATAAGTTAATTGAAATTGTGTTTTGAAATACTTATTTGTGTTGAATATCTAAATTGGCTGTCGTCATCAAAAATATCTAAACAGGTATGGTTCAATCACGGCAATGTCCGGGTCTTATTTGTTTCAAATTGGGATAGTTCATGTGTGCGATGATGATAATTAGATACTAATTTGGAAATCATGATGTTTTCGCAGTGACAATTGTCGTTTTTCATTATTTTTGACCTTGATTACTATCTGTTCGCATCTAATTTTGGGTCTCTCTGACCTCTGCTGTGTTTGATTCTTCTTTTTTTTGGGTTTTGGGATGAAATCGATTCTAATTGCTATGAAATCGATTCTAATTGCTATGCTATGCAAAAAATAATTTCTACTATTTTTATTTACATGGATCCTGAGGTCCAAGGTGTCTTAACTGCTGCCCAGAAGCACTAGCCTCACATCCATATATCTGATTCGTTGGTTATGGCAGATTCGGCTGTCTAGATGGCAAAAGCTGGTTGCTAATATATCACAGTTCTAGGTGTTGATTTTATGTGCGGGCAATCCTTGATCAGGCTGGCTTCTCAGAGGTAATCTTTTCCTCTTCTTTTCATGTCTTCTTATTTCATCACTTTGTCAGTTATAGATCCAATTCTAAAACAGAGGGCACAGTTTTCAAGTTAACAGAGTAAAAAGTGCTACTTGGTCGACCAATATTTTAATTGAAGCATAGATTTCATATTTCAAGAACTAATAAATTAACACAATTAAAACATGAAAACCAAAATCCCATAAAATGCATGCATTGAAAACTATTAATGTGAGGTAATTAGTTTTCTATCTGTAACGCCCTCAAAAATATACATACAAACCCAACATTCATGACATCCATAGATATAAAAGAATAAAGCATATTTCCATTTATCAGAGTATTCATTACAAAAGTATTACATGTTGACAACAAAACTAAATGCCCTACGGGCTTACAACTTTCCAAGCCAACACTTGGTTACAAAAAAAAAAAAGTACTAATCAACTCAAACACATTAAGCCCTCGGCTTGAATTTACATGTAATACCCAAAAATAACAAAACAACCAAAAGAGTCTTGAACTCCCAAACCTTCCAAGCTATGTCCTTGGAGGTGGCATGTCACCTGAACCTGAAAATGATGTCCTATATAGGGTGAGCCAATGCCCAATAGAGATATACTAAACCAAGTATGAGAAATAACTAAAACATTAGCATTTGATGAATGGCTAACACTTGTAAACCAACTTATAACACAATCCAGTTTCATGACAAATAGTCCATGTTTCATTCCACTTTCCTTTACTTATCCAATTTTCAATTTATATAAACATGGCTCATTATCTAGCCAACAATTAAATGAGCCTACAACTCATATTAAAACACTTCCATTTTTCCACAATTCACATGAGACTACAACTCATAATAAAACACTTCCAATACTTCAATTATCTACGTTATGCAAACGTAATTAGAATTTCGGGACTTTCACCCTGGACACTCCGGCCAACTTAGTTATCAATGGAGTCCATCCCCTATCTTCTTCCAAACAGGCTTGAGAGTACATCCTCTATCTCCTCTCAAACCATGGAGTACATCCCCTATCTCCTCCCAAACAACATACATATACAATGTATTTAAACACTTATCATACACAATGATCAATCAATACACATATTCGATGTATTATTCCATCCGTCATATTCAATGACATATTCCAGGTGATTAGTTTCAGTTTTCCCTAATCAACATACAGTGTCTACAACAATCAAGACTATCCTCCACCGATAGCCCAAAGTAGTTATCTCTAAACAGATAATATGTTTATCAAACAGATAAAATGTCAACATTTTCGGAGGTGAGTGATTAATTTATCCAACTACACCATTCAATCCCTTAATTTCCCAATTTCATGATTTTCAACTCAATTTCACAATTCCCCAAATTAATTATTCAACATAATTAGGGCATTTTCCCCCTTTTTCAAATATCAACCCTAAGGTTCAATTTCATCAATTCAACAACAATAATACTATTTTCCAAGATCTCACATACAGATGGAGATTAACAATTAAAAACCCCCTTTTTATAATTTCAAAGCAAACCCTAACTTTCTCAAAATTACCATTATCCACCATTTATACAAAATACATAATATCTATATCAAAACCCATAGAAAGGAGTAGGTTATCCCTACCTCAAAAAGAAAAGACCCGAAGGAGTTGATGAAGAAAAACTCAAAGTGCTCCAATCCACGGTTTTCAGATTAAAGTGAAGCCCACACCACCCTCTATCTTTCTTACAAAGAGATTTGGGTGGAAACACTCTAGAAGTAGATGAAATCCTAGAGAGAATGAGTGTAGAAAGAGAGGGAGTAGCCGATCTAGGGTTTGAACCAAAAGAGATGAAGAAGAGTGAATAAGAAGAAGCTGCTATGAATTGATATATTCGAGGCTCGCTCGAGCGAAGGAGTGGTCGCTCGAGCGACCAGACACAAAGAAACCTCGCTCGAGCGCACAAAGCCTCGCTCGAGCCAACAATTCGAAGCTTCAGGTCTGTAACCCAGAAGCATGCTCGAGCGCAAGAATGCTCGCTCGAGCGAAGAAACCCAAAACATACAGCTCGCTCGCTTGCTCGAGCGAAGGAAAGCTCGCTCGAGCCAAGAAATGCAACCTTCAGGTCCAAAACCAAACGCAGACGCAAGCTCGAGCGCAAGACTTCTCACTCGAGCCACCCGACACAACACTCAACTCTCGCTCAAGTGAAGGAACCCTGGCTCGAGCGAAGGAACTAAAACACAGAGCTCACTCGAACGAAGACACAAAAATTTGGGCAGCAACCATTTGTTTCTAAACACACCCAACCTGTTACAAACCTGCCCAATGCATCCTAAAACTCAAACATAAGGAATTTAAAGGATGAAAATGAAACATACACAACAACAGACATCCACGGAACCTAGTCTGGAATACAACCACCAATGGAGGGAAAACCGGGATCGCTATACTATCTCTATGTATATATAATGACTATTTTAATATAATATCTTTGTTCATATAATGAGAATAGTAAAATTGTTTTTTTAAGACTTCACATTTTTCAGGAATGTTCTGTCACTTGGTTTGTTGCACGAGGAGCAATTAACAAATAGCATTCACACAATCAGTTGGTGTGGAATCCACTTCAATGATTATATAATGGATATTTTATTTAATAGCATCGGTAAAATAGCATCGGTACCCAATTTGTCTACATATCATCGGTACCCAATTTCTTGCTCACTGTAGAACTGATGAGTGTTTTTTTTTCCCCTACAATCTCTTTCCCATTTTTTCTTGACAGCCAAATGGAAGATTAGTTCAGCAGCATTGCCATCAATGACAAGAATACAACACTGAATCCACAATTCACATGGAATAAATTGTAAATAAAAAGTTACTAACTCACCTTTTGACTCTGATTTTTGCTCATCCCCTTTTGGTGCTTCCTTTTTATTATTTGGGTAGAAGTTCTCATAATCTACAAATAAGAGACCATAAAAAAAACAAAACACAATAAAAATTGGTCATCTGTCCATCAAAGCCATTCAGCAAAGAGAGAATAAACAGAGTGGAAATTCTTAACCTTCTCTCCCTTCATCTGAAGATTGTTATAAAACCCATTGCACTTAATCAACAAGCTGCTCATGCTGTTTCATAGGGCTTTCCTTCTAAAAAATACTTGGGTGAGTTAACTTGGACCTAATGCTGCCTACAATTTATTTGTGGTGGGTTTAGGGCTAGAGTTTGTTTGGTGGAAAATAGTTGATTAGTTTTCTAATTAAAAGGGTTGAAATTGACCTGAATTAGAAAGTGTATAGTAGTTAGTTTTTTAGAGAAGAGGTGATGAAAATTCTCTAGACCTCAATGTTTTATGGGGTTTTGGTGATAACTCAAAGAGAAAATGATATAGGAAAGGGTTGGGACTGAATGAGGACCAATAGACTTTTTGAGGTTGATTCATGGGAAGGTGAAGATTCACTAATTAATGCTGCTTTCATGTGGTTTTGTACATGGGTTAGATATGGCATGTCTCATTCATTATAAAATTGGTAATATTATATGGCTTATACAGCTGAACCAATTTGTAGTTTTGCTCATTTCTGTATGCATATTTTTGGGATGAAATCGATTCTAATTGCTATGCTATGCAAAAAATAATTTCTACTATTTTATTTTTTATTTGTGGAATGAAATCGTTTCTTCTCATTATTATTTTTTTTATTTATTTTTGGGATGAAATCGATTCTAATTGCTATGCATATGCATATCTGTTTACCTAACACAGGCCCTCCCATCATTGCGATCCTTAATTAGAAATGAGAAGCAGAGTGGCAATGGCAGTGAAGAAAAGTGTTGATATGTTGGCTTATACTACCATGGCCATAACATGTTTGATAGTTTGCCTACGAGAGACCTACCACAATGAGGGAACGTTATTCTGCCCTGAGTTGCTGCTTCTCGATTGTCAAAATAGCACACACACTTGGTCTAAAAGATATGCACAGTTCAGTGAGTTGCATATTTCACTAATCACAGAAAACATGATTTGGTTTTTACTTTTAGCAAAACATGTAATTTGCTTTTTATTATATTCTCGATTTGTTATTGTTATGTGTGGATATTGATTACTATACATATATTCTTTGGTGCAACACCCCCTGTACACCTTTAGGGTTATTGTTATATGAATTCCAAGTCTAGGGTTCTATAGGGGTGTTTCAACAGATCAATTTGGTTGTTCCATTTTTCTCAATTTCTTTTTTAAAGCATGAAATTTTAATTTTTTCCTAGGCCTCTCCCCTTTCGTTTTTCACTGTAAAGTATTTGATTGTATAAAAATCAATAATATTGGACTGGACTACTGATTAAGCCGCCCTGGCACCATCTCTATCAGATGTTTGATTCCATCACTGCTGTTTGTAAGAATACAATGACACCTTATTGATTAGTTACCTAGCCATGTTCAACAACTGCTCAAGGTATGAATTTTGTTATCTTGGATGGAATTCATTTTTTCTCAATATCGAACTCCTGACCAGGGGAAAAAATCAAATTTATTGCTACACTTCCAAATCCTTGGGTTTTTTTATTTTATTTTTAGGGGGTGTGGGTTGTTTATATGGTTGGTTTTGAGTTGGGTGGCAT